>OX104063.1:219692021-219931982 GCA_944474145.2 Dicrocoelium dendriticum
GGGGCAAAACTGGAAAACCGAAGGTACTGCCCACTGCAGGTGGCCCTGTGGTAAACGGTGCGCTGCAGTGTACCTCCATCCCGTCTCTTAATGAGGACATCCAAAAATGCCAGGGAGCCGTATTGTTGCATCTCGTGTGAGACCGATAAGTTGGGGTGGGTCGAATTTAGAGTGGTTAACAGGCGAGTAAATGTCATCCACATACATTTTGTATAACCTTGCTTCACAAATACTGGCAGCGACTTGTCTTTCGATCAAGCAGGGAAAGATATCTGCCAAGACCGGTCCCAGAGGGTTACCCATGTCTACTCCGTCGATCTGCTTTTATGCTGTCCCCTCAAACTCCACAGGGAAACACATATACATGTTTTGATTCAAGATAAAATGACATAAATTATCAACTGTTTCTTGAAGTGGCACATTTATGAATGGAGTTCACGTCAATAGAGTACTTTATACAACAACATGACGCTACAAACTGGAGCACCCTCCAGAATGATCCCGATTCCGTCATCAGCAATCACCAAGCACCCCGTGACAACTGGTCACAATGTTGAATCGAAGGCTGCGTTCAAAGGGCTATTAGGTAACCAGAATCCGATAACGCTTGGCAATCAGTGAAGCGCTGCTAATCATGTCTTATCAAGCTGTCCTAAGTGCACAGAAACTCTTTAGGCAATCAATCAGATTGCTTTGTTTTGTTGTTTTGAATGGTCTGCCAAGTTTTTCTCATGTATCTATTTCTGTATGGTTTTCTGCTTGTATTCTGTATGCGACTGAGAAGAACAATCGAAATGTTTACACATCACAATTTATGTTTTCTTTCTGCTTTGATCAAGTGGCTGAAGAGGACCCAATGTTTGACGTACAGAAGAATCTTCGTTCGTTGCAAGTCATACCACGCCTTCAAAATGTGTAGCACTGAGTCCCTAGGACTTTAGAAAGAAAGTGTATTCGAAAGGCTACTTTCAACTAACTACCCTGCCTTATTTATTAAAAACATGCTACAATCCATGAATACAATCAGCCTGTCATCACAGTTCCAATAAGGATGTGTTTATTACTGCTCCCTTGAAGGGTGACATCGCTTTCGACCTGTTGAGTAGAAGACTCCACCGCGGTGACCAAAATGCATCCTGCAGTCAATCCACATGTTCTTACAAAGACCACCACATTTGTTACTCAGCATCTTACAGATTACCGATTACGTTAGAATCGTATGTGGTATATCAACTTACTTGCACTTGTATTGCAAAGTACCTCGGACATACCACCAGACGTCTGTCGACATGGAGAATTGAGCACTGTCCCAGGTGTCTGCGGAATGCTAGTGTCATAAGTTTGAAGCGTTCCATCCTTAAACATGTGCTTCAAAGCGGACCAGGACTTCCGATTAACGATGCGTTTCGCGTTTTCTACATTGTCAAAGCAACACCCAAAGGGGCTTAGGAAGCGCCTCCTCATGCTAGCCGAAACGCATGCGATGCATTCAACGCAACCAGAGCTTTGTAAGCAGAAGATGATTTTACAAGCTCTAACTTTACCTTGGCCGTAGCAAAACCCCTACGTACGGGACACTGAGGATGACCGAGTGTTTTCGCATTTTGACTGAGTCATGTTTCGTGTAGAAGTCATCAATTTTCTCGGAATCCCATCACCTAATCTCATCGATTTGACTTCCTTTTAAGTAACGTTAGCCAATTCTGTATCTTTTACTTCAGCTTTCAACAACCCGTACTTTTCTTCTTCAACTTTGTACAAGTATTTGCCTGACGTGATTTACCGAAAAGAGATTACTTTGCAACCGTGATTTCTAATGATTCATGCACCACGACAGGAAACCACAGGACAGGATCCAGGGACGAAACAATCCTCCGAATAACGAGCATCCCGTTTTCAGGAAGCGAAATAAGGTCCCAAGCACTGCGGCTTGACAGAACTTTCATGATTCTATAATAGAGGAAAACAGAAACAAGTGCAAAACGAGGAACACTATTTAATGTAGTCCGAAGATAAGTGGCGGTCACCAAATCTCAAGGAACTTCTGGGAACAGAGCCAGCTATTGTTTTCCTTAGATAGGTTTGAATTCCTCTAAATTTTCGTTTCGAAGTGGAGCAGAAGGAACTTTATTGCAAATAGGCACAACCCGGTTTGCGAAGAATCTTTCTCTTAACTCTAGCCTAGATCTATACTGTTTCGATTTCATGCAATGCCCCCGCAATTTGTCTGATGTAGCTGATTCCAACAGATCGGTATGCTTGAAACCACTGAGACTCTACATAATAATGAACGTCTCTATTAAGTCATCTCACAATTTACGACTTCGTATTGAAAACAAACCTGTTAGCTAACCCGTCTTCAAACGGTAACCTACGCTGACCTTCTGTCATTCGAATAACCAGTATTTACACATTCTCAATACAAGACCTTTCCGCAAATATGGTGGCCAGGCCTGAACACAGTATTCCAGATGTGGTCTGACCACAGCTTTGAACAAGATGAGCGTGGCGATGGTGGCAGAAAGCTGTGGCGGAGAGGCTCGCCTGAATCAGCGAGTTCGATCAGCCGACCGATCTATTGGGAGACTGTTTTAAATATACAGTATCCGGGAAAAGGTAAAAACATAAAGGTAGAGGCTGTGAAACTTGCAACACATGAACTACGAAAGCAAAAAAAAGATAAGTATGTAATGGTGAATGAAATCTGGGGTAAATAGAATCGCCTACTCCGTGCGGCCGCTCAGGCGATCGATCGAGCGGACGAAAGAGCATTTAAACACCCAGCTAATTGTTCTTTGCCTCAGGGTTGAGTGTACAGCGTTTTGGCGGCAATTTTGGCTACGTTGGCAGACTTTTGTTAACACGTTTTTCGTGGTTATGTTTGTTGGAATTTTGATTTTTCTTCGGCTGAGCTAGAATTTTTGGGGAGAAAATTTTGGGTGCGTAATTCGGAATAGCGAGAAAAAGTGAAGATCTAAAAGTGGCGACGGACAAGCACAAAAAGTTTACACATTTTTCATCCGAACATTTCCAAAAGCTGCTTCTTCAGCAACAATCCCAGATGGAAGCACGTATGAAACTGATTGAAAGTTTAACGCAGTGCTTGAACGTACAATCAAACGGAGCAGCTACACGGGATACTTGGTCTTCTTACGAATTGAATCACTGAATTTCATTATGATGCTGATTCCAAATGCACTTTTGAGGCGTGGTGCAGACGTTGGGAGAATATGTTCCGGACGTATTTCAGCCGTCAAGGTTACTCATGAAATGTGCCTCTTTTGCTCCGCAAGCTCGGTAATAATGAACGTACAAGATTACTTGACCACTTCTTGCCCAAAGTGAATAAGGATATCACATTCCATGAAGCAGTGGCAACACACAAAGAAATATTTGGTGAGTCGACCTCTTCGTTTCGCATTCACTATCAATTTCTAAAGATTGCTAAGCTTTATACAGACGATTATGGGGCACTAGTAGACATGGTTAACCGTGATTGTGAACTTTTTAATTTGACCTGTTTGACGGATGACCAGTTTAAGTGTCTTATATTTGTCAGTGCTTTACAGAATCCACGCGACGCGGAAATCCGCACTCGGCTCCTTGCTAAGTTGGATTAAGCTTCAGATTTGACATTGAAGTCTCTTGTAGACAATTGCAAACGGTTGATTACCTTGAAACTCGACACTGCTATGATTAAGCAGAGTCGCCCCACCATTACCCATAGTGTTCATGCTGTGCAAAAAACAAGAAAGCCTGACTGGAATAAGTCGTTCAACAAAAAGCCGAACAAGCCGCCTACACCTTGTTGGTTATGTGGTGAATGGCATTTCGCACGATACTGTCCATTCAAGCGTCATATTTGTGATAAGCGTCATAAACGCGGCCACAAGGAAGACTTTTGCCATCAGTCCCGGTCAAGAAATGTGAAGCAGTCCTACCGAAGTAAGGACTTCAGAAAGCCCTACGCAGAATCACTATCGGTGATTGCTACGTCTCACAGCGATTCTAAAACACGCCGCCGATTTATCACTGTGCTTATCAACGGAATCCCAACCAGGCTGCAGTTCGATACGGCATCAGATATAACGATCATTTCCAAGAACACTTGGAAGCACATAAAGAAGCCGAAGATGATTGATTACAACAAAGTCGCTCACAATGCATCCGGTGGAGTGCTGAAGTTGATCGAAGAAAAAAATAGTGAAATTGCAGCCAACGGAGTGGAAAAGGCCGGAACCTGCTACTTGTCTGACCGACCAAACTTGAACCTCCTTGGAATTGACTGGATGTAAAAATTAAAACTCTTTGATGTTTCAATGAGTCAGATTTGCAATAGAGTCCAAACCGACCCAGTCCATGCATCATTGTCGATAGAAGACATGACAAGAAAGCTAAAGCAGAAGTTAGCCGTCTTGTTTGAAGATGGTCACGGCCACTGCACTATTTTCAAAGCAAAGTTGGGCCTTCGTGAAAGAACCAAGCCAGTCTTCACATCAAAATGTCCGGTAACGTATGCAGCCATGGCAGCAGTTGACTAGGAGCTCGACCGACTGGAGCGCACCGGTCTCATCACACCAGTGAACTACTCTTCATGGGCTGCGCCGATGGTTGCGGTGAGAAAACCAAACGGTAAATGGCGTGTCTGCGCCAATGTTCGACCGGGCTGAATGCCGCATTGGACGACCACCAATACCCCCTTCCGATATCAGAGGATATCTTCACCAAGCTGAATGGTGGGAAGTGTTTCTCCAAGCTCGACTTGTCCGAGGCCTACCGCCAGGTTGAGGTTGATGAAAGCTCAAGAGCATTGGTGACCATCAACACTCATCGTGGCTTGTACCAGTACAACCGCCTCCCTTTTGGCGTGAAAACAGCACCAACCAACTTCCAGCAGCTGATAGACACTATATTCGCGGGAGTTTCTGGAGCCGCGGCGTACGTAGATCATATCATTTTAGTGGGTTGGACGACAGAAGAACTATTTCAGCGGCTCGCTGAAGTGCTTGTACGTATCCAGCCATAAGGTTTCCGTATCTATGAAGACAAGTGTACCTTTATTTACACCGAGTATCAAGTTTCCCGACTTCATTTTTTCAAAAGACGGTCATCGCCCTGATCCAGAAAATATTCCAGCTATTCAAAAGATGCCCCCACCTATGGAGTTGCAGTCGTTGCTTTCATTCTGTGGCCTAATCAGTCATTACGTCGCTTTTCTGCTTTAACTGCATCGCCTGCGTGCCCTGCTAAATTAGTTGTTGAGCAAGGGTCAAATCTGGAATTGGACGTCAGAATGCCAGACTGCGTTCGAGCGGATCAAGTCATTGCTGGCTTCATACGTACTCCTAACTCAGTTTGATCCCTCCCGGGAAATTATCCTTACCACAGACGCATCGAGTCTAGGGATCGGTGCTGTAGTTTCCCATACCTCCCCAGATGGATCTCAGAAGGCGATCGAACACGCCGCCAGGACGCTGACGAATGCCGAAAGAAAGTACAGTCAGACCGAGAAGGAGACATTGGCCATATCGTTCGCTGTGAAGAAATTTCACAAGATGCTGTATGGTCGCCGCTTCAAAATCTTGATGGATCATAAGCCACTGCTGACCATTTTCGGCTCGAAAATGGAATTCCTGTCTATACAGCCAATTGACTCCAACGATTGGCGCTCACCTTGTTGGGCTATAACTTTGAAATCCGGTATCAGTCAACAGATTCGATGGGCTAGGCGAACGCGTTTTCATGTCTCATAGATCCCCAACAGCAAGAACACGAGGACGCCATCATTGCCTCAGTTGAGATCTAACATGATGACAAAATCTTGGTGAGTTAGGCACTACATGGTATGCCAGTTACGGCCGACGCTGTGCGGGCCGACCGCTACGGTGATGCTTCACCTTTTGGAGTCGGGGCAGTGCTGGGATATAAAGTCCACGACGGAACAGTTCGCCCTATTGCTTTCGCGTCCCGCACATTACAACCAGCTGAGAAAAATTACGCACAATTAGACAAGGAAGCACTGGCCGTAGTATTCGGAATAAAGCGGTTCCATCAGTACTTGTGAGGCAACCAGTTTGAGATACAGACTGACCATTAACCACTGTTATCACCTCTCGGTAAGGAACGAGGCATAAAACAACTTAACGCACCCCGAATGGTACGCTGGGTCCTCCTACTTTCTGCTTACAATTATCAAATCCGATACATTGCCGGTCCTCAAGCTAATGTCGCTGATGCGCTCAGTAGATTGTCACAGATTGACCAATAGGAGGAAAGAAGTGACGCTCCCTACGAGTTTGTTCAACTTGTGCAACACTTGAATACTACACCCATATCTGGCGACATGGTTAGGAAAGCTACAGACAGAGATCCCGTTCTATCGACTGTGAAACGTATGCTGTTGCGGGGCTGGGGTTCGCGAGCCCCTGGTGATCTGCGTCCGTTTTTCAATTGTAGATTTGAGCTGAGCCTGCATGAAGGATGTATCCTACGTGGATCTCGCATCGTTATTCCATTGACTCTCAGGTCAGCTGTACTGAAAGAATTACATGATGCACCTCCAGGTATTGTCCGTATGAAAGCCCTCGCCAGATCCTACTGCTGGTGGCCAGCGATTGACCGAGACATCGAAGCAATTTGAGTACTTGTAACACATGCCAAAAATGTCAAAGAGATAATCCAACAGGCCCAATTCACCATTGGCCGTTGCTCGACAGCCCATGGGAACATGTCCATGTCGATTACTTTGGCCGGATCGAGGGAAAAATGTTACTACTTTTAGTAGATGCCTACCCCAAATGGATTGATGTGCATGTTGTTGCAAAAGCTAATGCAGAAGCTACAATCAATGGCGTACGCTCTAGTCTATCTACACATGGCATACCGAAAACATTAGTCACTGACAACGGTCCGCAATTTACGAGTGCAGCGTTCAAAGAATACCTGCAGAGCAACAGGGTTCATCAAATGACTTCCGCCCCGTACCATCCAGCGTCAAACGGTTTAGCTGAAAGAGCGGTCCAAACCGTGAAAGCTGGTCTTCTAAAGCAGCGTAATGGCTCGTTGCGAACCAAACTTGACCGATTCTTGTTCGCATATCGGATCACACCGCTAGAGTCTAGCGGAAAGAGCCCTGGGGAGGCAATGTTTGGGCGTCGACTACGTACGAGGCTAGCCCTACTTTTTCCAGCAACTCATCAGACCAGGCGTTGCCAGCAACAACGTATGCATGAAAGTGGATGCGCACCAGTTAAGCCCCAGAAGTCGATAGTGGAACGTGTTGTATACACGAAACTACCATATGAACAGTTATGGCAGCCTGGTACCGTGCTTGCGTGCTCAGAAACGGAGGCTGAAATACAACTAGAGAGTGGAGAGACAGTACGCAGGTACAATGATTTCATCCGGCCCCGCATCCCAGTCACACCGTACCCTGGGGAAGAGAAAGTGGTTCCAGAAGATCTGGAGGAGACAAACAAAAACCAAACGGAAGAAATCGATCAGCCGATTGCTATTCGGAAACCGCACCGCTCACCTAAGCCGATAGCACGTTACATTTCACAACTGTGATTCTATCTGTCAAGAGAAGGAATGTTACATGTGTGTCATCCGCTAAACCGATGAGCCGATGAGCAAACATAGCCACATACAGATCGATTGACCGATAGCTGATTCGTCCACACTTAATCCTTGTGCTGATTGGTTCCTTTTCGACTTATTCATCTGGTGTAACCTACAAACTATCTATTACAGTTTTTGACACGTCCCATCCGGTGTGTGTTCTTATTCACTTCTTGCGCGGACTAAGGGTCCAGGTGCGATCCAGCAATACTCGAGTAATACGTATCACTAAGGCTATTGCAAATGGCAGTCAGCAGCCTGGCTTAGCCAGTTTTCCGCTTTTTCTAACATTATCTATAGACAACAGGCTGGTCCCGGCCACTTGAAAGCATGGCTTAATCACTCTCATTTACAGGGGGTAACCGCGCTGAAACCGAAAACTGCCTCCCGCTAACACTTCTTCCGGCTCATTCTAAGGTCAGGGGATTCGCCAATGCGGAGGTCTTCATGGAATACTTGAGAAGATGCAATATCATCCTACTCAGCCCCTCCACGACAAGTCCAGTGTGGATAAGTAAGCACGTAGTCTGCGCAACTCGGATAATTGTACAACAGCAGAAAGCAACCCCTATTACCACGAAAGTTTTACTCATCTGCCCAGTTCTTTACCTGACTCCACGCGTTCTCTTACTCTTCAAGCGGCTCCGATGACCTTTGGCGCATTCGGACTAAGCCATTCGGTCAGTCAATAGAGAAAATTGAGTGTCATTCGACTGCAAATAACGGGGAGAAAATTCCTTTTACATGATGCATGGCCAGCTTATATTACTGTTGAAAATAACCGACGGCAGTGTTCCAGGACGTGGTGGGATTTTGCCTGACAAGCGTTCTCCCTATAAAATTCCACAAATTTCCTTTTAGCAACAATGCGACAGAGCGAATGTGACTTTCCACTAAATAAAGTTATATACCAAACTTTTCATTATGGCAAGTTGCTTAGAATCTTATTTCACTATTCTTTAATATGTCCACTACGGGCCCTTCCCTGTCTGCATTTTCCGTCTCCACTACCCTACTAACGCGTCTACTTGATCTCCACACTATATACTTCTGATTCCAGACTGTCTTCCCCTCACTAACGAGTTTGTTCCTCACCAGTATATTACTCATTTCTGCAACTTCTACCAGTGCTATACGGTATCAACCGAAACCACTCATGTACTACAAACTACTTGTTAGCCCGTGGCAGCTGGACGGAATCTGCCGACGCTGAGGGGGAGGACGCTTTGCACCTCGATCTTTAGCAAATGTCTGATGGACTTGATCACAACATACTTATTTTCGAGCTTCGGGGCTGTGGAATAGGCGAGCCCATTTTGGTTCGGTAAGGTGCATGCTTACTTCAACGTCGCCTAAAGGTTAGAGTTCTTAGCGCCTTGGCTGACCCGATAGATGCGTAATTTGGCGTCCCACAAGGATCGGTAGTAGGACCAAGGCTTTTCCTCGTCTTCAAGAACGACTTCGTGGGAATGACCGATTCAAACGTTTTACTCTTAACGGACGATCTCAAAATCTGGCGGACTCGCTGGGCGGTAAACGACCACATGACACTACAAGGTGATCCCGACAGGGCTCACGATTGGTTAGTGCAGAAGATGCTGAATTCAACGCCGTTAACTATCGAGTACTGAGCATGGACCACACAGAAGTTACGCATAACGGTTAGGAGAACACCTTTTGCAACGCGTCTTTCATGAAAATGCTCTTGGAGTGCTCGTGCAGGTAGATCTCGGTTGCTCAAGACAGGCAGATAAATCAGCATAGCAAGCTAATCAGCAATTGGGTCTATTGCTGAGTGCAATTAGCCGTTTTGATTCCACCATAATCATGCTAAACGCTTACGTGAAGCCGCTCTCAAGATTTGTCTGTCTGCATTTCGTTATGCTAGGATATCACGTGTCAGGGTTGGTGACGTTACCTTGAGCATAGGCACTGCTCATAGTGGAGTTCCCCAGGGATCCGTACTTTGTCCGTTGTTATTTCACATGTTTATAAATGATTTGGTCTTCCTACTTGAAGACCTTTCCAAGAAGTTTTCTGACGATTTGTAGCTTGTCATTAGGGTAAGTAGGGCTTCGTTTTCTAGAGATTTTGCTACCGTTCTTACTTGGCCACAGTTGTGAGACTTAACACTTAACATCAGCAAATGTCAAATCCTAACTCCGCATGAGGTAGCGTTTTCTCTCCATACATCTAATGAGTCCCTAATACTGCAGCATGTCACTGAAGCAGGCGATCCAGGTGTCATCGTGATTAGTGACTTTAACCCCTAGGTGCAATACAGATATGTGGCTAATAAAATGCGACAGGGGTTGTTGCGTCGCAGGGGAATTCTGAGTTTTACCGAGCCAGAGGTCCTTCTTGTTTTGTGCCTGGGCCTCTCAGCCGTGTCAAGAAAAACAAAACACACCGGGTCTGAACACTAGCTTTCTAATCGCAATTCGGAGGCAAAATGTACAACTAGCTGTGTATTTAAAATCTCAGTCGCCCACTCGATCGCTCGGCTGGTGGACCTCACTGAGGCAGGCGAGCCTCTCCGCCTCAGCTTTCAGGTACCATTTTCTTTTTCGCGGTTTTTATGTTGCACGTTCCATATTCTAACACACAGCTGGTGAGCTTGCGGTTTACCCTGTGACTGAATTGAGACTGCACTGGGCCGCTGCCGAATTTGTTAGGACGCGTATTTTTCCCATTTGCATTAGATGAGATCCTTATGCGTCGCTTTGACTTCGATAAGTCTATTTTGCGCATTCTTGTGGGCGTTCACCACAACCTTCCCCTTTGGGTACATCATGAAGTTGTTCTGCCTTTTGTGACAACTCTGTTTCACACTACACTGCATCACGATGTATTTTTTCCCGAGCAACGTACTCACCTTGGCTCTTGAATCAAGTCTTGAAAGTACTGGTAATCCTTGAATCTGGGGTATTTCAGAAATGAAATGCTGATCTTCTTGATTTGCCAAGTTATTTGGTAATTGCTCTTTCGCTTTTGATTGTTTTCAGGCTCGACTGAACGATTCTCGGCCAGTCGGTGGCAATGGGTAAAAATTATGATCAACCATCGCAGTATCACTCACAGCGATCGATTAGTTCCAACCGATTCGGTTCATTGTCCCAAAGATCCCAGGCCTCCATTATCCGACTTGCTTCAGAGCCGATGGAGTATCTGAATATTGTCAATTGGCATGGTCTTGGATATTCATCCAACCGGATCAACGCCGCGAATTCCAACCACTCCGCTTTCCAAGCTTTTCAGTTGCCCGACAATGTGTTTTATCTCATCTCTAGCGGAGTTGGCAATGAGATCATTGATTACTCCTCAATGGCGAGCGGGGTTTGGAAACGCTGAACCTCCATCAACAAATTTTGTGCCCGGGGGCTCCCGGCCGCATCAAGAGAAACAGAAGACACCGGCTCTGAACACTAGATTTCTAATCGCAATTCTGAGGCAAGAAGTACAACTAGCTGTATGTTAGATCTTCATTTTTTCTCGCTATTCCGAATCAAGCACCCAAAAATTTCTCCCCAAAAATTCTAGCTCAGCCGAAGAAAAATCAAAATTCCAACAAACTTAACCACGAAAAACGTGTTAACAAAAATCTGCCAACGTAGCCAAAATTGCCGCCAAAACGCTGTACACTCAACCCTGAGGCAAAGAACAATTAGCTGGGTGTTTAAATGCTCTTTCTTCCGCTCGATCGATCGCCTGAGCGGCCGCACGGAGTAGGCGATTCTATTTACCCCAGATTTCATTCACCATTACATACTTATCTTTTTTTTGCTTTCGTAGTTCATGTGTTGCAAGTTTCACAGCCTCTACCTTTATGCTTTTACCTTTTCCCGGATACCTGCCCTCCTGAAACGGCTGCCATGGGGTATGATTCTAGCTTGGGATTGACCTGAATCGTCCTGGAATGGGTTCTTCTCCTATCCGTTGATCGCCTTGGCTGTAGTGTTCTGGATTCGAACTCCGTGCTGTGCGGTCTGGTACTATACGTCTGATGACAAGATTCTGCTACTGGCTGTTTAAGCAATTTGAAGCTGTCTGTCAACAGGTCCAATGGAAGCTCGGCGGATTCTGTTGCTTGTGGTTGACACATTGTTGGTCGCAGTTGGTTTGCGTGGCGTACCTATACCTACATTCCAACTAGTAGGTCGTAAATCATGCTTCCGCGCTTGCCCTGGATCATGCCAGGCGTCTACTTCGCGTGTTCATCCCGATAATCACATACAAGTACTGGCTGTCCCGGTTTAAATTAACGTCGCTTGGCACCATACGTTTCATCTTGAGGTTCCTTTCGCCAGCTGTGGACTCTGAGGACTGCCGAACTGCATCAAATGACGTGCGAAGTTTTCTCTTCATCATTGTCTCTGCTGGTGATATTCCACCCGGCGTTTGTGGCTTTTGTGTAGATCGGTACAGAAAGAGGAAGCTGTCGATCACCTCCTTTATATCTCCCTCCCTCCTTGATTTGAGAACAGCGTGTTTGAATGTATCCACAAACCTCCCCGCTTGGCAATTCGATTGTGGGTGGAATGGTGGAGAAGGCAGGTGTTTGATGACACAGAGTTGGCAGAATTCAGTGAAGCTGACCGAAGTAAACTGTGCTCCATTGTCCGTCGCCAAGAT
This sequence comes from Dicrocoelium dendriticum, assembly GCA_944474145.2. Classification (NCBI taxonomy): domain Eukaryota; kingdom Metazoa; phylum Platyhelminthes; class Trematoda; order Plagiorchiida; family Dicrocoeliidae; genus Dicrocoelium; species Dicrocoelium dendriticum. The sequence continues at coordinate 219,704,274 of OX104063.1, forward strand.
TTCAGGGCAGCTGAACCTGCTGAAGATTTGTCGCAATCTCTAGACTGTTGCGCTGGATTTCGTGCTCCTTATGAGGGACAGTTCCGGCCACTTGCTCTAAGCGTCGTCCACTAGGAGAAAGTTCTGGTCATTGATCGGGTCTGCAAAGTCGACATGGACACGGCTCCAAGGTTTAGTTGGTTTAGGTCACGAGTGGAGTTCAGTCTTCGGCGGTGCCCTTGAGGCGGCAGCGCAGTTGCCACCACTTCTAGCTAGCTGCTCCAGCTGTCGGTCCATAAATGGCCAATACACATAACCTCCGGCAAGCGCTTCGATACGTAGTACTCGAGTATTGCTGGATCGCACCTGGATCCTTCGTCCGCGCAAAAAGTGAATAAGTACACACACCGGATGGGACGTGTCAAAAACTGTAATAGATAGTTTGTAGGTTACACCAGATGAATAAGTCGAAAAGGAACCAATCAGCACAAGGATTAAGTGTGGACGAATCAGCTATCGGTCAATCGATCTGTATGTGTCTGTGTTTGCTCATCGGCTCATCGGTTTAGCGGACGACACACATGTAACACTTAGGTGTAACTTATCCTCACCTGAAGAGCTATGCACACACAGTAACATCAGCAGCTCCAGTACGTCTACGGCACTGAATGAGATGGGGCTAAATCCTGGTGTTGGCATGTTCAGTGTAAGGATTATAAGGGATAACAGTGAGTACTGATAATTGCAGCTGCTTTGTTGTCTTAGAGCCTTGGACATTTCTTGCGCAGTTTGCGCTTACCCTTAAGCGGTGTTCCGAGGGGATACTACACTATACTTTACGGAGTTCATAATCATACCTGTAAAATATCTTGGGGTTGAGGCAGAATCACTTCGCTTAATTGTTCTTGTGTTTCAATTTCTCTTCACAATCTGGCTGACACAATAGTTCCGCTGAGTTATATGGACCCTCTGGTTCTCCGCGTTTTGATTGACTTTCTGTGCTTGCTAAAGTGAATCTCTCAAAGATACGTTTCCGATTTCGACTCCTCAGAAACGACTAGCTTTTTGATCTGCATTTCTTATTCTTTGATGCATTTCTTACCAGCGTGCTGAACAGTTTGACGAGTTTTTGCGAGACGACGTCAGGGACTTGATCCGCCATGAACGACCAATCAGTGGCATTGATGAAGCCGGATAATAAATAATGGTGCGACACAAAGCGAAATTCTTCATTTTCCCCGTTGGAATACCGCATAATAGACGTATTGGAGCAGCTGTGTCTATTGATCGCTGCGTCCCCACGGGATAGTCCTAGTTATCGAAGCCTTACTGAACAAGGCACCGCAGTAGAGATTCACTGATTCAATATATCGTCCATCTCCGTACCACCTTTCAAAAGCTCATATCGTTTCGGCTATCTTCTTACAAGCAGCTGCAACAAGACAGCAGCGTTTACGGAATTCCTGATAGTACGGGTTTTCTTGACAGTTTCAGACTGGTGAGTTTGATGTTCAAGCCTCAGTAAGGTTTCGTGTATTTGAATTAATGTGGTGATGTCCTTTATGCGGTTCAATGATTTCAATTTCGTAGGCCTTAAAATGGTCTTGGAAAAGTGTTTGTATCGGCCGTCGAAGGGTCTGTGTTTGCTCTCTGCGTAGGTTCAAAAGAACAATAGTATATTACTGACATAAAGGAGTATGCTTAACGAGTTCCGTAGGATAGCCATATGCAGAACCATAACATGGTGAATAGAAAACAGTGATAACTTGAAAACCCTTTTGATGGACTTGCAACAGTGTTCACACAGAGGCATGCAGAATGAGCCAATGTCAGTTGTGTAGGTTACTTCTGGTTGTGCGAATTTCGTCACACCATATCGTCGGTCAAGACACAGGCTATATCTCTTAATATATATGGGTTATAGTAACGTCAAGGCGTTTTTTAAACACATGTAATTTGGGGACATTCCATGACTGTTACACACTAAGAGAGTAATAGTTCCATCTACATTCTACCCACGTGTATTGCGTGGCCATCTTAAACTGGTGGCTGCATTGGGCTTGATTTGTAGTAGGTGGCGGCAGACATCATTAGAGTTCCTCAGAATTTTGCAGGCCTTAATAAGGTCGCGACGTAGGCGCTGCTACCGACCGCTGTATAATTTTAGGTTCCACCGTCTAAGTTGGTAAGGAACATTGAACAACCCTTTGACTTGCTTCGTGACACGTTGCTGTGGAGTCTCGAGCGTTGCAAGGTCTTATTTGTGCCAGGCCTGCTATGCCTGGATTGCGTATTCCACATGATTCCGCACGCAAGCGTTAAGCTGCCCAAACATCCTCCGCCGCACGCTACCCTGTCAGTTTACAACCTTTGACGCTTTTTCAGTTTGATCTAAGTAACGCAAGTCAGCCTGGATTAGCATCCTAAGGTAACTGCATACATGACATGATCCCAAAACTTGTTTGTGATACTGGGCTGGTGGCAGATGTGAACCACCCTACACTTCCCGAATTGAACTTGAGCAGATTGTGGACTGACCACCCACACGCTCTGTCCAGGTCTCGCCGAAGAGTATCGTGATCTTCTGGATCGGCGACTGTCCGCTAAGTCCTATTCCCATCAAAAATAGTAAGCAGTCTAAGGCAATCAAACGCATAGGTTCGTTGATGAATAGGAGAAACAGACGCCGTCCCAGAACTGATGGTTTTGGAACTTCACATCCGACATGAATCCGATAGAACAGCGCACTTTGAACATTTGTCTGCCGTTGCCGATCCTGCAGAAAATTCCTGATACACCCTAGGACAGGATCACCATTACTATAGCCTTCAAGCCGCTAAAGCAGAATGTGGTGGTCTAGTCGGTCGGAGCTTTTGGAGTAGTCGACCGCTTGTGTCCAGCCAATACGTCCAATCAATAGGTTGGTGGTGCAAGGACGGTGCTGGCGGAAGCCGTGCTGCTCGGGTGAACTGATGGCTTGGAACATGTTTGGAACCGATCTGGAAATCTTCATTTCAGAAGGCTTGGTAGACGACCGGTTACTATAAGTATGGTGGTACAAAATTTTTCGCTTTTGACACAAAAGTTTCTTCAGGTGGATTGAATTAGCTTAACATGGGGTTTTATAACGATCACGGGTATGTTACATACAGAGACTAATCAATTTGCCTTTCACTGGTGAAATGTTACAGCGGTCATAGTTCACTAGCCGCTTGTGCACCTCATGGTTCTTTTCAGCCAAGGTCAGATTGGGATCAGAAAATGTTGGTCAGAAGATAGTTGCATGTGTGGTCAGCACTTTTAAATGGTCAGTTGGAGGGAACTTGGTCAATGGTAGGACTTGTTTTTAGTACTTAGGAATTTGGTGAAGGCAGTGTTGATAGTCTATTCTGATTTGGGATCCATCTGTCGACGCTTATCAACCTGGCCGGAGTAAGACTGGACGCTAGGCACTAGACAGACCTACCATGTCTATTCTATTCACGCAGTTTTAACCCTTCGTTATTTCTATTGCCTTTAACAATCAGCCTTTGTTTAACTGACCGCAATCCCTTCTTGATAACCTCAACATTTTCGAAATCAGTTTCGTATCCTGTGTCTAGCGCAAGCATTGCTATTGCCGAGTCTCTGGGCAGAGTTTCATACTCCAGCTCATTTCTCGGAGGTAGTGATATGTACCGTCTATGTTCTGAAATCCTTTTGAGTAATTGTCTCGCTGTTTGGCCTATATACACCTGCGTACAATCGTTACATAGAGTTTTGTAAATGCAGTTAGTTGTTCTAGCTAAAGGAAGAGTATCCTTCAGATGCACAGGCGTGGACCGTAGCTTTTGACCTTTCTGGAAAACTACCTTAATATCTCCTTATTCAGTACTCTCTGAATAGCTGACTGTTCCTTTCCACACTGTGGTTAGTGTTGTGCGCATGTTGAGACATTTCTGTAGCTTTTGTTTCACCTGTCATTTTGGATATTCGCTAGCTACTAAGTTTTTCATTGCCTCCCTCAGTGCTGCTTCCTTATCTACTTCTTCCGTGCACAGAGCACTTGTGATGTGAACCCATGAAGGGGCTATTACCGTATAAACCTGCGTTGGTTGGCCTGAACTATAGCTGAGTATCATATATGTGTCCATTGGTTTGCGATACATTGTCATTTTTAACGTTCCTTCGTTCCTGTGAACCACACAATCAAATAACGAAAACGTATGGCTCTGCGACTCAAGTTCCATGCTGCAATTTATCGCATTGTCAATGGACTTCAAATAGTGTAAGAATTTATCATTGCTATCTCTTTTTACAATAGCAAAAGTGTCCTCCACGTAGTGCCACCATACTTTCAGGGCACCACGGAAATTTTCTGATGCCTTCTTTTCAAATTCTTCTATGTACATATTGGCTAATATGGGGGTATTGGAGAACCCATCGCCAGATCCGGTACTTGAGAGTGGATTGTAGACTGGTATGTGCAACAACTCATATCGAGACACAAATCTATGCCCGTGATCAGCTGATCAATTGTTGTTATGTTCTGTCCCCTAAGCTGCTGTCCCCTATCAAGCAGCTTTTTGCGAATCGCAACGCCTTCTCCTTGGGTGTATTTTTGAACAAGGAGGTAACATCGAAGCTGCGCATCAATTCGTATAGTTCTATGCTCACCCCTTGCACCATTTGTGCAAGCTCATATGTTTTTACAACTAGGATCGTTCTCCCTGTTAGGGGTTGTAGCAAGCTCGCCAGATATCTCGCTAGTTCATGAGTGGGAGAGCCTATGCCATCTACTATAGGTCGCAAGGAGACGTTGGGCTTGTATATCTTTCGGAGACCGTCAATTCTAGGTGAAACAGCCTATTTCGAATAAATGCCGTACTATTTGCCCTTCCCTAAACCCTCTTTCATGGCCCTTAGGTAACCACCGACATTTGATTTCTTCGTCACACTGTTTAAATATTGTAAGTAAAGAAAGAAAAACGAAAAATGCTTACACACCTATAAATCGTTAGTAACGATCTGACATACATCCAGTATGAATACATCATAATGTGATTCCATGTTAACAGGGTTTAACTGACAAGGTAACTGAAGAAATTAACACTATCCAACCGGTTACAAAGATTTTCGAAGTAGGTGACTGATTTTGGGAGAGCGAACTCCAGAGTTAGAAAACCATTAGGAGAAACTAACGCTAGTTATAAGTTGTACGACTGTTGTTCACACAGTTTCAAAATACAGTGGCGGTATGTGAGATTAATAACAAGATGTATTATCTCAATTCACGAGTGCCAGAATAAATGTAGATATAATGCTATAATACGAATAGATGAGGAGTCCGAACAGACGTTTTGAGTGAGACCAAAACTGTTAATACAAATCAAAGACACATGCCTCATTCTATGCAAATAACGAGAGAACTTACTTACAAGTGCATTTCGCGCGCATTACGGGGAATAAGTTATAAAGAATTCCAAGGCGAGACATGAAATACGGGGTGTAAAATATAGTAAAAGGAAACATTAATAGACGAAAATTGGACCTCCGTGTTACATATGCTAATCATTGGTACATCGGTAGATAGGTTTATACGATATATACTAGCACAAACCTGCGGTGACAAAAGGTTACGTTGGCAACGCGTGATTAATGTCTACGCAATCATGCGTTAACTAGGTGTAAATAAACAAAGCAACAGCTTTACAAATCACATGAATGTGTAAAATGCTTTTGTAAACAAGTTTCGCCTAAAAGCGGAAGTAAGTTGCCATGGCTTAACCGGTACACCTGCTTGACAGCGACTGAGCAACTCGAAATAATCTATTTGTTAACAAATAAATTTTCAAATGATGAAACTGATAGGTAGATAGCGAAGTTCGGCCCAACTTTGACAGTGTTAGCTAAAGGTGGTCCAAAATTCGGACAGATAACCATTGAAATTAATTGCATTCTGCCCTCCTTGTTCACCGTGATTCATCAATATTTCTGCCAATCTAAATGTAAATTGGTCAAGCAAATTCAGTTGATACCTGCAGCAGATTATGGGCACCGAGCTGTTAGCATTTAATTTCCCTTGCCGAGATTCAGATTAGGAACACACTCATTAGCTCACTTGCTACTGAGGTTTAATATTCTTCATTTCCAAAATGTTATAACGAAGGGTGCAGTAACACTGACATGAAGTTAGGGTTTGCAAATTTAGATTATCTTAGAAATATGAGGATATTTCTAACTATCGGTTTTGAAGGACGCCAACAAGGATTGTGAGTGAAAACATATACCCATTTTTGAGCAAATAAACAATTGTCTGCAGCTTTGAGATTACAGTGTTAAATATTTCTTTCAAAGATAATATAACAGGCAGTTGCTCCTTATAAAAGAATAAGAGATCCAAATTTACACCAAAGTGTGTTGTATCATTCCGACGTATTATCTTGAAGAGCAGGCCAAGTGTAGTGGCACATCACACGCTGGGCACAGTAGATTAGCCTTCTTCCCACAGTGTCGACCACGTCTTTGTTTCACTGTAGATTTCAAGTTGAGTCGAGAGCAAGACATCCTGAAGCTGTATTCAATCTTTTGCCTTTATCTGCTGTGTATAAGCACGTTTTCGAGGGCCTTATCCTCTTCTACATACAACTACTAGTGAACTTGTATGATAGCGCGTTTGAAGGAACGCATGTCATGCTGCGCCTGTTTATGTGCAAGAGATTTTCTGTACAAAATCCAAGCAGCATTCATTGCAGTCTCCGGTAGAAAAGCGAATAGCGACCACCACCGCTTATTGCTGAGCAACTTGATTCTATACTGAACGACGTATTGGTCTAAGCAATCCACTCCTTCCATCGAGGTGTTATAATTGGTAACGATGCTAGAGTGTTCAATAATTATGTGTTTTTTATCCTTTACTGACCACCTCTTCACTTTTGTCCAAGTATATGCACCAACACAGTTGCTGGCAAGAGTCACAACGGAATTATCATTCCAAGAAAACGAACACTTTATCTAGTCTAGCAAAGCTGTAGTCATAAATACCCCCTGTTTGGTTTACCTATGGCTTTCTTGTCGATGGTGCGCTTTTCTGTCCTAACTGCTCGAACTGTCCCCATTACTCTTATTCGTTTGTTGGCCAAAGCTTTCGTGAGAAGCAAGTCTTTAAAAGAACTGTCAAAATAGGTGTCTTAGGGTAGCTCCTTCAAAAGCTTGTCAAATAGGTCCATAACAATGCCATATCCAAAATAACGTCTTGTCATATTTTGCCTAAGCTCCTTGGTAGAGATCCAGATAGGCGGTATGGAATAGAGGTGTTGCAAAAACCCATTGTTTATACCCGAATATAATAGGCTTTCCTCAGATGCATTGCTTTAGTCCATGACGGCCGTAATATGGTATCAAGCTTCATCCACGCACTGTTTTTCTTCCCTAGGGAACAACTGCATTCATCTTTCAGCGAGTAGGTTTTAAGTGACCGAGCTTTTGCAAATTTGTCATCTGCTTACAGGTTGTCATGGTTTGCCAGATGGAAATATCCCATGATGGTAACAAATCTGTTTCGAATCATTGTTTGTCTGATGGCTGCGTTGTGGATATCTTGTTCAGGATCACAATACATGTGTGTTCGTGGTAACGGATTATAGCCAGAGATAAACATAATAGCAAGAAATGCATGCACGCAATGGTTATACTGAACGTGTAGTCACCTTTTGTACAGGCATACTCAATTGTCTGCCATAGCATGTGCTCAACAACAGCGCTATTAAAGAAGCGTTCAAATGCTTTATAGGGTGTAAGCTGTTCCATTAAAAAATCCGGTTCACATTAAGACCATTGACTCTGGGTCTGTGATTTTGGACTTAAGTCCACTTTTCTCCAAATCTAAATCTGGTACCGCTTCGAGTTTTTTTGAAGAAACAAGCATAGGGGAATCAAGCATATATTGACAGTTTCTGGTTCCTCTTCGAATGATTAGCCATCCATGATGATTGAAATTACGGATGCTTCGCTGAGTACCAGCATCGCTGGCCGATCGTCAAGTGATCCAGATTCCTGAATCATTTCATTAAGTTTGTTCGTCACCCAAAGGCATCCTGTAAACGTTGGCTTCAAGAACACAGTCAGCTTCTAGCATTTTTGTTCGTCGCAATCAGCCGACAATTCAGATATGTCGACCAGCTGTCCGGAAAAGCACCAGACGGCCGTTTCGCCCTATTGGGGCTCATCAGTGGTGCTGATTGCGACGAACAAAAATACTCACAAAATCCTTCCATTCATAAGCTTCTAGCATGCTTATGACATTTTGTGAGGAATAATTTTCAAGATATCTGCTCAAAAAATAATGTCAACAGCAAACTTAAAGCCTACATGCATTTTTAACAATGAAAATGAAAGTAAAGCGGAGAAAGCATGTGACTACAATTCAGTGTTTCACGCTGTAATGGTATTGCCCGAAGTTATCGGAACATTTAGTAAAATCTGTGCAAATTGTTCAATCACATTCCAAATAACTTAATCAAGTTCAAAGTGCACGTCACCGTATCGTTTCTTGCTGGCGTTCTTTAAGAAGAATAAGTGGTTGTGGACCACGCATTCAATAAACATCGCACACTTTGCATAATTACATGTGCTAATGTGTTCTGGGAATTTAATTATCAAACAAATAGCGAAATTTTTGCACTTTTCAATGAACAACTATTTAAAATACACTCACGTTCCGGAGATCCCATTTTTTGGAAATTTGTGATCATAAAACAAAGGGAAAGCTTTCTTTCGAAAATAAAATTGGACTGGATAAAATGATTTTAAAATAAGCAAGATTATTATGTTGTTTGATTTGCAATTAAACAACTATGGATAATACAGTAATTCAGCGTCTTTAATCACATTGTATCGAGTGTCCTCTAAAAGGGACACCATCAGGAAGTTGGTTAGGACGCACACTAAATGTAACGCAGTGCCACATTCATTAAGATGAGCAATCACAGCTTGCATGATAATATTGTTTACCTCTGCAAACACAGCAAACGGAGAAACAAACGGCCATTTGCTTCTGTCAACAACCAAATTACTCAATTTGTACCAAAACTTCTTGAACAAATCCAGATACCTGGAGCATCAGTCATACTACCCTATGAAAGTTTGTACACACGGTAAACTAACATGGCAGCAGATAAACAATGAAAATTGGGAACAACCAATATGGGACTTGTGTGGACGCCATCTGGGAGAACTTAAAAATAGGTTGGATTATCCGGAATAGGTATTTAATTTCACCCAACTAGTGCGCTGCATTGCGTAACCGATAAACACATATTATCTTCCAACATTCATCTATGATCACATTCTATTATCGCGTAATCCCCAGCCGGTTATATCTGTATAAGTTGCATTCGTCGAACTATGGATAGATACTTGGAATGGGTTTGGATAGTCTAGAAATGCAACTAGGTGATGGCTGCGGGTAGCTTCGGCTGAGATACATTGAAACCGCTGGAGTTTGAGCAGTGCCGTCCGAAACATTCACCATCAAGCCGCTGACAAACGAAAGCCTAATGAATACTAGGAAGTTATAAGCAAGTATTTTGTTGGGCATGTACCCGAAATGCACATTTTTGAGCTGAAAAGTGTTTGCCGTAGTGATAAAAATTAAGAGGTTTGTAGCTGTAAGAGTGGTCGCTAATATGTTCCGGGTCTTGCTCCCTTCCAGATAAAATGGGAAGCAATATAAGGGCATATTAGACCGTACTTGTTGCTAACTTCGAAATGTCAGGTGGTTGTTCATTAACAGTTGGTAATTTTTAGGTAGAAACTGTGATGGCTGGGACAGGAGCATGTTTCACGAAGTTTGTCATAATATTTGTCGCCAGAATAAGTCCGCGAAAGAATTTAACAGACACTGTGAGAAATGTGTTGTTTCTACAGTAAGGATATTGTAATTAGTAGGGGGTTTATTAGGTTTTGTGTAGATGCATCTCAGTTAAACACAAGCAGACAGTCACCACATATTATCTAGTGTTTTGTGGTGGATGATAAAATGATGTAGGTGACCAAATGCGAAACGTGCGGCTTTTAAAGAGCTTAATGTACAACAAAACCCCGCCGAGCACGAAGAAAGATCCCTCCAGTCTGACTGGTGCTTTTGGCCAATTTAACTAGTATAATATTACTACAATAAATTTACATAGTTAAAATGTATCGTTTCGCATCATAGTATTTGGCGTGCATCTATACAGCGCGTTATTATACTTCAGTGCATTACAAATACTGTTGACATGACTCTATTTTGTGATAATGGAAACCGGTCATGTGTACCATAGCTTAGTATGATAAATTGGATTACAGCGTATGGATTAGTACACAACTTCTGATGACAACGCATTCTCTCCTCTGTAGAAAAGCTGACAACAGAACAAGGCATGTTAACTTGCACAGAATACACTATTTGCAGTGGAGGTTTCTGGTCATAACAAATAAACGCGCTGACAACCTATGGGACCGGTAATTGGGTAGACGTGCAAAATAAGTTTAGTTTCATCCTCGCGATTTTTCATAGTTGGCCGTTGTTCCGAATAAAGTGTTGTCGAACATCAGCAATGTACTTTGTTTGTGTGTCTGGGAGGATATTATTTTGTGGAACTGCAATACCCTGCTTGTCCACACCGATAATAGGGAAGTTCGAGTGCTCTGCTACCCATAGATTACACATTGCCCATTCACCGGCTCTACATTTTCTACCAAATTGATCCCTTTTAGGTAAAATTTAGAGATACGAAAACGTTCAGAACTGCTGTCTATAATCTTTTCCTTCACCATTGAAGTCGTCTATACTATTATGCATCAGATTTGAAATATTCATCTTTAAACCTCTGACCGAGCAATTATTCAACTTCGGTCTATTTGCGCCATATAACACTCTGCTTAAATAAAGTAACCCGTGTACTCTAACTTGTGACAAAACTATATGATGCAGCACAGATTCGTGATTGTACAATACTCTCTCTGTTATTTACAACTGGTATAATTAACTGTTTCTAGCCCCAAAATTCAGAGAGTTGTTTTAATGAGTTGCGCAATTCATTTACGAAAGACATGAAACTATTAGCTTGCAGAAATACCATTGAAAATGCTCTGGCAGTCAAGCATGTTTAACGAACTACCCATCTCAGTTGAATGGAACCCATGCTAATATGATAATGCCTACCTGCCAGTTTACATATATAACACTCTAGAGAGCGGCGTTACAAGGGTGTTTCGTAAAACGTTATTCCTAGCGAAATTTCTAACATAGCGCATTGGTTGTTCACAGATGTAAACTAGCAGAACGCGCTCAGTATATTGACGCAATTAAGAAAACTCAATACGCAATGTAGGTTTAAGATATTCTGTTAGACTTTTTGCTCACACTAGACACAGAGGCAAATGGGATGAGAGAGAATGCTGATAATTTCCTGGTTTTGACAAGAAAGGAAAGAGCCAGACTCATGAAATGAAGCATTTATTAAATTTATTCACCACTGATGATGACCCAGTTGGTACAGCGTATTTGCCGTTATTTTCGATCGATTGGGCTAAAGCAAATTTGTTTGGCTTCATACCAGCTGTCAGCAGCATGTTTAACGTCAAAAATGCTTTCCAAATGTCTCCCTTTGAAATAATTGTTCAAGCTTGGCAAGGGATACTAATCTGAGGGGGCCAGATCAGGTGACTAAAGGGTTTAGTAAGCCAATTAGAAATCCGGTGCATTCAATTTGACAGTCATGACATTGAACGTGTGTGTAGATGCAGTCCTACAAGAAAAGGATGCATTTGGGCATCTAACTAAGGCGCTCTAAACGCCCCTCTCATCTGGTCTAGGAGCTTAGCATAACCCTGTCCATGGACACTGGAGTCCGCAGGAAGATTTTCCATCATTACAAAACCATTTGTATCTCGTAAAACGGAAGCCATGTCATTTTACGCTGCTTTTTATTACAGAAGTGCTTGTACATGGAGACCACCTTGCGTCATTCATTTGTGCGTTATTTGGTTTCAGCAGCATATCTCTAAACTCACAGCTCGTAAACAATTCCCTAGTCATTTTTGTGATCTTCAAACCCTACAAATATTTTTAGTGATGCAACTTCTTTCTGTTTATGATTGCTGGTCAAACACTTAGACACCCACTTTGCTGAACTTTGACGCATATCCAAAACAGGGGAGATAAGCAACCCAACACGCTGCCGTGAAATATCCAATTTATAGGCAACCATTTTAGCGATCCTCCATAATAGTTCATAAACAGCATCGCAGTTTGCAGGGTCAGTTATAATTTGGGGATGCCCACTTCGTGCCTCATAGTTTATTTTGAAATCACCGGTCGGTTTTGACAGTGCTGTAAGAATGACAGCTCTCTTCCATGCTTTTGAGCCTTTTATTGTGCATTTTCTTCCCTGAGCTATTCTGAAGACAAAATCTTTATGACAGTCAGTTACTTAAACTACGTGCAACTTACCCCTACTTCTGTCATCACAGCTTTTAACTAAAAATAAGTTTTTTGGAACCAGAAAGAACTGACACTTGTGTAGTCAGAAAAAAACATATTAAAGTCTCCTACGCCTCTGAACTATTTTGCATACTTTATCAGAAAGGGACCAAGGCCAGGAACTTATCGGTCAGCTTTTCTGTTATTTTCACTCCTCTGAATTTTTTAAAATACATTCAAACAATCAACCAACAGGTAACAGGTGAATGCACTCACCGTTATTCTTTTAGTCGAATCACATTGTGCCATTGGAATTTGATGGTTTTCTTTATGGTTTGATTGTTCTGTTTAACAAAATTACTTGTGTGCCGTCCACTTTTCATTGATTATTTTTGGGATACCCTTTTTACGGAATATAGAATAATGTGCCAAAATCACCGACACACAGATCAAATTTGGTTCATTTTTCTTTCACTAAAATGCTTGCACCAATTTGCTTGATAGACACTGTGAACAGGTTGGTTTTCCTTTAATTTGCATGGTCTAGAAATAGTAACTAGCATTCTCTTGACACCTTAAATCCTTCTCTGCTATAGTTTCACAAAATTTGTAAAATTGTTTTAGTTTCATTCCGAAAATATCATTATTTCAAGATTATTTGAGCGTTTACCAAGTTGCACTGTTTGCGCTGCTAAAAGTGTTATTCCCTGTGGTAAATTCATTAGAACAATGGAAAGACAGAACAATGGTTTTTTACGGGTGAAAAGGCTAATGCATAACCGGTACGTGTGATGGTTATGGTGAAATTTAAAGATATAAAGCAATGTTTAAAAAAATTGGCTTAAGGATGATGCTGACTGGGGTATACGTAATATATGCTGTAGATCAAAGATAAATCCATAAGGAAGGAAGACAAATGGAACGTTGCTAAAAACCGTGTCTCCTCCTGATGTACACATACAGGGGTAAAATAAAAGTGGAACGAAATATGGGAGTTTGCCGCCAGTGAAATCGCTTATAGATACTTGTGTTTATGCAAGAGCAAGGAATAGTGTAAGACGGTTCAGCGGTACAGATGCACGGTCATCTCGGGTTATGTAGTTTGCCAGTGTAAGAGAAAATATGACAGATTCCACGTCCTGCAAACGCTCACGGAAAGAAATTCCGACAGCATACCAAACGACTAAAATGCTCTGCCAGCTTGACATGATGGTCTGACAATTTGTTGTTTTGACTGTGTTCTAGTGAGTAGCTGCACGTGTGTTGGTATCTCTCGAAATCTGGTAAGTCAAAATGAGGTCCCAACGAAATCCCTGAGACCTTCCGCTGAAGCCCCCAAGCACTTGTGGTTTACGTTCATACGGCAAATTAGACAGACCTATGACATTTTTTGTCGTCCGGCGTCGGGGTATCACCAAGGCGGTGCAACCTCTCCTCACCCATGGCTGAGAGACCTGTATTGCGTATTCCACATGTTATTACGTATGCGGAGAGAAGTTGTGGAAAATAGAACGGCCGAATCATCCGAACGCACGCTTCAGGAGGCCTATGTGTGGGATACCCTTCTTGACGCCTTTTCAGCCTGCTTCGAACATTCCAGGTCGACCTGGACCAAAATTCTTACATACTTCTCGCCAGAAGACCTTTGAAACTTCCTGTTGCCGAATTTGTAGTTCGACACCAAAATTTGTCGTAGATGCTGCACTCGACAGTTAGCCACATTGAATCGAAGCAGATTCTGCACAAATTACGTTTATACCCTATTCAGTTAGGCTTGCAGCACTGTGCTGTTATGTGGCGTATTGATCGCCCTCCTCACCTTGATGTCCTCGGCATAAACCAGGCAGTTCGAGTCTATGAAATGTGTGTTATCGTTAATATATGTCGAACCTAATCTCGGTCCAACTACCGATCCTTGTGATGCTCCGCATTCAGGTGGCAGCATAAATTAAGCATGCAAATACTGTTTGGTTCCCAGCTTACAAGTGTTGTCGCTTTTTCTTTTTAGGTTTTTAGTTGCTCACCAAAACACTCGTTACATGAAGTAAGCGTTAAATGCGAGTAATCTTTACCCACAGGGAAGTAATTAAATCCTTTGTTAACGTGATTTTGTCTAAAATATGTGCGGCCATTTCCTTTTTATCCCTTGTCACCTTAAGGACGGGAATGCATCTGCACAGTTCGGAAAACCTCGTCATGCATATTCTGACCTATAGGCCCGAAACCGAATACATTGTGGACTTCATGCTTACAGCCTGTTGTATATAGGCATAAAACATTTTTGGCTAACATTTCAGTGAACATAAAACTTGTACTATGCTACCTTTATTTTCTGAAGTTTGGACACATTACTCAAGAAAACTATCCGGTTTAGCGGCCACACATTGCTCAATGGTGTCATGAAAAATGATTGTAAAGTAGACAACTCTATATAAGTCAATTGGCTTTACCTTCAACTGAAATGAAGTTTCTTCAAAACATTAAGTTACTTATTCCTGCTAGCCATTCGCCAAGTACATGTAATAACGGCTTTGGAAATATCTATATTAAGAGCAATTAGTTCCCTTCAGAAGTTTAAAACGCGCGGAAATAAGACGAATAATGGCAGGCGCAAGCATTTCGTATTGTCTCTTCAGTACCATTAACACTAATCGATGTGCCTAGATATAGCTAACAATGGGTGTGACGCGATATGCAAGTGGTGCAGAGTGAGTGACGGAAGTTGACACACATGTCCATGGCAGTCTTAATCTGGTAAATAATTGCTTTTACACGGACAGAGCTGACTTCATCCGGTTTATTTCGACCTCAGCAAACCGAAGGAAGCGTGGATTAGCGAGACGCGACACAACTGTGGTCGCTGAGCTCATTTTTATCCGGTGACCTGAAGCCAATAGGTGTTTTCCTATCGAGAAAGCCGGCGGCCTATGCGAGCACTGGGATTGAGGGGTGTAGGGAATTTGGGCGATTTCCTGCTGGACACAGCTAGTTACATGTTTTCTTTATTCGCGAACCCAGATTTCTATCAGTTCCGCCTGTACAAGTGCTTCCACAATCATACAAACATTGGTATACACAGTATGAGTTGGCCACGATAGGCTGAACTTCCTTCGTTGGAGGGACTGTCAAACTTCGAGTGCGGTTGATTACAACAACTTGAGCCGCACAGTAACTTCCCCGTGCTGCCGATATTAGCCGCTTTGTCTTCTTTAGCGTGACAAAACCGCCACGGAAAGGTTACTGGATTTAAACCTTCTTCTTGGCTACCGTGTGTACTAAGTCCATCGGTCCTAGTTGCTCGCTCTTTTTATCAATAAATCTTTGATGGTAGTCGTTCACCTCCAGTGTTTGTAATTAAATCTAGCTCAT
Source organism: Dicrocoelium dendriticum (assembly GCA_944474145.2). Classification (NCBI taxonomy): domain Eukaryota; kingdom Metazoa; phylum Platyhelminthes; class Trematoda; order Plagiorchiida; family Dicrocoeliidae; genus Dicrocoelium; species Dicrocoelium dendriticum. The sequence goes on from OX104063.1 coordinate 219,720,067, forward strand.
CAGCCAGATAGTTGGCCGAGCAAATTCGTCTAGCCCGACTAACTAGGGTCTTCACAAGTGTCCGCCTGTACCGCACTGGTGTGAAGCAGCTGAAGTGCAAGTACTGGCCAGAACAAGTTGTGTTTCGATAAACGGACTCTTAATCAATCCATCCTCCTTGCAACTGATGAGAATGTCCAAATATGATGCGCAATTATTCCGTTCTACTTTACAGGTAATCTGTAAGTTCGCATGTGCACTGTTAAGATTCTCTACTAAATGTGAGATCTGCTGCTTGGACGAACAACATGACAAGATCCCATCAACGTAGATTTCGTAGTAGGAGACCTAGGCTATTTCTGTCAAAATGTTTCATTCTATCATCAACATGCATAAGTCCACTTTTAAAGGGCCTAATGTGTAGCCATCCATTGCCATCCCGTCGATTTGGCGATACGGCGTGTTTCGAAAATAGAAACCAACATTCTGCGTGCACAACAACAGGGATCCCCTCAACAATTCAGTTGGAACTGGTGATGAAGAACCAGAGTTTTCAGTTAATTTACATATTTAGTCAACTGTCTTCTGTAGTGGTACGTTGATGAATAAAGATTCTAGATCCAGAGAACACATGACAGGCTGATGTCATCCAGGTAACCAACGAGTTTAAATGAGTCCTTAAGACTATATGGATGGTGTCATTGTCTCAGCGGGATAAATGCTTTCGGTAGCCAAAGAGCTAAGTTATGCTGCGGTACGTTCATCATTGAAAGAATCGTCTTAAATGGCACTCTACTCTTATGGGTCTTCGGTGCTCCATACAACTGTGGAGTCACGCTACCACTCGGCTTCAAACTACTGCATGTGTCACAGTCTATCACACCAGGAAGAGGGGACAATTCAAAGTGGTGAACTGTGCGCGTTTTGACATTGCTAATGTCCCCCACTTTCCGGAGTCCTTTGCATTTATTCGCATGGTTGAGTACGTGTCCCATTTTCTGATCATATTCAGCCTTGCTCATTATCACCACACCGGAACATTTAGCTGTTTTAATTATGTCTACATCTCTAGCTCGTAGTTCATGTAAGTCTTGAAAATGTCCATCTGTTAGAAAACATTTTTTACTAATTGACAGTGTTTTGACCTCGTGGACGATTTCCGTTAACTTGTTTCGGAAGCAAATAAATTTAGCAGGAATGACTGGCTGAAGATCCTTATACTGATTAAAACGTTCTCAGGTTGCGCTTCTATGAATAATCCGTGAAAATTGCTAGAAGGAACTGTGCAATCAAGTTCAAATGATAACGCTTCTAATTGCAACTCGTCAAGTTGTACCATGGATAAGTTCATCGCGTACTTGCTAGGATCACGAGCAATTGGTTCCTCCTCTTGATTGTTCGACAGCGAATTTTCTATATAAGTAGATCCATGTTGCCTCGTACGATCAACAGTTGCCCTAACAAATTTAGCGAAAACAATCCGACAACACAGAGACAGGTCCTCGACTACGAGTAATAAGCATCCATGAGTTTCTAGCAATCCCACAAGTCTAATCTGAGCCGTCTCCAGGTGAGCGGATGCCCCACGTCTGAGGTTAGCTCCGGAGGGCTTGCACTTGTTTCAACCTAGCAATCTAATAACTGAACGAAGATAGCGACGCACAGTGATAAATTCCGCCAGCAAGGAAATCTCCAAACGTAAGCACGCAATCTTGCACTTCAGGCTGCCTATGCGGTGAGGCAACCTGACAGCTTCAGCGGGAATTCGTCGTTTGCGAAATTTAAAGCAATTCGTTTCCTAACATGCCTGCTCACACCCAAAGTGAGCTATATCTAGGCATTTCGGTTATTGATGGAAAAATACCGAATGCATTCATCTACCAGTGTTCGCCTTCTTTTCGCGCTGTTCAAATATATTTATTGTCAAGCCCCTGTGGCTGAAAAGACCGTCAAAGCTGCATCAGGAGAATATAAATCTAGTTATTCGATTAAAACCAAATAGTCTCCAAAGTGGTGAAAATGCAAAACGTATCGGTATTCATTATCTGTGGCATCACCAAACACCTGTTCCATTTCCACCTGCACCTGTTCACGTTTTTCGGGACTTTGCCGATTCTGTCATATCGTCTTCAACGGACATACTCGCAACTTCCTTACCGTCAGTTACCTCACCGAATATCTTCCACAGTAACGCAAATTGCATTTCTCAGAAAATTCATGAGTTTTCACGAATGTCGCGATATGTGACCATTGATCAGGATGAATTATTGGTTAGCGTTGTTGTTACCCCTTTGTTCACGAATGTACACAAAAACATGCCTTAAGATTAACGAGAAGCTGCCTGTCATTGGTAAACAACCAGCCATAGCAAAGCGTACAGCTGATCAATTGAGCAGGGGGGAAAGGTTGCATCGCGACACAAATTATTTGGAACTTCAGTCGAGTATGTACGCTCAAGAATAGGTCCTGGCAATAGAATCTCCAATATCCTCACAATGCAAATGTGTACATGGAAGACTTTGATGAAGAGACGCCAGCAACTTTCCATGTTGCTCTGAGAAGATCCTGGTGGTATGTAGACAAATCTTTAGCAGTTATAAAAAGGGATAGCAAGGATGAATTCTTGAACTGCTAGAATTTTATTGAGGATGCGATAATGTTCACCATGGTACTAACGTTTCAGAGAGGTACACTCCCTTCCCTCCATTGTCAAGTCCACAGGAACGAAGGAGCTCTACAACGAGAATTCATGGCAAACCAATAGGTACAGATGGACTATTTAGCTATGGTTCAGGTCAACTAAATAATGTTTATGCGGGAATCGCCTCACTATTGTTTCATGAAGCGGGTGTCCTGTGAACGAAGGAAGGAGAGAGAAAAGCAGTGGAGGGGAGGGAGGTGGTTTATGTAGCCAGCGGATGTCCGAGGCGATTGGGTAAACGAGAGCTAAAGAAATAATTCAATACACGCACAAAACCAACCGTATAACTGATAGCAGCAATAAGTATTCCCGTACAAAGAGGAAATGATTGGAAGCAATTTGAAGCGTATTGAATGCGGAGAACTACAAGGCAGTTTGCCGAAAGCGCCAAGCGCCATGCTCAACGTTTGTACATAAGTGTATTATAGGCCCAACAGCAAAGGAAATGAGTACAAGAATGTTCGAACGTAGATGGCGTAAATCAGGACCTACGATATACCAGCTGGAGTATCCGACTGATCAGACCTCGAACAGTAGTAACGCATAAAACTGACTTTGAAAATGACGAGGTTATCAAGGGGGGATTGCAGTCAGTCCAAAATAGACTAATTGCTGCAGTTATAGAAATAATCTGGAATGACGACTGCGTGAATAGAACTGATAGACTAGGGCTTTCTAATTCTTGGCAACTAGCCTCACTTCGACAAGCATTCGAAGCATTGACTGATGGATCCGATCTAGAGATGGGCAGTATCGAAGATTGAAGTATCGATAACAATCTCTCACAGTGGGCAATTTTGTTCCAACCGACCATTTAAGCTAAACCGATCACAACAGGAATATCCCACCGACCAGCCTTTTGCTCCCTATTTGATCCTGGCTATAACCTACGGAGTGGGCAAGGAACTGGTGACCTCCGAATGCCGTAACATGCTACCGGTGAATTGGAAGATAATTAGTCTCTGCATGCAGCATGCCCATGACCATTATAAAATGTCGCACGATTTTAAGCTAATTCCCTATCCTGAGTAAACCTTGGCGTCAAAAGTGACAAATTAAGGTATTATCAAGCACGTTAATCTATCTTCCACCAAGCCTACTGCAATGCGGCGTTTTAATACTACGAGGCGGAGCACCTTCACACCTACGTTCCTGAACCGTATAGTGAGAACACTCCAGATTGCACTGTGTTATAGAGTCAGGACCGGAGGAAACGTACCAAGCAAGGAGGAGTTGAATAAACGTGGAACAAGGTAAGTGAGCGTTGGAGCAGCACCACACGGCTGAGCATATTCGGCTGCCAGCACCTCGGCAGGGTTTATCGTTGCCAGATACAGGGGAAGCTTACAGCGAGACATAGAATCACTGATCTAAACTCTGTGCTGACATGAGAATTCCCAGTTACGCATTCCGAGGAATAGGGTTAAGTTGGAGGACCCCACTTGGAGCCTTGCGCCATAAAAATGTGGACCGCAGCACAGCAGCGTAATTGCAGTGTATCAAAAACCGTTAGGAACCTCTACCAATGGCAGAAGAACTCGGCGTTCTAATGAAAACAAACTACTCAGGAAGCCCAAGAAGACCGAGCGCAGGGGAATGTTCCTGGACCACCGAACTCACCAGCGAGCACTAGGACCATGTGACGCAAGCGTCTTCATAGAAACCAGCAACAACCGAGGTTATACACCTGCCCCGTTGGATACTCACTTCTAGTCGCCGAGATGCACGGTTAAAGACCCTACTGCCGCTCAAAATGGCTTTGACACAGCGCCTTGTGAAGTTTGTGGCATTAAGTGTGGAGCCAAGTGACCCGTCCACGATCTAGGATGCTGCCGCTGATTGTCCGCGACTGCCTATTTATCTCGCAAGCGAAACAGCCGAGACTTATTCACAGATGGCTCCGAAAGAAGGCTTTCCTGTTCGACAGCCAGGGGAAGCGCCCGGTGGTGCACAGCTCCACCGAACCGACTAGTGGTCAATTCACCACTGGAGAAGAGAGGAAGTAATTACTGCGTTTGATAATATTGTACCGTAGTTATATTCCTCAATCTATCTGCAGGTTCCGTGGTTTGGCCTACAAATATAGTGAAGTAATAAATGACGGAATACACCAAGTAGTCTCTCACTAAATTATCGTGTGTGTAGATTGCGTCAAGGTCATTTTATAAAGTGCTTATGGAAGCGAATGTTTATAAACTGCTGAAATCTTGTATCACGATTTTTAGTTCAGGCCGATGTGTTCGAAGACTTCGTTTTCTCTGCGAAGGATGCAAACTGAAGGAGAAATGGTGGAGTTGAATGATACTTGCGTCAAAATGTTTTACAAAGGAGCATAAGATATAATTAAAATAGCCGTGAAACTACAGATCGCTTCAATAGCGCTATGCGTACGCTAAGTATAGGTATTAATCTACAGAAATATGTTTTATGTTTTTGCCATAACGATCAATTGTAAGAGCCCAAACGCTTTAAGCCGATTTTGCAAAACATCAAGTGAGATATCAATGGAAGTTTGAGAAAATGTCGCGATTACATATTGTGATGCATCTACTCACCAGCTGGAAGCTGAGATCTCGATAGAGCTGAATGCGAGGAAAAATATTAAGAATGGAGATCAAAGAAAGAAAGAACGTGAAGTGGCGCAGATAAATAAATGCAAACATCCGATGGCAAAAAAATTGTACAAGATTGGTTCTGCATTTGTTCATTATGCCAGGAATTTGTCATATGCATTCATCAGACTAAGTCGCATACAGAACGAAGGACATGGAGATAGAAGGTAAGTGGAGGTGGTATCGGAGGAAAGCGAGTCGTCCTTATGAAATCTGCAGTACACAGTAAAGCTGCATCGTAGCATGCGCGTGCAACATTAAACGATTTTTCGGCATAGATTGAAAAAGCGATCGAGATATGCAGGTGGAAGTAAGGATGGAGTAAAGCGAGAAATGAAGACAATTATTTTAGCTTCCAGTCCGCAAATCATTTTTCTTTGTTACCTAGCTTTTAGTAGATCCACTCATTATAGTGCCTTATATTCTTTCTATCTGGAACAAAGGAACACTGATTTAATGCCGATAAGGCGTAAGAGGTCATGCTGCATATTCATAGTGGATATCGCGAGGTATAGTAAAGACGCCATCAAGAGTTATTTTCACACCCGTGGCACTAGTGAATTTTACATACGGAAATCAGTATATCCATAAGCAATCCATAGGAAATGGCAACAATTGTGGCTGTTGTATATGAACTGTCACCTCTTGGTGATCATTTGTAAGTGGTGAACAATGTGGATCCTCTTCTGTGATCTGACCGGCAGTGAACTCTTTAGCAGACACTAGTGTTTCGCACTAGACAATGAGTCAAGTGAGGTGGTTCAGAGAAAGAAGCGCCCGGTCGACTCTGCCGTTAAACTCTACCAGCTTGCGAGCACAGATAACAGATTCCGGGAAGGCATGCCGGGCTTCGTAAACACGCATGTAAAAGACCAGTGTTTTGTCAGCATGAAAAGGCAGTCCTCAATGTCCTCTTGTTTTAAGCTCCAGCAAGTGGTGGCACGTGTGTTTGGGATCCATTTAAATTTGAGAAGAGTTAAGAGGGTCCTGCACGATCAGTGGTAACGTCCGCTGAAGACTCCGAGCACTCTTAGCCTTTGTTAACAAGGCAAATGGTACAAGCCTTTAAACCTCTAGGCTAACGGGTGTTGAGCTATTTCTAAAGCTGACAACCACTACTCAGACTTGTTTACGAGATCTCTCTCGCGTATTTCTCGTGTAGACGTACATATGCTCTGCTAAGACGGTTCAAAAGATTTGAATGCCGGCTGCAGCAGAGCAACTTCAGAAATTTTCTCTTGAGATCTTCGCAGTTTGTTCCAAGCATTTATATATATATATATATCATCCAAAGGAAATGTGTTGCACGGTTTATGCCAGCTGGACAGTAAATTGCCGTTACCTGTTGGAACTGAATCATATGTTTTAGTATCCTCGAGACACTGTCTATACAGAGAATTCACACGATTGGCCTTGATACCAACTGTATTATAACGTCATCAGTAGAGTGTTTCACGGACGGATTGCCCATAATCCAGGACTTGAACTTAGTCCCCTTGTCGCTAGTTGCTGTTAGTTCGAGCACGTCATGCACGAGAATTATTATTCTGCTACTGCCCGTGTGGTGGTCGCTTGAATTATTATTGTCCTGCTGGCATTCGCTCCATGGAACATCCGGAATTAAGCGTATCACATCTTCCTCATACCAGATGTGGTGTGCTAACAACAGCATCAATTTAACTTCATCTGTGCATTGCATTGTTATTCGTTTAAGTCGTGGCTAACTGTAGTGCACCGCTTGAACATCTATTGGCGCGCATTAGGTTAGTCGACTGATCCGAAATCAGTTCCGATCGCAAACAGATTTCCACTGGTTCAGATAGTCCTGCTGTTTGTCCCACAAGTATTTTGCCTTGGACTCGAGAACATTGATGCCAGTCTTCGATGATGTGGTGCGCAATGGTGGGTAGCCATTTCGACATCTCTGCTGTTTGGTCCAGGTACCTGACACCTATTGTGGTTGGAGTGGATGAAACGACTGGGATCACAATCTGAATAAATCGCCTGGTAATATATCATTAGTGTGTGCGTCTTTAGTGATGTTTGGTTTCTCTCAGTGAATCGGAAATACAGGCTTTTCTGAAAGCGCACCAATCGATAAATTTAACAAAGAATCGGTGCTGTTTAGCTAGTCATGCATTCGTCGTTGAAAATGAAAGGTCGGTTGGGACTTACCAAATATTCCGGTACAGTGATATCGTTGCAACGAAAAGGACTACTGTCTTTGCTTTTGAAGTATTATGGCCAATTTTTGGTTAACTTAACCACTTTCTGTTTGGTTTCCATAAATTATGCAAATGCATATGTATATATACGAAACGTTATAATCCTTTAGAGGTTACTTTAAATAATTAGGTTAAAACATCCAGCTACATCTGTAGGTTTTGGGCTAGCAAACAGATTTTCAATTGCCGTTGATTCAGCGATCTACATTATATTCTTTGATATTTCTATTGTTCATAATTTAAACCTCGACAACATTGTAATCTGTTTTATCGCCTGGCCTAATATTTTGCTCTTCTAGACGCAGATATAGCCAGCTTGATCTTGAGCCATAGTGTGAAATTGTTTGTCACAAAATGGAGTATGTATGTGGAATGATTTTAGTGCTTTTGGCTACTTGCTGTTACCACTACGGCGAACAGCAAGTCCATAATCATAGCACTTATATATGACCGTAATAATGGCGACGTGCTGTTTGTGAATAGCAAGATATTTTCTAACAGCAACTAGGTGGTATATAATAATACAATAATAATTCTTCAGGTGTACGCCGTGACAGTACTTTGCTGCCGCGCAACCATCACCAGTCGCGCGTGGACTGAGTATAATACCTCGAGGACACCCGCCCCTACGCGGATACAAACCTGTGATCTTATGATTGCTAGCCAGGCGTGCAGACCACTCGGCCATTGGTGGCATATACTGGCACATAAGCAGCAGTTTCCGAGTAAGCTCTCCCCTCATTTGGAAAATGATATCAAGAATTTCTATTTCTTACCACTGCTTAGAGGCAACTATTTTTTCGGAATCAAAACTTCATCGTCTTTTTACATACCCCGAATATGGAATCACGCCCGCCATATCGAGTTTCAATTATCTATATATTCTCTTAATTCTGACCAGCATATGATCCATGTGCTGTACCCTGCGTCTCCTCCACGATCTTTTCTCTACTAGCTTTTCTACCCTAGTCTTGAATAAAACTTTATTTATTTATTTAAAGCTCAGTTATGAGGTCATCCTGCGCAGCCTGGACAAGGGTGCTATAATTGTCCTGTTAGAAGAAACAAATTACATAAGTAAGCTGACAGTACTACTGAGCGATGAGGTACAGGGAAAATGAACCGTACGGAACAAGTTGAGAAACAGATTCCTAGCAGCTTTCTAGAACTTTGGACTAAGGGCACATTTCAGCTTCTCTGTTTGGCAGCCTTAAAGCTAGTGGCACGGACGTTCCAAGGCTTTATGGGTTACTAAAAATGCACTAAGCCATCATTACGCTCCGCCTTAATATGTCTGTGGTCAATTCACCATGTTGTCGCTCAGTGGCTTGTAGAAATTCTTGAACGAGTAAGACAGCAGCTTAAAACGTAGCCTACGTGACAGTTTCCAGTTAGTCAAAATTATCAGGGATGCCAAAATAAGTGAACAAATAATCCTTTCTTTGATGTCGTCACGCTTTTTCAAAGATCCGCTAATTGAGACACAAGTTTAAATTTGTAGTGCACCTGAAAACACACCCTTTCAGTAGTTCACAACACTGCGTTTTATTATTGGTTGAACCTTTTAACATTTCCTATGTTTTATTATCCCCACAACCGTTTTCGCAAACTGCTTTTGTGAGTCCCGTGATATACCATTCGTTTCCGTTGCTGATTCGCTTCCTAATTATGTAGTCTGCACAACATACGTTTGCTCCAGCTACCTATAACTTCTTTAATGCCTGGTATTTGACACGTCTCCTACGTGTCATTGTAACTGACTTGTTTCTCCTGAGCCACCTAACTAATTTCGACGATATAGCGAAATTGGAACTAGAAATGTGTATACCTAGGTGCGAGCTAAAAGGCTTAATGTTGCGCTGCACCTGAAATGTTGTTCCTATTCAATGGTGAACACTATCGGCAGAAGGACGGCGTGGCCATGGAATCACCACTCGGTCCGCTGCTGCCAGCTATTCTCAAAGCAAAGTTAGGGAGAATCAAAATGCAGGCTGGGATAAATAATTTTTGACTGCCACTATCACTACCTGGACGAAATAGTTGTTATGGCTGATAGACACGTTAACCTGGAGGAAATTACTGACCGTTTTAACCGCGCAAACACAACACTGCACTTGACTTATGCATAAAAGGCCGACAAACGGCTGTCAAATCTGGATGTATTGTTAACTAAGACAGCAGATTGTTCTATGCATCGCCTGGTCCGCAGAAATACAACAGGGATGGCGCAGTATACGCACTTACATATTTCCGCTCCTTTGAGTTATAAGCGCATCTTGATCCATTGTCTTATTTCGAAGTCAAGCTGAATCTGCTCGGAAAACACCCTTGAAGCCGCATTGATGTTCATACAGAATAGGTTGTGCAAAAAGGGATAGTTGACATATTTATCTTAAGCAACTTACAAGAAAAACCTAAGCCAGTGCCAATGTTATCAGTGGTAAAATAAGAGCTATTCATATGGCTAATTTTCAAATTGGATGCAACTGTCGAGCGGTTAATTAGAAATCATTCAGTCGCAATTAAGTAGACCCTTACAGTAACCAAGGTGAAATGAACGCTTTCAACGGAACCACTCATTCGTTCACGAAAGAAAGACAATTTGTCAATTTTGACATCTGCCATGTTTAGTTATCAGTTCGATTGATACTGTAGTGCAACTTATATTAGTCAAACGGCACGGCACTTCACAAACGCGTGAACCAGCACTGTCTACGTTGGTTGCATCACGGTGACGCTGGGGTTGTTAGCAGCTCCGACTGACATTGAGCTTCAGATGAATCTAAAGCATGCCTTTAGAAGATTGGACAAGTTTCCCCTGCACCGATCAAAACTCAACGGCTCCATGCACTTGCGACGGCCAAAGCAATTTGCATTAGATTGCTCCAACTGTCATTACGATCGCAGAAGACTTAGTCCAGGCTCTGCAGCTACCATGGCCAAACGAAAACGGAAAGCACATAAATCAGCTGCCTCAGATCCAGTTCCCTAACTCGCAATTAACCCATTAAGGTGCAGTTCAGTTTTATCGTCTTTATCTTCGAAAAACTGAATTTCACTTGTTTTTGTCGTTATATGTGATTGTAATCGTTTGAAGATAAAGCGTTGAAACCATTCGCACACCTCATTGTCTCGTAATTCTTGAAAATTAAATGGGAATTTTCACCAAACCAAAATGCAAAACTTAGGAAGCTGTCTAGACGTGGAAAGGTTTCATGTTGCTACCTTATTCTTAGAGTGTAGAAAGAACTTTGCGTCTAACTTCCATTAAAATTCTTCATAGTTTTAACTGGGCTATTCCACATTTGCTTTACATGACCCTGCGGACTGTTCTGGATGTTGTCGCACAACTCACTAGCAAAAGTGTTTGTTATGATGCCGGCACCGACAAATTAATGTAGACAGAACTTCGTTAAAATGCCCATGATTTGTTAACCTTATGGTTAAAGTATTAAGTTATAACCAAATACCCACCTATATATCACACACTCAGGTGTCAAGAAAACAAGACGACGAAAATATATGTCGATTTGTGACAGTAACCCAGCAACCAACCGGTACTCGGATACGGCAATCGCCTTGTTGTCGATTAATTTTGTTGACTATTAAATGTACAGCCAAACTGACGGCGACAGGATTAAAGGCTAATTGTACTTTAACCAACCGCTTATCGAACACATTTCATGGCTATCGGTAAACCTGTGTTCGTGGTAAAGAACTCGTAGAAAATGACGGAATTACTTAGAGATTATGATTGGCCAAGGAATAACCCGGATTTATTGTACAGTCGATCATGCACGAGAGGCTTCTCCATGTACTTATCGGAACTATACCACGAGCTTGTGCCCGCAGTATATCAACGGAAGCTGGCCGATACATGCACGCTAAATTGGGCTTGAAAGACTTTAATGCAATTTTTGTTTGAAAATCCTCAAATTAATCGAGAAGGCAAAAAATTAGACTGAAAATTTTATTTTTCTTTCATACTTCTATTGGCGGATTCTAATTTGCACCAATCACATAAAAAATTATTCGAATCCGCTGTATGTAAAACAGTGCATGGGGGAATGGAGGTACCAGTTATCGAGAACTTCGTATCAGTGAACAAGATTGGAACCTAAGAGTGTGAGGACTGAGACTTTCTTTGCAGTTTCACTGATGATGTTACCTAACTTGGTGATTAAGTTTGACAAGTGGAAATACCAAGTTTGGAGTTCAACCGGATGCCCTAACTTGCATCTCCACATCTAAAGATATCCGTAATATTTGTCAAGTTCACTGCATATTCTTGTGGCAGCATGTTAATTGCTGTCTTTCTCATTCTGACTAAATGTATGTGAAAGTAGTACTTTCCAACTCGGTCAGATGACGTCATGAACACGCCTCCATGCTACACATTATACTACATTCGGAGCAAAAGCTTAATATGCGAAATTTACTCTGTGCACAGCTGCAGCAACCATTGTACACAAGGATAAAATTATGAGAATCAAAAACACCTGGTTTAGCAGACAGTGTCCACTGCATTCGGTTCTTAATTTGTTGGTAATATAATACGAGATAAATGCCTGGTGTGACGCAACAATGAAGTCTTTTATGTCGCTTGCTTTTGTTTTCCGCCTCTCTTCGAAATCAACACCAGCGGTAATTTGGCGCATGCGGCAGTAAGCCAAACATTACACACACTGGACTGAAACCTCTCCTACGGACCTCACTTGGTAGTGGCTTGTGACTTTTACATGCAGGACGTAGAATTTAGTGATCATCCACTGGTTTCTAAACACATTTGTGATTTCCCATTAAATACTTGGGTTACGGCAAAAGAATAAATAGTCATAGAAGGAATGTGATAATGCTTGCTTTTGGTCAGTGTTGACAATGGGTTATACAGTTTATCTTAGGAATATTTCTGCTATTTTGGATTATACTCAAACTTTTATTTAAATTTGGATGGGTTTTTGGACGTTCTGTATGGCATTATAGAGCAAAACACCTTCAGTAACACCTTACATTCGTGCAGCTTAAGTGGATGAAGGTATAGGTCATCGTCACGGCAAAAAGAGTTAGGTAGCAAAGGAGACACGTTCGGTTGACCATCAACGCATTGCTGGATAATGTCCATCAGTCCATCCACCGTTGTACTTGGCTTTTAAGTAACCCCTCATGCCCCATTCGATTGGAACATTCATTTGCTGCGCCAAATGATTCAACGGGTTATAAATGTTCTCTTACTTCACTAACCAATACTTTGCATCAATATAAAGAAATTTTACTAAATATCCATGATCTAGTTTGGATCTATTTGCGCAAGTGAGCAAGGACCATTGGCTAAGTTTGACCTAATTATTTTTTTCTGTCGATGTGTGCACGGAGGCATTGATTTTACTTGATGTTATCTCACTGCTGTTGGGTTGCAGGATGCCACGTTAGATCATTTAGTGTAGTATTTAGAAACCAATGGAACAGCAACGCCAACGGCCTGTATGACCAACGCACCCCAAGCACCCATTACAGTCCAAGCAGTTATGGCGACCACTTGTCTATAGCGATCACCTGTGTCGATCCCCAACGTTTTCTCGTATGTGCAGTACCCCTGTGCATGATTTTGTCTAACTGGATCACTTTTAGTCCCTTCCTTGAGTGGTCGCCTTAGACAGGTTTTTCAGTAGATAGTTAACGCTATGGATAGTAGCACAAACGACAACCACACAGAAGTGCGCTAGTATGCTGTGCAGAAAGCGAGCTGATATATATAAGTGGAATCTGTATAATGTTAAGTTTTGCCAAAATGATCATTGGTATGAAGATCGCACTGACATCAAGAACACAAAAGTCTAATGTTGCTGTGTGTTTTCAAACCGGAGAAAATATATAATGAGTGCATGGTGGAAATACTGTGCAACAAAGGGAAGCACTCCCACAGTAAAAATCAAACATGAGGATGTTGTTGGTTTGCTTCTACTATAATGACGGTTCAAGGCAGCTGGTCATGATAGTGCGGGTTGGCGTCTCTACAGGTTCACTCGGACCGAAGGGAAGATGCCGCTTGCTACGGCAAAAATGCGCATTACGACTTATGTGTGCTAAATTAAGGACAACGTACACATCGCTTTGCTGCTGATACTAAACCCCTTTATTAAATTGTATTTTAAATAGGATGTTTCTGAGTAACCTCTCTGATCCCACTTAAAATGCTACACCAACTCATGTGATGTGAATATGGTGGTATCAGTAATCATCGGGCAGATTTTACTGCTCTTCGTTGCCACATAGTAGAACTGACACACATATACAAACAGATTGTAAAACTTCAGAACGTAGTTACTGTTTCAAAAGTGTATCACGCAAGACATAGCAAATGCAGTAGACCGCATGCTTCCACTCTATTTTGACCTTTCATGCTCATACTGACAGGGCAACCTACATATTCTGAGATTGGGAAACAGGCTGGTAGTAAGGTCCAAGCGACTGCCAGCTGACCCGAAGAAGTGATGGTATATGGGCAGCCATTGTCACTTGTTGGAAGTCACTCTATTTATGTTTCAGTATTCGTACTTTAAGTCCATTATTATCGAAGATTGATCTACACGGCAGGATCAAACAGATGTATTGCTACTTCGGCTTAATGACAGGACTATACATTTTCCTTGGACTAGACCTGTCAAATCGCTAGAAGCTTATTAATAGTCTGTTAGCAATACCGGTTTTTCTTCGTTAGTCTATATTGAATAAGCCCATAGAATGTTTTGTTGTGTACGTCGCACATCACTTGCCCCATACGCTTCGATTTTATCGTCACTGGCATAGATTTTTCTCAGTTGTGTCCGACAATTGATTTCGGGATTGAACTCCTCGATTCAACCACCGTTTGTTGCGTGTCCTACTCGTTCTCATTAATCCCCATGCTTTCCGATCGGGACCGAGGATACTGATGCTTGAACTCCCTCTGCTTAGCACCCATTGCAAGATTCTGCTATAAAACTCTTTATACAACGGCAGCATTTTTCACGTAGATTTGATTACGTTCAAGCAGCAGTCAGTACCTGTTGTTATCTCCAATTTTAATACAAAATGTTGCAGGTTAGGTAGTCCTCAAACTTTCAACTCCCCTTGGTATTTGGTGCTCTTCCTACTATTTTCAATGGTTTTTTCTCTACACAATTCAATAGTAGTGAATTGCATCCACCCTTCCTCTAAACTTCGAAAGTAGTAACGTTTTTAGCTTCTATATTATGTTTTGTCTCTGGGATTCACATTTCAGGTTTGTAAAATGTAACCTTTGGGTTCTTATTTAACAACCAGCAAATTAGCAGCGGGATACGGCAAACCGTTAACATCTCTAGTTGTTAAGCACACAACTCAACAATGCATGTGAACTTTTTCACTGACAGACCAATAATACGTACATGTGGGCACAACATTCTTTGAAAGTGTCCTCTGTCTTTATAACTTTAAAATTAAGACAACGGACGACAATTGTGCTCGAGTTGTAAATATGGCATCTGCAATAACAAGATTCTTAATGTGCTCGCCGGACGCACAGATAATACTAGGCTCGCTAGCAACTTTAAAAGTCTCGAAATGTTCCCCTGACTGCCTGCCAAATAATCTAGTTACTACATTCTATTGTCGATGTGTGAATGTAGAGCTCAAAACGCATGTTACCGTATACCGCTGGCATGAAAGTGCGCTAGACCAATGATGGACCATTGTTAATGCCATGTTTTATTTGGTGGCAGATTCCCGGTTTCTTTTCAACTACACAAGTAGACCAGTGATTACGCACTGTTAATCAGAAGACATTTGGTCAAACCAACATGCGGGAAAAGCTGCAAACAAAACCTTTTATATGCAAATAGGGGATCAGCTCAGGTCCTTCAACTAAACCGTCAAAGGGACATGGTGGAACTGGAAGTTAAACTCCAACAGGAAGCAAAGCTTGCTCATCATTTGTTCTCCTTCATTTGTTTTCTTTCGCCTTAATCCATAGCACTTAGTGATAGTCTTCTATAACCAAACTGAAAAATTCTTTAGTTCAATCGTAAAACGTAAAAATACAAACCTAGCAATAAATCCTGGTTATGTTGTGATTTCCACAATCCGTTTTATCCGGAGGAGGCTTGTACAAGCGCTCACGCTGCCTTGGCCAGAACGAAAACCCCGTCCGTACTTACTTTTGCGCATGACTAACTGTGAACTTTGACTCCAAACCAACGATTTCTTCCTTGTTATATTGTTTGCCTTTCAGTATGTTGGGTGGGAAAGCGCGTGACGTTTACCACCGGATTGCATTGACTTAGCTCTCGAATGGCTTATTGACCTTCTTTTAAACTGGAACCCAACCATGTACTGCTGCAGCTTTAGATAACTTATCATGCTGTATCAAATTTCCTCAAAACTGTAAATTCCCGATGATAATTATCTCGGCGATTCCTGAAAGGGTTAAGAAAACGCCTCACGCAGATGGCTGAAGCCATCGCTTTCGGGCTAACATAGCCAGATCTATGCAAGCATAGAGTGCTTGTGCAACTCTTGACTTTGCCATGGCCCGGATGAGAAGTCGTGCCTCCGGGGTATTAGTATAAGCAGGTCTTGCTTATTCATGTAAATAGTTATTTTTCTATTTTGTTTGTGTTTGTACCTCTTCTGTTTACACAGTTGTTTCTCTGTCTGTTAGCCCTGTCATCACGCCACGTGATTAAATCGATTTGAGCAGCGAACGAACGTGTTAAGTCTGTTCAGACCGTCCTATCCGTTTTGAAATTTTCTTCCACCAATTTCCTTTTGCATTTATCATCCCTGTAGTTCATTTGCCTGACGTAAACTACCGAAAAGTGATCTCATTCAACCCTGTATTTACGTTTCGATAGGCATTATCTACGAGTTAGAAAAGAGATCATTGCACAACAACTCTTCTTCTAATTTCGGCTTGGTTATATGCAAACAAATATGCATTTATAAGTAATATAAGTAACCCGGTAGAACATCTTGTCGTCAGTATTTTATATCACGGAAGGTTACAAAGTAGGAGAAACTGACATAAGACGCAAAGCAACAATATCTGAGATGAATTTAAGCAGGACAAATTGCAGTTGATTCACTGAGATGCACTTAATCTTAAGCTGAATACCACGTATTAAACAAAGTGTATGGTCGAACGTAGAGAAATGAGCAAAAACATCCCATCTTATACATGCGGCGTAGTATTTCGACTATACGGTAAAAATACACTTCCGACGGATTCTTATTTAACGGGTTCATGCTTTATTTGTCAATACTGCATTATTAGTGAAGTGATATTTGCTTAAGAATAGTGGCTTTTAAGCGTTTACTATAAGAGCTGTAATTGGTTCGAACTTAATTAAACACTGTGCTAACCACGCATTGCCTGACAAAGATTCGTTTGCAGTTGAAATATTCAGTCAGGCAGGCAGACCATTATCCGAACAACCAGTCATAACTTACAATATTCCAAGTTAATTAAAATCATATTGCCCATTAGCCGTTTACATTTTAGCGTATTATTTCTTATTTGGACTAAAATAGGCCATACCGACAATGGAATTGAATTTCGAATCGTATAAATATTTTTATGCTTTGCTTTTTCACTTACCGTTAATATCCGGTGCACGTGGCCACCTAACACCAAATAATTATGCTTCCAAGGCTTATGCCTAGAAGCAGGATCAATAGATTGTATTAAGTAGCCCAGTTAATTGCAAGTTACTTTTTAAGCTATCAATTCCTACAGATTAAAATTAAATACAAAATAGAAGCTACTGTGTTAGGACGTTGAAGTGCTGCACATTTTTTGGGATTTTGCGGTCATAAGAAGTTCCGCATAAGTTGAAAGGTAAGGTTTGCACCTTGTATGCTAAATGAAGTACAAAGACTTGCTGCAACGCTCAAACTCTTATATCCAACACCAAGGACGCATTAGATATATTTGCAGATACACGGCTGTGTTTCCTCCTTGACCTTTTGTTTCGACCAATTTTGTGTGCTTGTAAAATAGTGATAATCTGGGTTCATGCGCAGCAACTACAGAATATCGTTAAGTATATTAATGGCACTATACATCGTGAGACAAAAGAAGAAATGGTTAAGCTATAACTTTGCTTTGTCATGAACAGATACTGATGTTTGACCAAACCTCGCTTGAGGCGGAGGCCAACTAAGAGAGAAAAGTATACTACGGATCTATTAACTGGCAAAATGACAAGCAAATGCTTCCCTGCACGCGGTATGGTCATTAGAAAGTCGACAGTTTTCGACTGCTAGCACTTATTTATGTAGCAATCTAATGAATATGAAACTTCTTGATTTTCATCTTAACAAAGACCCCATTTGTGTGTCCTTTGGGACGGAGTAAAGCACGAGGGAAATTCGACGATTCAAGGCTGTCTTTGCGCAAAAGTAGGTGCAGAACAAGTTGTCAGCAGTTTTTTTGATTTTACGTCATTGTCACTTAGATTCATTAAGGATAAAGTCAGCATAAAATTTCCGTCATGCAGTATCCATAGCGGGATTTATAAATTAGTTAGTGGCGATATCCCCTGAGGTGTCTGTGAATTTATCTGATGAGGGTACTGAATTGGAGGAAACTTTAGACTTAATTTTACCTAACAAATCTGGCACTGTGTAGGTAGGCGTTAGTTATCTAAACGAGTACACTTTTCAATTCACAATTCTGCTTGTTCTTGCTCTAATTACTGAGGGCCAAGCGTTCATTCAAGTGCGTACTAATTACGCTCAGGACACTAGGTTTGCGCTTTTTTCTTCAATGCGACTCTATATTGGACAAATTCGCTCCAATCTCATAAGACGATTAGCCATGTAAACTCACAAATTCACCTATAATTAGTAGCGAATAATATAAGTACACACGCACCAACTTTTAGCTATACCTGTAGATACATTAATTTGGGAGTCGTAATTGATAAATATTATCCTAATTGCGCAAAGAACATTCTTTTCGATCAATCTCATCGGCATTTAGAATTACAGAGCAAAATTAGAAAAGCGATTAGCTAATGAAAACTAGGTCTAAAATGGAAAAAAAAACAACATCCACACAATCTATTGGCTTGGCTTGTCTGGCCATGTCTTAGTCGAAGTACGCCGCGCGGACAAAACGCACAGAGTAGGTAAGGGCAGACAGATCAGCGGTGACAAATGTTGGGCGCCTGTCATGTTTGAGGTGAGGATCTCTCACCGGAGTGTGTTCATGGCCACGGTAGGACCAACGTTTGCACAATTGTCCGTTGTTTGCACAGTTCTGATTTCAAAACCCTGATTGCAATGGCCTCAGCTGTTGTTAATAGGCGTTTCTTAAGTCCTTTAGTGTATCGTTTCGGGATAGTATATAAGACTTCGAATGAATCATTTGCCTGAGTCTGTTGTCCTGTACCAACCAAATGCTCAACTATCGAACTGTTGATGTTCCTTACTGTGTCTTTTCGTAACGAAGTCGGGCAGTGTTCAGCGATGTTTTTGGGCAGGTGCCTGGTCTTATATCCGAGGCACTTTGCCTCACAGATGCAAGTGAATTGATATAGGACGCAAAATTCGGAGCGGACGGAGAGGCTATCTTTCTGGTGCTGAGAAATCAGTGGTCTAGTACTGCAGGCAAGTTATGACTGGCTACTGGGAATGTCTGAGTCATTGCGGTCGATAGTTCTCTCAGCAACTGCTCAAAAGCAATATCCCCTTTAAAAGGAACTGTAGGGAATACGTAAGTTCTGCATGTCTGGCTCACATGTATTGTTCACCCACAGCAATCTGCGAAATCTCCCGATGAATTCACATGATTTTGACCAGAAAGTAAAACCGAGTAATACAACAGTTAGGTATTGGAATTTTATGCTGTGTCCGTAAATTACTAGAATCAAATTCACCCGCATTTCAGTCCTGATTGAAAAACCATATTGGGATATTTTAATAGCTATATCTGCATTCCATTCATCAAACTCCCCTCCGCTACAATGCTAAATCCATCTGTGATGTGGCACGTATTTTGCTTGTATTTTGACACCTTACTATGAGTCTATCTAACTACACGTTACCTGGTGGAATAACAGTAAAATAGGAAAGATTCTGGGAGTGAGCTAGTCAAGTGACATAATTTAAACGCTAAATATTGAAATTACAGTCCAAGTTTCACCTACCTTGCAGATATACATTTTCACCAAAAGGCTTTACAATAATTTGTAATTAATATAAAGATCAAATGACTTTTTGGACAGCCTATTGCCGCCGGATTAAAGCTGTTAATTTAAGTCTGCATAATAGTGGTTTGTTGCACGATGAGCATCGTTAACTAAAAATGGAGAAGTAAGTAATCGTGTCATGTATCTTTCCTTGGCGACAGATGCAAAATAAGTTGGTTGCTAAGATTTCGAAACAACGCCCATGTCAAATATGTAGAGGGCGGGCTCTAGTTTCATACCGTTTCAAACCGTTGCTGTACCCGCGGACGTCGCTAATTTTTTAATCACCGGGTGCTTCGGATTATTGTGTTATCCGTGTTTTTCCGCACACCAATATCCTTCTTCTGGCGTATTTTATAATCTATACAAATTTGTTGGCTATTCTTTGTCTGCTTCCGGAGATCGCATTAATTTGCCCTTCTGCCATATCTCTCCACCATCTCGGATTTGCTCTAGCATGTGATGCCATCTCAAGCTACTTGTGGTTCGTGTTCGAAGTTGTGAGGAATAAGGCTCATTCACTTCGGTTCTACGGCTCCGATGTTTTGTTCCATATTTCGTGCATTGGCTTATCTGTTGACGTGCTTCAAAAATCTCTCGATGTCCGACATCAGTTTTTCAAGTTATGTTTGATATATCTCGAGGTGCAAGACATCAGAATACATATGAATCGCTAACAAATACAGAAAAACCTCTTTTCCAGACAGAAACAACCCGTTTACCAAGTGGGGTCAAAGCCCTCGTGAAAGTTCCTCTGTCACCTCGCCTTCTCTTGTCACTCCGCGACCTGAACCACCACCCGCGTCTTGGATCCCGGCCGTGCCTCAGGTTCAATATTCCCCACCGATGGAAGGCTCAGACTCGGAACCTAGGAAATACCGCTTCACCGATCGGTCAGTGCGTTTCTCAGAGCCTGTCTGTGAACTTCTGAACACCGAGGATCCATGGACCACTCAAAAGCGCAAGGGTCCACGTAATGAATTACAGGCATCCCTGCTAATAAACAACAACAACCTAAGCAGATAAGCGCCTCTAGTTCTGCTCCCACAGGTTCATCACCGATTTCACTGAGGCGTCATAATCCCATGGTCTTCCAGTATCACAGTAGAAAGATGAAAACCCTCAGATACGGTCTCCACAATGAGAGGTGTAATGAAGTCATGGGAACATCGAGATGAATTCACATGGGGGATATTCGGTAGGCCGGCGCTTATCTATAGAGGCAGACGTCTACTTTGGTCATTCAGACTGAGATCCCGACATGCGGCTTGCTAATTCCATAATAGTTATGTCGGTTAACACGTAACCATGGCAGATAAAATGGGGAGCGGATAGGTGGTAGGAGTTAAGAATTAGATCATGTTATCCATCTCGCGAATTACAATTATGTCTGGAGAGGAAGTACCCATGAGGCATAGAGTGGTTAAACAAGTAGTTGGTGGGAATCCAGACTTAGAGAGCGTCATACTCCAGCTTGTGAATTGCGTGGTAAATTTACCGCTTACAACCAGGGTGTTTGTCTAATACTTCTGTGTATGCATCTGTAACCCTAAAATGAATGTCAGATCAAGTATATTGGTCACTCTAGTTAATTCAGTAAGTTTTGTATCTGCCCACCAATTCCGAGAGAGGGAAGGAAAGCTGTTTGTGTAGCGAGAATGGTTGGGACGACCAGTGAATCTTTGGTAGATTAAAATCGCCAGCAGTTGTCTCCCGTCTGTGTGGCATCTCAACAGCCAATCCAAAAGCTGTAGTGATGATGGTAAGACTGGCGGCTGATGCAGTTGGCGGGTTGTACACACATCCGGGTGGGATGTAAGATCCGGTTCCTGAGACGGACAAACAAAGAAATTCGGAGACATTTGGTAGCTCTGGAAGATCAAGAAGTTCAGCTGCAAATGTATGGCGTAGATATTTCATGCATCCATTTCCTTCGCCTGTGCCGCGATCTCTTCGGAAAAGATAGTAGATAGGAATCAATAAGATAAAATCCCATGTATCAGAGGATCGGCGCGTTTCGGTAACTCGGATTGTTTGCGGGTCGTTGAAATGTGCAAGCATGCTTAGGAACTACACTTTGTTGTAAATAGATCTGGCATTATGTAAAAGCACGGAAAACGGACTATTGGTTGTGGAGTCAGCGTGTTGCGCTTCGTCCTTATTTGCGTTGTTGTAGTCAGGTACTATGGACGCAGGAGATATGAGTGGGAGTATTGGGGTCGAGTTAATTCTTAGCAGGCGTGGTGATATGGATACTTTCATTTGTGAATGCCGAGATCGTTTGGACAGGGCGGTGCTTGAGGTGGCATGTCTAATTTGCAGTTGGCGTGGAAGCTGGATAGTCGAGTCATCTGCAAAAATTTCAGGAACAGTGGGAACAGATGGTTGGCTTCTAACCAATATGTAAGGATTGAGAATGGCTGCGGCACTGGTCTTAGCTGCACTAAAAGGAGTCGTATTGAGAGTTGTTGGGAAGAGCTGCCCACATATGAGACGGGATGGGCGGTGGCCTTGTCCTCGTAACACAGTTCATTCTGTCATCATTACTGTGCCTGTATCTGTGGCGTGAGTGTGAATTATGCCGAGGGGTATCAGAAAGATGTTTGTTTCTGGATTTTGTCGATTCAGAATTTTGCTTTAAATAGCGTTTGTGCGATGTACCTGCGTAGACAGTATCAGTTTCTATTGTGTTCTTCATAGGTTTAAAGGTTTTGTTGGAACCGATGAGTGGCTATGGGTTTGCTACAATATTAGATTGACTATCCATTGGGTCCTTCGAGCACTAAATTCAGATTGCGACGCTGAAATAGGGCCCTTGATCATCAGCTCTTCCCAATATTCAGGACTTACTCCATTACTTATAAACGGTGAATTCAATTCGGTTGGCCCACAAATGTTAAGTTTGAGAGGGTAGTAATTGGTAGGTGTTTTGTTTATGTGACTTTATAGTTTCGTCAGGAACGGTGGTGCTCGACTTCCTTATCATATGAGGTGAGCTGTCGACATCCACTTCGAAGCGCCCAGTTACCACATTAGATAAGTTCACCTTTGGAGATTTGGTCTGACATTACAGCCCAAGTGAACGTTAGAGACGGTGGTGAGGAAAGATTATTAATAAACCTTTGTAAGGGCTTGCAATCTTGTTTAATAAATAGGTTTTTGAACTCGGTCCGCTGGGCTGTGGAGAGCTGATTATTCAACGACCGGTTCGATGATTTCTTAGCTGACAATTTAAAACTGTTCTAGTTTTCGTGCCGCGGCCGCAGTCATGGTTGTGTTCATCAGGTATACGTCCGGCCGATTGGTATACACATCAACTATAATTAAAAAATACTGACATTGCACTGCACAAGCGAAATCAGCTTGAATTCTCTCTCAGAACTTGAAGGTTGGCATCCAGGGTTGAATGATTTTGCTTGGCGGCTTCGCTGCTGAGACACAATTGCTACGTGTGACGGCACAATCGTGGATAACGTTACACATGAAAGGCCAGTAGACGTAATTTCTTGTGCCCCGTGCTGTGCGTGATGTTGTCTACATCATGCTTCTTCACCGCAGTTGTGTTATGCCGACTTACCTTTAAACTAAATCTTCTTAATCCGGATACAAACTACGCTACTTTATTTGATTTACTCAGTTCTGTTATTCAGCTGTATATTCCCTGTCAATTGTGCGTGCTTATTTTTCTTCAAATTCTATGGTGATTGTAAAATGTCGGTCCTTCAGGGACAAAACGTATATTCTGCGAACAACGGACCAGGCGAAAACGCAGGCAGAGGACGAGTGAAACATATCGGTATATACAGCTAGTTGGATCCACAATTAACGACCTTCGTGAATGCATGACATTTTTCCTTTGATTCAGTCAAACAAACTCCAATGCGTCCAACTGTTGGCCAATCAGCGTGCATGCGAGAAACGTGTGAACGTCCAATCAGCTGCCGCCTTTCCTTGCGGCAGCCTAACGGCTTCCTCGCTGGGCTGGCACCGCACGTTCGTTCGAGTGTATATTCCCATCACATCCTCCCTTTTTCATGTTCTTGCTGATGTATTTTGCTAAATATTCCATACACTTTACCACTTCGCGTCCTCTTTGTTGGATCTGCCGATGTCGCCTCATTGCCGCACGCAGTATAACTCTCTCTCCCTGATTCATGCTGTCGCCTCGGACATCTCCTCAGCTGTACTCGGTTTCTTCTCAGCTTCTTCTCTCCAACATTTACTTCGTATGACCTTTCACCGACTTACGCAGCCACGACTCCTTTTCTCTACCGCTCCTGTCCATTGGGAGTTGATTCAACCCATACTTCTTCCCCCAGTGTCAGCTCAGGTAATTCCCGTGCGCCGTTGTCGTAGTACCGTTTCTGAGTAGCCATTCGCCTTTTCAAACTGTTCTGTACTTTCTCAAGTTGTGGCGTGACAGGGCGCAGAAGTGTTGCGGATGCAGGCATCACAGTTCTGGTCCTTTGATTGTATAGGCGCTGCACTGGGCTCAGGCCGATACCCGTTGAAGGAGTGTTGCGACTCTCCAGTAGCATGAGGTATGGGTCCTCCCGAGTATCTCTAGCCTTCGCCAATAGTCGCTTGTCTTGCTTCACTGCCGACTCTGCCTTCCCATTTGATTGACTGTGATAGGGACTGATTTGCCGGTGTGCGAATTCTCATTTGGTTGCGAAAGCCTGGAATGCCTTGCTGCTGAACTGGGGACCGTTGTCTGAGACTAGCTCCTCCGGTATCCCGTGCCGTGCGAATTGACATCTGAGTTTGTTGATTACTGCTTCCGTGGTCGTGGTGGTGAGTAAATCGATTTCAAAGTAAACACTATAGTAGTCCACCGTGAGTAAGTAATCCTTGTCGTTGTCCCAGAATAGATCCACTGCTACCTTTTGCCACGGTCGGTCCGGAACATCATGCAGCATCATCGGTTCCTTCGTTTGCCGAATGTCGTGTGAACGGCACGCCTCACAGTTAGACACATGATCCTTGATCTGACCTGTCATTCCTGGCCAGAACATCAGTTCTCTTGCTCGATTAATGATGTAATTTGCACCCAGGTGAGCGCGACGGACATGCTCCAGCATCTCCTTTCGGAGAGAAGAAGGGATTAGGATTCGACTTCCCTTGAACAACAGACTGTCACAGACAGTGAGTTCGTCCCGAAAATTGAAGTAGGGTGTTAATTCCTTCCGGAGCTGCTTCTTTGTTTCTGGCCACCCATTGAGGATAAAGTCTCGCAAAGCTGCAAAAGTTTGGTCTTCCTCCTTGAAACGCCTTATGTCTTTCAAACGGTTTTCTGTCAATGCCAGATTCCGCACCATGCTAACTGTCTCGATCGCTTCTAGATGATGTTCGGCCACTGGCGGATGTGCTCTCGACAGGGTGTCCGCGATGAACATCTGTGTGCCAGGTGTGTACACAATGTCAATGTCATACTTTTGGAGCCGGATAAGCATACGCTGCAGACGGCGAGGAACGTTATTCAGTGGTTTAGTGGCTATCGACACCAGCGGCTTATGATCAGTGTACACGGCTGTCTTTCTTCCAAAAGTATAACCATTGAAACGCTCCATGGCATAGACCACTGCCAGCATCTCTTTCTCGATCTGTGAGTACCGCTTCTCGGCCTCTGTGGGTGCTCGACTGCGGAAATCCAAAGGTCTTCCGTTCTGCAACAGAACAGCACCTATTCCACTCTGGCTACTATCACACTCTACCTCCAATGGTTGTGCTGGATCGTAATATCCGAGTACGGGCGCATTACTGATAAGGTTCTTAATGGTTGTGAACGCCAAATCCTGTTCTTTCCTCCAGCTCCAATTTACCCCTTTGTGAGTTAACTGCCTAATCGGAGTCATGACATCAGCGAGTCCTGGTGGGAACCGGCTTAAATAATTCACCATACCGTTTAGGCGATGGACTGCCTTCACATCGTTAGGGGACGGCATCTCTTGTATCGCCTTAATCTTCCCTGGGTCAACCCTGATTCCGTCGGATGTTAACACATGCCCATAGAAAATCACCTCTTTCCGCAGCTCTACTTTCTCGCGTTTTAGCTTGATGTTCTTTTGCATGCAACGCCTCAGGAACCGGTGTAGCTTAGTGTTATCCTCTTCTTCGGTCGAACCATAAATCAGAACGTCACCTGCCACACAGGTTACGCCACCTAAATCATCTATTGCTTGCACCAAACGCTTTTGGAAAATTTCGCTAGACACCTTCAGGCCAAACGGTAATCGCAGCGAACGATAACGTCCGAACGGTGTAGCAAATGTGGTGAGGAAACTGGATTCGTCGTCTAGAACAACGTGCCAGAATGCAGAAGAAAGATCTGCTTTCGTGAAAAACTTAGCTTCTGTCAAATGTGGTAAAACATCTTCTAACGTCGGTAGCACGTAATGTTCTCTACGCAGGGCCTCATTCAGTGGCTTCGGGTCTATATATACGCGTAGTTCGCCATTTTTCTACGTAATGATTGCGACCTGGCTAACCCAGTCTGTTGGTTCATCAACCTTTGCAATCACAACATACATAACCAGCTTGTTCAATTCCGCGGAAAATCGGTCACGTAGCGCAAATGGGACTCTTCTAGCATGTAGCGCAATCGGGCGTACCAAAGGATCTAACGACAGGTGGGCGGTACCCTCAAATTCCCCTAAACCCGGGCTAAACACAAACGGATACAGGTCACTAACATCGGCTTCACTCTGACAAGCGTACACAAAACGATCATGGTTAAAAATGACTAAGCCAAGAGATAAAATCGAATCAATGCCGAGAATCGGCGTGAGATTCTCATCCACGATCACGAACTGCAGACGATGCGAAACACCGTCTCTCGGATTGACCACTTCAATTGTCCCTGAGCCCTTTGGCTTGAGTCTGGAACCATTCCACATGCGCAAATAACCTTGATCCAATTGAATTTGCACGCCGCGGCAGTGCTTTCTGGGCAAAATATTGATCGTCGCGCCTGTGTCTAACTGGAATCGCGCAGACCGTCCCTCGATCAGAAGACTTGCATAGACACACTTCTGCGACGCTTTCCGAGACACGTTACCAATCGATTGTTCGGTGTCTTCTGTTGATTTGTCTGGAACGAGTGCACTGACATCTGTCGACTGACAGCAGCGGGCGAAGTGATTGCGCTTCCCACATTTGATACAAATGCGGCCCCACGCCGGACACTGTTCGCGGTTCCTCGGATGTCGTGTTGCATAGAAGTTGCAGGGCTCCTGTCGCGCGGTCGTGGCCCCCGTAGTTTTGCTCCTGGAAACGGCGCACAACTCTGAATCACCTGTGATTGTCATTTGCTGGTACTGATAGGCAGTGGAGGACTCACTGTTACAGATGTCGATACATTGCTGCAGAGATAGGTTGCGCTTTGGTAATAGTCGCTTCGTCAAACCTTCGTCATTGTTCCCAAGAACAATGCGGTCCCGTATGAGACTGTCCGCCATGCATTTACAGAAACTGTATGATCGGGCCAAAATCTTTAGCTCAGTGACGTACATGTCAACGGATTAACCTGGCCGCCTGTTCCGCGAAAAGAAGAGGTAGCGTTGAAATGTCTCGTTTGTTTGGCCTTCGCAGTATTCACCGAACTATTCAAGAGCTGTCTCCAGATTGTTGGCCTCTTCGCTCTTGTCGTAACATAATGTCTCTAGCACGCGGCGCGCATCCTCTCCTGCTGCGTGTCGAAACATGGCCAAGCGGTATGCCATCGGTTGTTTGTCTAGACCCGATAAAGTGCAGAAATCCATCCATTTGCTCTTCCACAAACGCCAGTTGCTTGCCAAACTGCGTTCATCCATGTTCAGCAGGGCAGGCATTTGAATAGCCGGTGCAGCTCCAATCATCGTCTAGGTGGTACTAATGTTCTTCTCCTTCGCTGACACCATGTAAAAAGCCGGTCCTTCAGGAACAAAACGTATATTCTGCGAACAACGGACCAGGCGAAAACGCAGGCAGAGGACGAGTGAAACATATCGGTATATACAGCTAGTTGGATCCATAATTAACGACCTTCGTGAATGCATGACATTTTTCCTTTGATTCAGTCAAACAAACTCCAATGCGTCCAACTGTTGGCCAATCAGCGTGCATGCGAGAAACGTGTGAACGTCCAATCAGCTGCCGCCTTTCCTTGCGGCAGCCTAACGGCTTCCTCGCTGGGCTGGCACCGCACGTTCGTTCGAGTGTACACTCCCATCACAGTGATTGTTTGATATCTCCCGTGTCTCTACGCTCAATTGAAAGTTGACAAGGTGCCTACCAGTCTAGCACCCGCCACCTCGATTACTGGATGTATTTGACTGAATCGTTGTTGGGGGACCAGGTGCACGGTCCTAATGGCCGTAGTAAGCTCAAAAATTGGTTGCATCCAGTATGGAATGGGCCATGTTCCAGCCACTGCCTCGTGTACATCTGGTGCGCATGATTCCAAATTAGATAAACAGGAATGTTGCTTTGATTGTGTTGAAGCTGTGTTTGCCGGCTCGGTTGAAGAGACGTGGCTCCTATCTACATGCCTCCCGGTCTTATTCCTTCTGGTTTACACTGGATATGGATGTGTGAATGGAGCTGTGGGTGGCGCAGCGCAAGCCACCCATGGTCCCTCTGTATGCGCAGGCGTCCTGTGACTTTCACCATTGAGACCGCAGTAACAGGTAAATCCGGAACCGGTTGCCACCA
This sequence comes from Dicrocoelium dendriticum, assembly GCA_944474145.2. NCBI lineage: Eukaryota > Metazoa > Platyhelminthes > Trematoda > Plagiorchiida > Dicrocoeliidae > Dicrocoelium > Dicrocoelium dendriticum. The sequence continues at coordinate 219,748,484 of OX104063.1, forward strand.
GCCATGTTACTTCAGAATACAGCTTCCATGCGTGATATTTCGGGATGATGTTTGTGCAAATATCTAATTATCCTTGCAGGCAGGGATTTAGAAACAACCACACATACATCGGACAATACACAATCATCAACCAGTCCTAATGAGTCAAGTCGACAATAAACTTGGTAAACGTGTGCATCAGTAATCCGGTTTTGCCACTTATGCTTAAAAAACGAATAAATTTTGCAAATGAGGGTTGAGTATGGTGTGCTCCTGAATGTCTACCGAAGTAATCGGAGGAGCTGTTATTGAATTAGCTAGAAGCTGCTTTACGTCCGATTCAAGCGCAACTGACGCGATCACCTGGTCTTCTTCTGTACTCGGTTATTTGACGAAAGTCGAAAAAACGCATCGGGGTAGCTGAAATTTGCCGTAGGCATATAAGAAATTGTAAAATATATCCCAGCAACACTGTCGCCCAAGGTTGGAGGTGATTCGCCATATACACACGTATACACTTAGTTGAACTAGTAACACGAATTTGATGTGTATGAGGTGATCAGAAGATACACGCTAATAATACTAAGATATGTATAAGCAATGTGCATAGTTTGCATACAATAGAGTTTATAAATGAATATAACAGAAACAATATTATGGCTGACTTATCTGTGGTTCGCTGGATAATCGGTTGGTTAGGAAAGGCTTGTGTTTCGATGCACGTACAACACAGAAAGACTTGATAATGGTATGTGCTAAGTCTATGTGTGCACATGTGTGTATAAGTGAGCGCGCGCATAAAAGTATGATTTTTAAATTTACAATATGTTCACTGGACTTTGAGCGATCGTCGTGGCGTGTGCATGGATATCAGGTTGTGTCCAAAACAGATAGTCATCGATCGAGTAGCATTTCCCAAGGTCAGCTGCGACAATTTTGGGTAGGCCACTACAGAACCGAAAATGCTAGGTAATGGATTATGGTCAGTCTACAAAACGAATTTTCGACTCTGCAACATCCGATGAAACATTTTGACAGGAAAGCTTAAACCTAGCACTGCTTTCTCGATCTGTGAGTAGCGTCTTTCAGGCTTCGTTTAGGCATGTCTTGCGTAGGCAACCGAGCTCATGGGACTAAAGTCCAATCGCTGACGGAGAATCGCTGCAACACCATAACCGGAGGCATCTGCGGAGTCAATGATATCTGCTTTGGGGTAATAATATGCCAGAATAAACTAAGGTACATGAGTTTACCGAATGAGGCTAAACACTTCCTCTCATTGGAAGGACAGAAAAACCAGGGACGATTTTTGCTCAGCCACTCATTTATTAGCCCGCGAAGTCGGTGTACATCTGGAATAAATGCACTATAGTAAGTTACGATGCTCAGGAACGATTGCAAAGTAGGCATGTAGTGTGGTTCAAGTAATTACTCTATGGCACGCATTTTTTTCTATTCAATGTCTTTACACGTCATGATCGAAAAAATGCCAACGCTTTTCATATGAGGCATAAACACAAAGCATTTATCAGCCCTCAGAGTCGAAACATATTCTCGTGAGCGTTCGAGCATCTACAAGACATGACAACTACGCTGGATTCTGTCTGATATTGCGACCATAATGTTATCCAAGTATGCACAAGCCAGTGGTATTCATCAGTTGTTGATAAAGTCCTGGAGCAGCGTTCACTGCGGACGGTAGCCGCTTGTACCGATACAAGCCGCGGTGAGTGTTGATTGCAAGAAGACGCCGTGCGTCATCATTGACTACCACCCAAAGATAGTCATCCGAGAGATCAATCTTTGAAAAATTCGACCGACATTGAGTCGAGCGTGAAGATCCTCCGGTAGTGGCAGTGGGTATTGATGGAGATCCAGTGCTACGTGCAGGCCGGTTGAAAAAACTCCACATAGCCGCATGGTTCCGTCTGCCTTATTCACTATCACTTTGGGCGGCGCTCAGTCTGATGGTTCAAATTTAGAAGTCACACCCTTGAATTCTCTAAACAGTTCAATTCGTCATCTAATTTAAGAAGAACATCCGGAAGCGATCTTTTGGGTCGAAAAACGGGTTTGAGGTCATCTTGTAGATGCGGAGACGTCGTGAACTTGGGGCAACACCTATTGTGGGATTGAACACTTCTGGGAATCGCTTCTCCATATTATCGGCGATCGCAGAATTCTGCGCTGCGTAGTACTGGGATGAAATGTTCGGACCGGTTAAACGGTCCTCGGTTTGATCGCACACAGAGTCAAGAGGAACACTCTACATGTTCAACGCAGTGATCCAATCAGTACCAAATATGTTTAATCCCGGGTTATGAGAAAAATGACAGACACCGGTCCGCTTATCCGTGCACAGGAAAATTTAACGTATAGCTGTAGAATACTGTTCGATGCACTCTATGTGGTATTTGCTGCATTGCGCAGTATCGATCTACCGAGAGCCGATTATGTGGAGCTGGAGATGCTAGTAATGTTAGATGCGGTATCCAGCTGTAGGCGCACTGACTGATCAATAATAGTGAAATAAATTCTTCCTGTGCAGTTGCATAAACAACATTGGACTCCTATGTGATTCAGTGTTGTTGAGACGGTTATGATTGATCCCCATGAGGAGAACGTCGTGTGGTTAATCGACAATACGTCTCTTTTCTTGTGGCAGACCGTGCAGTCGTAATTGATGAAGGGACAGTTTCTGGAAAAATGGCACTCACCACAATCCTAATAAAAGCGTGGCGGTTTTAGTCGCAGTTTTATAGACGTCTGTCGGTGTTCGGGTAGAAATTGTATCAACCACCGCCATTTCTGACATTAGTTGTCTCGACCGTAACATTTATGAGTCACATTTTAAGTTGACCACGCGATGACACGCTGCGGTAACGTCCTGAAGGGTAAATTCTGGAGACAATTCCAGTTGGGATGCAGACGTTTTCTGATTTCTGTGTCAGCTGCAGCGGTTAGGCTGAGTAGCAAAATATGTTTCCTAAACTGATCGTCTGTAAGTCGTTTGAGCTTGAAATGTCGCAAGAATGGTTCAGTCTGTACGCATATGAAACATAATTTTCGGGTTGATTCCTAACCAGCTTCAAACACAGAGCATGGATGTTACAAATTAAGGACTTCTCACCGAAAATGGAAGTGAGAACATCTAGAGTCTCATGGAAATTGCAGTCACAGGAATGTTTGGATAGAATATGACAGTATTGTTCGTCTCCATTTGCGCCCAGCTTCCGGCGCAACAATCGTACATTGGCCGCATCCTCAAGCGTGATCGCGTCAACCAGCAAGATTTCTTTATGCCACCTGCGCCAAGTTGCGTATGTGTTTCCGTTCTCTTCGTCATGTTGGAAGTCTTACATTCCGTCTGCCAACGCTCCAGCTGAAAATCACCCGGTTTGCACTGTAGTGGGTGTTAGATTTAGAGATGACAACTTACCTGTGAGTGCATGGAATAACAGTGTCTATCTCTGTTCTCGCTGTAGCATAGTCCGCTCTTGCTGTTGTACGCAGTTTTGTTGTTGTTACAGTAGTTGCGTTAGCTGTGAATGATAAGTCGTTTCCGTCGGACGTGTTATAATTGCGGTTAATGGGCCGTAGAGCCATCAGAACAAAGACATTTCTCCGCAACAGACAGTATATTGACCAATGGATCATTGGATCATTGGATGAGAGAGAGCAGAAGGAAGATCCTTCGTCAGCTCCTTCACTTCCCCGATCATTGTAGAGATGGCTTGGGTCACTGAGGAACAAGGTTCTGCAGACGACCACTGTAGCTGTCTTAGAGGCAGCAGAATCCCAGCGCGCTCAGGTGAGAATCCAACGGTTGTTTGAAACCTTCCTCTGTTTCAGCGTCAACAATAGGATCCGGCAACCGGTTCCAGTCATTCACTACGCTAGTTGATAGGGCCAAATTGAGCCGCACACAGAGATTCCTCGGTTTGAACAGTTTCAAGCTGCAACCTCGTGTCGAACTCTCAGTGTTGAGTTGAAGGAAGTCCTGTAACTCGCAACCCAGTTCTCCTCTGAGAATACGTCGAGTGAGTATCAAATCTCCGCGGTGACGACGGTAACCTAGAGAGAAGAAGTTCAGTCGTTGAAGTCGGAGTGCATACGACAGGTCTCGAAACTCAGGGACGGATTTGGATCCACGCCGTTGAACCTTCTCTATCATATCACATTCAGATTTGGTGAGAGGATAAGCAGCGGGTAGCCCGTATTCGAGAATCGGGCGTACATGCGAGGCAAACAGGAGTCAGAAAAGCCCCGGCGTCATGACAGAAAACCCTCTACATAGAGTGTGGAACATCCTGTAGGCCGCGGCGACCCTCTTCTGGGTGTCTTGAATAGTGTTGAGGCCTGATGACACTATCACTCCAAGGTCCCTCTCTTTAGTTGCGCTTCTGAGCAAGGAAGCACCAATGTGGTATGTTCCAAATGGGCTAGCTGAGCCAACGGGGAGAACGGAGCATTTATCTCGATTTACGGCTAATTGCCACTTAATCGACCAATCATGGAGTATATCGGCGTAGGTTGTAATCTGTCCGCGTCCTCAAGGCTGGATACTTCCATCCATAGCTTTAGGTCGTCTGCGTAGATTAGGCAATCTGTCTGAAGAATGGACGGTAAGTCGTTGATGAAGATATTGAAAAGTACGGGACCGAGGACAGAGCCTTGTGGGACCACATTCGTCATGAGAACAGGAGCAGAAAATGTGCCATTCACCTTCACTTGCATGGAGCAGTCATTTAAGAAGTCGGAGATCCAAGACAGGAGGTTCCCAGAAATACAGAGTCCTTGTAGCTTAAACAGACGCCGTTCATGCGGGACTTTGTCAAAAGCTTTGATGAAGTCAACAAACACAACGTCCAAGCTTTTGCCGGAGTCTAGTGATGTTACCCAGGTCTCCTTGGCAAAGAGTAGGTTCGAGGTACAGGAGCGTGCTTTTCGGAACCCATGCTGGGTATTAGAAATGACATTCTGTCCCCCAAGATGAAGATTAACAGCCTGTTTTAGGATCCGCTCCATAACTTTACACACTATTGACCTCAAACATACTGGACGAAAATTGCCCTGATAATATCGACTTCCTCCTTTGTAGATGGGTTTGACGATACCCACTTTGCAAGCTGAAGGAAGACGGCCAGCTTCTAGTGAGCGACGAAAGACTTAGCATATGTACTCCGCCACAGTGCTGAGGAACAAAGGATGCAATCCATCAGGGCCGGGTGTGCTATACGCATCTAACTGAGGAAGAAGTTTCATCACAAGATCAGTGTTAATATCAACTTGTGCCAACGGAGATGGAAAAATGGATACGACTGTCACAAAATAGTGTTTCTTTCCCGAAAATATAGAAGCGTAATGCTTAGCCAAGTGACTGGCTTTCTTAGCGTCCTGGTGAAGTAAAGCTTGATGATCACAGGAACACAAAGCAGGGATGCCATTACAAGCTCTAGTGCTTCTTTTCAAATAAGAGTAGAGCATTTTAGGCGCGATTCTGGAGTGTTTTGCCAATGATAGTTCGTACCGTCGTCGTTTCTAACGCGTCATCGCGACACAAACATTCCTGACAGTCTTGTAGCGACAAAAACCGGGTTCTGGTTTAGATTGCCGAAAGCGGTCCCAATATTTGCGCCTTCTATCCATAGTTGACCTTAATTTTCGATCCATCCAGGGTAGACCTCTAGTGAAGAGCTTTCGATGGGAGGTGGGAACGACGTGCACAGTTAACAACGTCATGATGGAGAGTACAATATTCCATGCGTCGTGCAGGTGAAGGTGTTCAGGGATACCCCAATCCGTAGCGCTTGCGGCCGTTTTCAGACGGAGTGGATGGGCACGCCAAATTTTCCGTCGGTGACCACTGTGGCTATGGATCGGAAGACGGCGAGTCTAGTGGAATGAAACAACACAATGATCGCTGTTGTCTGTCGGTTGAAGAACGGTTAGGTTCGTGACATCCCAATCTGCCGGGGAGAGCACGAGTTCTAGGATGTGCGGGGTCTGTTCTGGGAAAATACGAGTAGGCGTCAAGACATGTTGAACTAGGCTGCAGTCGAGAGCGGTTTTGAGCAATGTGGCATCGAACGAGTCCGATCGGCAATCACAAAGAAGTAGGTCCCGATCGATATCCGAAGCACTGAACTCCCGCAAGATTAGACAGTCTTTGTGCCCACCGTACATCCTCATCGAGCGCAACAAGCGCGCTCCGGGGCCCGATGGCGCTCTGTAGACGACACCGACCAAGAGAGCTGCGCATCCGTTATGAACGCGGCATCAGAGGGCTTCGACAATGTCATCATGGTCACTGATAGCTTCAGCTAACTGTACTTTGAAATTTGTCTTCCAGTAGAAAATTATACCATCACCTGACCTCACATGAAGTGGACAAGCCAGCCGATAGGACATATATATATATATATATATATATATATATATATATATATATATATATATATATATATATATATATAGTGTATAACTTGTCAAAACTGGGAGCACAGTACATTTTCACTAATTCACCGATCAAATGCCATAAGCTTAATGAAAGTCTGTGTTAATGCTTAAACCGAATTTCTATACACTACTTGCCGTTGGAAAGTAGAACGAAATTAACTTATGTCAGTATACTTGAAAAACGGATCCGCTAAAATAGCAGCTATTGTCTTCTGGTAAGAGCAGTACTAATGGTTGTGACAAGCACTGTCACAGATCTACGTCCTTCAGGGATAAACGGTTTATCCGAGAAGCAAGCTTAATAAAACTGCCAGCATAACCAGCATGTAGAAACATGATGTAAATAACTAGGTCAATCTCATAGCTAACGACGCTGCTGCATTCATGTAATCCGACATGTGAAACAGTTAAAGAAACCAGCTCTAGCTTAGCCAAATACAAACCAATCAGTACATGATCAAACAATGCGTAGGCGTGCCTCAATTGCTTTGTTCGCTTGAGGCCAGCTAGCCGCTTGATTTGTCATGTAAATCTGTAGCGTTCTGATTGCACAATTTCATCACATCCTTCACAGTTTCGGGATCAGCCGCATCAGTGCGGCTGGAGACTCCGTACGCCCTTCCGCTCTGCGTGGTCCTTGCTTCCACTGTCGTTGTGACCTCAACGTAAGTCATCAAGCTCATTGCTGCAGGTTCAGCTTCTCATTCCCGGTGTCACTTCAGGTGCACTCGGTTCCCACTGATTACTTTCGCTTTAGTACTGACTTCATGCGAGCTTTCTGCGACCTTCGCAGTCACGACACCTTTCTTCCACCATTCCCTAATACCCGGTATTGGTTGGATCCACACAATATCATTTACTGACAGTTAAGTTAGCACCTGGGTAGCGCTGTCATAATACACTTTCTGAGCTGCTATCCGTTTTCCTAAGCCTCTTTGCAACTGTTCATGCAATGTCAAGACAGGGCGCAAAAGTTCAGCAGATGCAGTCACTAGGTTTCTTGTCTTTCTGCGGTGCAACATTTGAACTGGACCGGGACCCATATTCGGTAAGGGCGTGTTGCGAATCTCCGATAACATTAGATACGGGTCCACATGAGTGGTTTTAATCTTCGCCAACAGCTTTTTGGCTTATCTGACCGCCACCTCAGCTTTTCAGTTCGACTGGCTGGGCTGGTTTGTCGATGTGAAGTTCCCAGTGGTTTGCAAAGGTCTGGAACGCAGTAATTGCATATTACGAGCCACTGTTGGAGATCAGTTCTTCCGGTATTCTGTGTATAGCGAACTGACATCTAAGCTTGTTGATGACCACTTCCGTGGTGGTAGCGATGAATGGACCGATTAGAAGTAGTCGCTGTACTAGTCACAGAACAAGCCAACCGCTACTTTCTACCATGCTCGAGCTGGAAGCTCATGCAGCATCAACGGTTACCTGGCTTGTCGAGATTCGTGGGACCGGCAGATTGAACAAGTTAACACTTGAGCTCGTATTTCGCTCCTCATCTTGGACCAGAACATCAATCTTTGTGCTCTACCAATGCTGTAGTTAATACCCAAATGAGCTGGATGAGCGTGCTCGAGCATATAGTTGCAAAGCGACGGTGGGATCAAAATGCACTTTCCTTTGAACAGCAAACCGTCATACACCATGAGTGCATCCCGAAAGTTGACGAATGGCGTTATTCCTTTGTCCTTTGTCCTTTGTATTTGGCTATCCACTCAAAATCAAGACGCGCAACGTCACTCACGTCATGTCTACCTCCGTATGATATCTTTACTCGTTCAGGCGATCTGTTGTTACCGCCAGGTGTTGTACCAGATTGACTGCCTCGAGTTTATTCTGTTGGCGTTCGACTACCGAAGGACGAGTTCGCGACATAGCATCCGCGACGAACTTCTGAGTCCCTGAGGTGTATACCAGGTACTTGTCGTACTTTTGGAGCCAGATGTACATTCGCTGAAGACCCCGGTGGACACAGTGTAACGGTTTAACGGTTGTTGATGTGATCGGCTTATGGTCAGTGGTCTTCTTTCCAAATGTGTATTCGTTTAACCACTACATCGCGTAGGCGACAGCGAGCATCTCCTTCTCGATCTGTGAATAGCACTTTTCCGCCACCTTGAGCGCCCGACTACAGACATCCAAGGGTTTACCATCATGCATGAGAATGGCACCTATGCTGCTCTGGCTGCTACCACAGTGCACACCCAAAGGCAAAGCTAAATCGTACTAACCGCATAACGGTGCTAGGCTAATAACATGCTCGAGGGTTGAGACAGCGGCCTCCTTCTGTTTTCCCCAACTCCAAGTAACATCTTTGTGTGTCATTCTCTGGATGGGCGCCATGATTTCAGCAAATCTTGGTAAGAAACGGTTCAAATAATTCACCATGCCATTTAAACGTCTGACGGCCTGGGCCTCCTTAGGTTGTGGCATCACCTGTTCTGCGTTGATTTTTCCGGGATCGATTTTTACACATTCGGATATCAGAAGGAGCCCATGAAAATCAATTCCGGTTTCCAGAGCTCACAATTTTCATGGCTGAGCTTTATGTTCTTTTGAACGCAACGCTGCAAAAAGTGGTGCAGAATGACATCCTGTTCCTGATGATCGAGCCGTAAATTAGCATAACGACTACTGCACATGTTACACCGTCTAGCTTGTCAAGCGCTTAAAATAACCACTACTGAAAAATCCCGCACCAGACCTTCAAACTCCTCGGTAAACGTAGCCAGCGAAAACACCCGAGGGATGTGGAAAAGGTCTTCAGAAAACTGCGTTCCACATCTAGGACCACATTCCGGAACGCCAATAATAGAGCAGCCTTGATGAAATACTTTGGCTTGGTTAAATGGGGTAGAAAATCATCCAAAGTTGTCAGCGTACAGTGTTCTCTACTTAAAGCTTCAATCAGCGTCTTAGGATCTGTGCACCAACGCAGTCTATGCACTAGCAATCGTGACTTGGCCAACCCAGTCTGTCGGCTGGTCGACTTTAGCAACTACGCCTGATCGCCTCAGGTAAATTAACTAGGTGGCAAATTTGTCACTTTAAAAATACGGAACATTACTAGCTGGTAGCGCAGTCGGTCGTATGGAAGGATCTAGTGATAAGTGAATGGCGCTTTCAAAACTCCACAAGCTTCGTCTAAACACGGACAGATATTGCTTATAAACATCTGTCTCTGCTTCACGCGCATGCATAAAACGATCATGGTTAAAATGAACTAAATCAAAACCCTAGATGGAATCAATGCCGAGAATCGGCATGAGCTCTTTCTCCACGACCACGAATTCTAACTGATGCGAAGAGCTATCTTGGGGATTGGTCAATTTGATCGTGGCCAAACCATACGACTGGAGCTTGGAACCGTTCCACATGTGCAAGGATCCCTGACCAGGTCACACACGAATTCATGGGTACGGCTTTGTAGGTATTTCGTTGATGATAGCACCCGTGTCTAACTGGAAACGCACCATATATTCATCAACCAATAAACTTGCGTAAACGAAATTCTTTGGTCTCATTTGCGACACTTTGCTTATTGATTGCTCAGAATCTGAGCGCTGCGTCACAGTTAAGTTCATTCACATTCAAAGACTGGTAACACCGAACGAAGTGATTACGTCTACCGCATCTAGCGCGAAATCGGCCCCACGTCGAACATCGATCGCGATGTTTCTGATGTTGCACGGCGAAGACGGCATTTCGTGCTTCTTGTTAAGAGGCTTCGCATTTTTGTCAGGTAAACTGGATGCGGCACATAGCTGTGCTTCAGACGGTAACCGCATTTGCTGGATGTGGTGTGATGCTGACAACGGTCAGCATAACTTATCATCCTACCCACAAGATCCTCGGATCGTTGCTGAGAGAACCGAAACACTTTCCTGCATGTACACGAATGCCCAAGGCCTCCTCAGAAAACTCGCCGAGTTTCGGTTGCGCCAGTCAACTACGCTTGATATCTCATCTCCATAACTGAGACTTGGTTGCACTCAGGGGTTATGCATGACGAGATCGCGATTCAGGGAATGCTTTTGTTCCGACACGATCTTCCCAGCAGGGGAGGTGGTGCTATCCTATACTATCGTAACGACTTATAATGCGAACCACTGGATGATCCGGAGACGCGGGTCACCGATTTCCTATAGTGCCGTCCGCGTCTCAGACACAACGACAATTGCTTCGTGGAAGTCGTATAGCGCTCCCAATCGTCCACTGCAGAGATGAATTCCAACCTAACATCATTACTGACGAAATGCTTACTCCCAACTTACAGCCACGTTCTTATTTCCGGCGATTTCAACGTGCAAGACTTGGAAAGCTCAGCATCCCCCGGCGAAACATACAAGACCGAACAGCAATACTTTAATCGCAAGTATCCCGCTCTACAATTACATCACCTCACCTACCAGGTACAGAGCTGATAACAAACCGTCGGCACTTGACTTCGTCCTTATAAATGGGGAAGTCATGATCGACTGGCCATTTATAGATACCTTACTAGGGTTAAGCGATCATGTCACCATACTTATGTGTTTTACGCTGAATATCCTGAGGAACACACAGAACTAACACGTACTATCACGCATTACAACATCTTGAACAACCTAGTTGTGCCGACTGATTGGGATTTCTTGAAAGGTGACTCACCTGATAGCGCCTGGATTCAGTTTGTAGGACGCTTTAGCAATCTAATAGCAGCTGCTTCGGAAACAAGGAGGGTTAGCTCCACCAACCCCTCGTCTTTCATCAGAAGTAAAACCCGCAAGCGCATTTCAATAAGGAATGCAGCTTGGCACACTTACAGAGCTCGTCCTTGTCCCGAAACCTGGAGCGCTTACGTGACCCAGGCAACCACTGTAAAGTGCTTGTCCGTGAGGACAAATTGACTCACCAACGACATTTGATCTGTAAATTTTTCAACAGCAAATGCTCCTATACAAGCAGGTTAACACTATCCAGAAAGTGAAGATCGGTATCCTCCCACTTAACACGCCAGTCGGAGTGGAACCGAGTGCCGAAGTGGCAACCAACGCCCTACGAATGCAGTATGATCCAACCTTCCAAAGAGACCTCCGCCAGTGTTACATACCCACATCCTTATCCCCAAATTCAACACTCACTAACATCGATTTACTGGCACTGCTCTCACTACGCACCTACAGCTCTCCCGGAATCGAATATATTCCCAGAGGGTGCTAAACTTAGCATCAACAACGCTGGCTGGGCTATTATCACATTTCTTCCAAACGTGCTTGGATAAACAAATTGCGCCCACCATGTGGAAACGTGGTACAATCACGCTAATTTTCAAAAGCGGTAATCGCTCGGAGCCCGTCAACTATCGCCCAGTGGTCCTCCTCCCTGTGCTCTCAAAGGTGATGGAGGCAATCATCGCTGAGATCATCTGGCACGCCACAACATCATAGCACCCGAGCAACACGGTTTCCGCCAGCACCGTTCATGCACTACCAATCTGCTGATGACACTCAGTAGTTGGACGGAAGCTGCCGAAACAGGCAGAGAGAAAGACGTCCTCTACCTCAAGTTCTTCAAAGCCTTCGACCGACTGAAACACCGCATTCTGCTTCACAGGCTCGAAAGCTACGGAGTTGTTTATCCATCCACGAGTGGATCAGGAATTTCCTGAAGGATCGGTAACTGCAGGTCAGAGTTTGAAATACGTTGTCCGATCCGAGTAATGTCGAATGTGGCATTCCACAAGGATCAGTTCTTGGGCCGCGTCTGTTTCTCGTGTTCAATAAAGGGCCTACGCGTTTGATCACTTTAGCTTGCTGTTCGCTGACGATGTTAAGATTGGCGGACGACCGCCCACCCAGGAGATCATGAAGCACTTCAGCTAGACCTTGATAGACCGTATGGTGGTCACTCCACAATGTGCTCTAATGAAATTCGGGGAAGTATAATGTGGTTCACATGCGCCACCAACCGAACATTACATACAAGCTTAGAGATCATGTCCTGCAAACAGTCACTTAGGAGCCCGACCTTGGGGTACTTCTTCAAACTGATCTGGACGGCTACGAACAATCTGAGAAAGCCACAAAGACAAACATGTTGGCATACTGTGGAGGGCATTCGAGCAGTTTGATTCCTCTGTCTGTTCTCAGCTGCTTTACACCTACGTACGGCCTCATGTGTAATACGCAATCCAGATGTGACAGCCCTGGCACAAACAAGTCCTTGCAACGCTCGAGACTCCACAGCGACAAGCAACAAAGCACGTCAAAGAGTTGTTCAACCTACCTTATCAACTTTGACTGAGGACCCTAAAATTATGCAGTGGCCGGTACCTGCGCCTACGTGGCGACCTTATTATGTCCTACCAGATTCTAAAGAACCCCAACCACGTCTGCCGTCACCTACTACAACTAAGTCACCACGCGAATTTGAGGGGCCACCAGTTCAAGTTAGCCAAGCAATACAGTCGGCTAGAATCTCGACAGAAGTTTTACTCTCTTCGTGTCTCAGGCTTGGAAGGCCCTCCGAACTTACGTTGTTGCCACCTCCACTTTACCTGTGTTTAAAAAACGCCTTGATGTTGCCTTAACCCACCTACACTACGAGATATAGCCTGTATGTCTCGACAGAGGATATAATGCGACGAAGGTTGACCAACCAGAACCAACCTACACAACTGTGCTTGGCTGCTTCTGCGTGCCACTGTGTTAACACTGTAGTAAGTACATCAAAACGATTTTCATTTCATCCCTTTGTTTTTTATGCACCATGTTGTGATTCTCTTTTTGGCCATCCCACGGTACTTGCTAAGCATACGCTTTTTGCCCGTAACATACCCTTCTTCCATTGTACCATATATCAAGACATCGTCTCAGCGACAAATGCCTTTGCCGCAACAGCTGCTTGGTTATGTTTGCATCATTGATCCCCAGCAGGATACTATCTCAGGTGCGGCTGTCAGCCATACAGTTGAAAAAATACAGGAACGAGCCAAGGTCCTCAGCTCCGTAACATTGTTATCGACTGATTCGTTCGGAAGCCTATTTCTGGAAAAAAAAGTAGCGCTGATACTTCTTGTCAGTCCGATCCAAACAAAAATCACCGAATTTTCGAATGAATGATCCCAGATCAGCTGAGGATTCTCCTTTTCCGTATTGTATCGTCTCCAGAAGGCAGCCTGCGTCATCACTGATCTTATGCGGAAACATTGTCAGGCAATACGCCTCGGTTGTTAGTTCAGACGCGCCAGTACGCATAATCGAAACCGTTACATTTTTAGGTTCTCCAATTACTAGCCAACTTATATTCTTCCATGTTCAATGGGGCAGGTATATGCACAGCTGCTTGCCCTCCAATCAGCAACCGAGCGTCATTTGGTGATCTTGCCTTGGTTTTCGTTGACACCATGTCTCAGAACTGGGTGCTTCAGGGACATAAGGTCTATTCGACAAATCAACCTCAGCAAAAATGACAGCGTGTCAATAACCAAGTCAACTCCATGGCTAACGACGCTACCGTATTCATGAGATCCCACCTTTGAATCAGTTAAAGAAACCAGCTCAAGCGTAGCCAAATACAAACCAATCAGTATGCGTGCATCAATTGCTCTGTTCGCTTGAGGCAAGCTAGCCATTTGCTCCGTCATGTAAATCCGTATCGTTCTGCTTGCACAATCCCATCACAAGCCCTAGTTTAAGTAATGAAAATCTACCACGAGTTCAGTAGCTATTTACATATAATCTGAGTTGGAAGGAATAACGAGTCGTCCATGAAGTGGGGAAAACAGAGAACGACTAAGAAGACGATTAAGATGGTGAGAGCAGAAATGGATCACAAAGGATATACAAGCCCATGACTCACTCATAAAGCGCTTCAGGACAACCGCAGCAGTTTTTTGACTTTTCGGATGGAATTGAATGCGGTTAAAATCGCTACGTTCCCACGGTTGCATAAATTAACCTCATTGTCTGCTATGGTGTGTTCGATATCCAAACAACTCCACTGAGGCCTTTTCTTGGACAGCAAACCTATTGCTGCATCTCGGTTTTAGGACCGATACTTGTGCACAGATAAACGAAGTTTACTGCCATGCATATTATCGTCAGCGAATCCATTAAAAACGTGGATTTCAGCCAGATAAGCCGTCTTCGCGCACCCATCTTCTGTTTTTGTATCTATTGGCATCAGCCGAAATAACAATACCGTCTAAGACAAGGGTGTCCAAACATTTTGCATGGAGTGCCACATTTTGTGAGGTAAAAATATGTCGGGCTATATTTAATCTGACATTAAGATAATAACAACAATTACAAATTACGAAAATATCAGTTTGAATTTATTATTTCATGATGAGGCTGCGGTCCATTTGAAATATTAACGCGGGCCGCGTTTGTCAGAACTTTGGACATCCTTGGTCTAAGAAGTCCGTATCATTATTTTAGTTATTTTTTGCAGTGAGTCAGATATCACCGCTAGCTCACCAACTGGGCACCATTCGTCAAATCTGCTCTGGCTCCTAAATTGAAACTACATTGCTCTACTGAGAACTTGTGAGTAGTTTAGCACTTGGTAATTTCCAGGCTATATACTTCAATAGCAGAACACATGCACATTCATAATGAATTGAAAGCGGTTCATGCTTAAGTGGATTACACGTTGTGTGGTTAGATTGCGACGCGCAATCTCAAGATGGAGCGTGATTCATATTGAAGTGAACCTTGGTCACTGCGATAACGGTCGCGGGTTCAAAGCCTGCTATATCTCAACCGGATAAAATGATATCGAAACGCGTCGTGGTTGTTCAGTGTTTTCGGGCGGGCCACATCTAATCTCCGTGTGCTCAGGTTCATGCTTACTTCTTTAGTTCACTCCTTTACCGGTTGATTAAATTGCATTTTAACTGAAGTACCTTCTTGTGTTCTTCTTTGCACACGTTACAGTCACCAACTTCCAACGGCTATATAACACTTCACGTACTCCCAACATATCCGTTTACATTTAAATACTATGGTGGGGTCATGGTTCGAGCTGTTTAGTTAGTTCACCATTCGCCGGTAATCTACTACCACAACCGTGTGTTGTACGCCGCCTGGTTGCTGTGCTCTTCCGCTCTACATTTTCATAATAATTTCTCAATCGAAATCACTCGTTTTTCTTGTCATAGCTAACCCGGTTTTTCCCATAACATTGTCGGAAGCATACTATGGTAAGATCACCTTTGTAGCTTCTAACAGTTACGGCAGCCGTCCTTTACGTTGGTAAAGAACTTAGGTAAGTTCACTTAAGTGGAAAAATTAACTGTTGCATGTAAGATGTTGAGAATGCCATCCAGGAGATAGTACTCTTTCCTCTGCCATCGAGTCTGCACTTAGTTGTCTTGAATTTGACGCCTGTGTCTGCTTGGCTCTGATTTACTCTCGCCGTTGTGAACAACCATCTCAGTTTCATGAAGGCTTTTCATTTGTGTAACAGCTATCTTGATACAGCAGATCGCTGCAGGTTCCTTAAAGAGGAAGTCGGTTTCTTTCTTACGCTACGCGCATAAAACTAGCACATTTGGCGGCGTAATTATCTTGTCTGCCACAGTTCAACAAATACTTTTGGGCCATTTCCGAACCTGTAACTCAGTAGAAATGGAGACACGGAGTCTTGAATCGCATGCATTTTATAAAAATGGCCCAGTGTAGCATTTTTGAAGATACAAATATTGTCTGACATCCATAAAATGCAGCTAAACAGACGGTCATGAGCAGTTCTCGGTTTGAACCGATCACACTGCCAAGTGCTGAACAGGCGTCTAATTTCATGATTATGTTGCTTTAATGGGTTACTATTCCTCTGGACGGCAGTACCGCATATAGAGTAGGGCGCGGGTCACATTTTACCCCAGTGAGCCATCCGCACAACTAGTTTTCGACGCCCGTGGCAGCAAAAGGCTTAAGACCTTGACGAAATTCACCGAGTTTTGAGCGGATTCGATTAAATTACCAACACCAGTTGGATTGTGCACAGGAATTTCAACAAAGCTGGGGACTAGACCACGCGAATTCAAGATCACTGCTATCAAGCAGTTTGATATCCGGCTCCTGTAGACGGGTAGTCATTAGGGTCAATCAACCAAGTAGATGATCTCAGGTAAGTAGTTACCTTAAAACCATATAGCTTATCTAAGTAGCGTGGTTAATCAGCGCAATCGAAATATAAAGTGGAAAATAGCAAAATGAGGGCTCAGGATTTTCCTCAGTTATTCCACTCACCTCACTGAAGAGATAACCAATCATCGATAATAGCAAAAAGCTACCTTATCTTGGGAAAATAGTTGAAGTGGGAGTGCAGTTTGGAAAGTACAACAGAAAAGGAAAGGAAGATAAGCGACAGAGGTCGACCCACCAAATGATAGCGCAAATAGGCACAGACAGAATGAAGGAACAGTAAACGAGGCATAAACTGAGCAACATACACTAGCGGCTTGCCAAAATAGTTGTTGCGCAAATGGACTGCGGCAAGCAATTTTGATCTGAACGGTCATTTAGTCTGACTAGGAGCTCTAACCATTTCGGCCACAGGGACCTTAGCAAACGTATAGGAGCGTTAGGTTTTGCACGGTTACAGCACTAAACTTCACGGCTAGCTTCGTTACTGTACGTGAACCTTAGGAAAACATACCTGAACCTGGAACCGAACATGGACGCCGAGGCCGTCGGCGTCAGTGCCAGAAGCGTTCCAACAAACGACGTTTGTCGAGAAAAACAAGCAACCGGTTCTCAGCATGATGAATAAAGTTTGGTTGGGACAAACTCAAATTCCCATCGGATACGGTCCTAATGAGTGAAATGTCAGAGGTTTGCTTCAAAGCAAACAGTGGCTTCAATCGAGATTGCGTATCACAATCCAGACACACGGCAGGTACTCCAAATACCAAGGTTTGCATTCACATGCCTTATGTGACGGACATGGGAAAGAAGTGCTCAAAGTATATTAAAGTGTAAACGGGTTCGAAGACCTTTGTTGAGCTAGGGATGTGTCCTGAGACCAAGTATTCCTGTGAGCTCTGAATACATCTAAAAATACGCTGGCGTCAGAGTTGTGTGTGCTCACAGAACAAAATTGAGGGTCACCGGTGGCATATTCGCCAGAGGTTAGTATCAGTATGCATCTATTCATGTGGCATATCTGATTTCAAGACTGGACATCGGGTATCTCATGGACTTCTGGATACTCCCCGACACATTCCGGCTGGGATCGGACAAGGCGAAACTCACAAAGACCTCATGGCAAAACTCCGTTCTATCCTGAAGAGTGACCGCGAAACCTTGGGGTCTCACCATGTTACGGAGCTGGAAGTGGCTGCTACTCTTTGTAACAGTCGGAAGTTATTCCGGCTGGTATGGGAAACCGGTAGCAGCAAACATGTCGTTATGGAGGCTATATGCGACGAAGGGTAATAACCAATCCATAGTTTAACAAAACGTTGGCAGCGTTGGGCTGAACACTTTAATAAGCTAGAGCTGCCATCTTTCTTATCGGCCTCTGATCGCTCTTCTACCTGGGTTATTTCAGTGGAGCTGTCTCCATGATTAGAAGTTAAACGTGAGATCAGACCATTGAAAGTGTATAAGACCAAAGGAGCAGATAGACCCACCAGCCCTCTACAAATTCAGGGGACCTGTTATTGCAGATGATTTGCACAAATTACTAGTGAAGCTGTGGAAGCAGAAGGAACCAAACATACCGAAGCTGCTCCATTATAGTCTCAATTTTCAAGGGTCGATCACGTTCGGAATACGGTATTCATGGGTGGATCAGTGTGACCTACATTTTCTCTGTTACTTTCTTCTGTCCGTCTCCATAGACTGGTTTGCACCCTTGAATCCAGATTCGCGAGGAGCAAGCCGGATATTGCAAATGTTGGGGCTCTATTGTTCACCTCTTCACATTACCTCCGTTACTGAAGTAGCATCATAATTATTGGCGACCCACTGTAGTTGTGGTCCTTGAGATAACACTTGCTATCGACTCGTTGGGTCTATATTCCCTATAAGGATGTTTGATCAGGAGAAGTGGGCCGGTTACAAAAGCAAAAGACACAAAGACGCTGTACACGTCTAGTTCGGGTAGAATGACAGCTTGTGGTGAGCTATGGCCGTCCTCCAATGCCTCCAGCGATGTGAGACAATCTTGCCCGATGTCATCCTTCCTTTTTAACATTCCATCGACGAAGTGATGGTGTCTGCGTTCAATAGACAGGACCAAAGAGGCGTGTACCTGCTCCCAGGTGCTCGACCACTTGTCTTGCAGTACGCCGACGATATTGTTCTTGTCTCTTACAGCTCCCAAACGTGCCTTTAGCACTGGACAAATTAGCCCTGGCTGTCAGTCTTTTCGGGTTATCTTTTGCGCCACCGAAATGCAAAGTCCTTCATCAAAATTGGCAGTGATCCACCGCTGCGCTAAGTCTTGATGGAGAGTGGATGGAACGCTTTCAGAAATTCAAGTATCTAGGCAGCTATAATGGCGCCTATGGAATAGAACGTAAACTCACTGTGTAGCAAAAGCTCAAGGCGCTTAACCAACGTCCGCCATCTGTGGTGCCGGTGCGACCTAACTCTCGTCCTGAAGACCAGAGTTTATAATGCAGTCGTGCGTTCAACCCTCGTGTATGGTTGCGAAACCTGGCCTATAAGATCGACAGACATAAAGAGACTAGTTCCGTTCAATCATTGCTACTTTCACAGTTTAGCTCATGTCTTAGGGAAACACCGCGTAGACAACGATCATGTTTTGCTTCGCATATTTGAGGCAGGAAGAGCGAGTAAACCGCGTAGTACCGTTGTATTACGTACCAGGCTACGATTCCTGGGCCAAGTGTTGCGCATTCCTGCATGCCGACTCCCGCGACATACATTGTTTTCGAGACAGGAAGATGATCGAAAGAAGAGGGGGAGATCAAGCGATGAGGAATCTAGTCTCTCACTTTGAAGCCGGCCTCGGTTGGTACCTCCAGACTGCCGGCTGGAGCCCGAAAGAAGATGAACACGTTACTTTGCAAACATTTGTTGATATAGTGATCGGACGAACTCAATGGCTTTCGTGCTGAACAATGAACAACGCTTTATATGGTATAAAAAGCACTGCTTTACAAGTCCTATTATGTGGCCTCATGAGGTATCGAAAATGTTGATAAAAGCAGTTGGTAGTTTAATTAGTTAAAGAAATATTGATCGTTTGTTATGCCCAGTCTTGCACTCCGTCTAGTTTCAATGCACCAACCAGCGGCAGCCAACAAATCCAAAGTACTTTCCAGGAAAAGAATAGAGATAGTGCTAAGTAAACAACGGTAAGTGGCTGAGTGCGTAACCCAAGCGTCTTTTACAATTGGTTAATATCGGTGCAGAGACGACCGATTCGGGGAAGGCATTTCACGGGTGACATAGTCGAATGGAAAAGAAATTCCTGCGGCACTCCAGACGGCCATAGTGTTCTGCGAGTTTCAGTGAGTGACTTCTCTAGCTTGTAGTACTGCAGAGTCGCAGTAAGGAACGACACACATGATGTGGATCGTACAGGATCAATTACTTCGTTATCAGGTCGCATCATAATCAGCGATACCGTCCGCTGAATATCCCCAATCACTTCAGCCTCTGCTCGTACGGTAGATTTCGCATTCCAATGCCATACTTGGAAGCCCGACCTTGACGCTGTTCCAGTGCAAGAAGCTCGCATTTCAGCAGCGTATGCCAAGTTTGAGTTACACATTCGACAAGACGAACATACGCACGGAATGACAGCCTGAAAATAGAGCTAACTAGGTGTCCCAAAAATTGTTCTTGTGAATTGCCTTTCACTCCACCTCCATCTTAGCCACCCTGTTCAACCACTATCTTACCCGACCCATAAGATGGTGCTAAGAACTTACTACATCCTTTCGGCTTTGCTTTTTAAGTACTATTAGTATCTCGCTTCTTTAAAATATAGCCCAACTTTTGTGCCACGGCACCATAGCTGAGATGTTTCTCGCTTTTGTATAATGTGTAATGATGATATTGATAAAAGCTCTTTCCCACCTCTTATTTTTTAACAGTTCACCTAGTCGGGCCTATTTTCATTTTAAAAATTGTCCGTATTGTAACAATCCATATTCAGTATTTTGTCCTCCGGATAAAGACAGGATAGGTTATTCCACCCATCATTTTTGTTTCTAACTGGATGCTCTGCTCTTCTGCAGGTGCCAGAGAATCATCACCGCTGATTGCGAAGGCTGAGGTGTGAATTCCGTCAGCCATTCCAAGAATACTTCTTCACCTTAACTCCCATAAGCTTGGTACTCTGTTTGGTCTAGAAGAACGTTCCAACATTGACTTCATAAAAGGCAGTTCCGACAAACGTTAGGACTCGAGTTTGTAGTCCTGCTTTTTTAAGTCGTTGAAAATTTAGCAATTATAGCTGAGCATCGTAGGTAAAGAGTACAGGTTTGTTCCTGTTGACTCGTTGATTTAAAGATATCATAGCACCCCATGCTAGTCTCGTTCGGATTCGTAGCAAGAACAAGCGGAAGGCAAACCCAAGAATATATACAAACTCGTGTGTTTTTGTTCTCTTGGCTCCTGCTACCAACTGGATGTGATGTGTGATAAAGTAGCCTCGAATGGTGATGAAACCTCTGCCATCTTCGGTGAGCACCACAACAACTAACCTTGGCTCATTCGTTTTTCAAAGGTCAGCTTCATCGAAGATTTCTCCCCTACAAAATTTAGACCGCTTAGCACAGTTTCCAGAAAAGAAATGAATTCCTCATGACTGGACTCAGTCTGAGGTATACCATAAATTTGGAATGGTACTGGATAGCCGCTACTTTCTTTCAGGGGTTCTCAGCATTGGGTATTTCATCTATCCACTGTGAGAATAGAACCGGCGAACTTAGCTCACGAGACAGTTTTTAAGACTTCTAGGGCGAACGGGAAAACGGTAATGGCTAATACGGTGTAACGAGTTGCGATATAGCGCGGACCAGCAGTGATTTCCCGGCAGTGTGATGCGACGAATATACCGTCTTTGTCTTACTGCTACGTCAATGTAAGTAGAGCATTACATTGTCGAGATTTATCTGATGCTGTTCATTGCTCGGTACCTACTTGGACTTGGTCGAGTAACTAGTAAAACAGAAAACTAGTTTCACGTTTGTTTTAAAATCATGCGAGGCCTCAATAACTCGGGTAACACCCATCTCCATAATTGGCAATACGGAGCAAGGTGCGTACAGTAAAAGGTGAGCTCTTTCTATCAGAAAGTACCCCATAATAAAAATATAACGTCACACAACCATTTCCCACCAAAATTTTAACAAAGCAAGAAAGACATACATTTCTGCGGAATATCCCGAATTCAGTATATTTCGTGTATTCTCTTCAGCCGCTTACATACAGTGGGTGAAAATTTCAAACGATAGTGATAGTTTACCTCCAAGCTTGTCTTAGCTATTCAGTGTTTGCAGTAGACCAAAGGTGTGATAAGTGTAACTTTCTCCTGAGGTATCCTAAAGTATGGCATTGTGCGGTGAATCACATGGAAAATAGCAAATGGGGGAGCTACTACTATCAAGCAGATTGTTACCCTGCTATCCGCTGTCTAAATCTTGTTTTGTTCATTATACTAATCGGTAGACATGCCATCTTAAACTAATGAGTAGTTAGGCAAAGTAGCAAGACTTTCCCGAAATCATACACGGACCTTCCGAGTTCCACCTCTGTTTACAAGGTCACATACCGACGAAAAACGACACCCGTCGTTCTGACATTATCAAGCTTAACTCAGTGGACCGGTGATGGTTACAGACCTCAGGCAAAAAGACTACCGAGTCCGTCCCAGTATACCGGTTTCTCACTCTCTTAATGTCCTTGTTGTTAAGTTACGTGACTATTACTCCACCGCAGCCCGACCAGATCGACGTTTGCATAACAATTGTGCACACCCTTCATTTTCTACCCCATGTGTAAACTGTCGAGGAAAACACTGTGAAAGATGCATCTAGATCAAAATGAACGTACTTGTTATAACGGCTTTGCACTGCTGTAACTGAACGATCAGTTTCAGGCGGAAAATTGAGTTAAAAGCTTAGGTTGAAATAAACGAATGTAGTTTTCTCCGGATATCCTGTTTTTCACATACCAGCAGGAAAGCGACAGGTGCAATCGTAGGTATACAGCATAATCCGGATAGGATCTGTCACATAGGAAGCAGTGAAGCGTCATTTTGTTCTTTCCGCTCTCGGCCCCACCTGGGTTGGAACTACGCCTGGAGCAGCGACAGTTTAGTTTGATATACGTACTTTTCAACGGTGTTGTCGGAAGTGCGGTCTGCTTCATCCCCTAGAGTAGTCGAATGAAGGTGACTGGATTTGTCAGTGTGGATTAGTGTCGGGTGATGGAAAACCACTCTGCTGAGCCATTCGTCTGATAGCAATTATTGTTAGAGTCCGAGTGACAGCTAGTGCGGTTAGTTACAGCTCAGTAACAAACGCTACGCATTTGTTACTGGCGCATGTTTAATACTCTGCGTATTTCTCGAAATTTTGAAAGGCTGGGCCCACAAGGCAGAGATCAGGTCTTACGGGAGTTCACAATGTGATATTGAACAATTTACGGACAACATACAGATAGTCTTAGAGAGACATTGGATAATGAGAGTTAGCTATCAACAGTAACTGAGCTGATCACAACTTTTATACGACATGTTCAAATCTTCAAGCCAGGATGGTAGCTGTCTGGTGTTCAGAAGAAACTGTTAAAGATATGGCATATGGATGAGGAACTTAGGTCATTGCAATTTAGTAAAAGTAGACCAACGAATAGAACGAATACGAATAAAAATGTTTATATTACCAGTTATAGTAAACGCATGACTTCATAACTGCGTGGTGTAACATACTACATACTCGAGCATGGAATTGATGAATGCTAGCAGCACATGAGACGCAGTTTTTTCTGCGGATATGCACCCAGGTGATTTGTTCATCTACATAGAAAATATCAGTTGGACAAAGTAAGATAAGCAGATGAAATAGAAAAGTGTTCCATCTACCTATGATGACCGTGGTCGTGGAGCTGTCTGCAATACACTGAGTATGTCTTCGCAATGCAGTTGAGCAACCGTTTACACCTGGATCATACTTTGTCTATTCCAAGTTTCTACGTGCTATTATCTTGTGTGTACACTGAAACAATAAATTACTGAAGACGACACTTGAGCGAAAGCTCATACCCCTGATAGGTCTGAGGAATTCGAAAACCGTGCTTAAGAACTAAGACGTATAGCATAGAGGGAACGATTACACAGGAATCTTTACAACCATTACACAATAGTCGTTCATTACAAGCCCGTTATACTGGGCCTTAGTTCATGATTTACGTGTGCGTACAAGTTTTGGTCCACACTGTTATAAGTCCCACCACCCAGAACTTAATGCGCTGAGAAGGACGCTTTACTTTTATATACGTGATGTAGATAAGTTGTGCACTGTTCAATAGATAGTGAAAACAAACAGTTTGTGCAGTCAGCTTCATTTATAGAAATCAGTCTACGCCTCTGATAAAACAGAGTCGTAAAAAGTCGCATATTTCCATGGTACATTCATTGCAACCGCAACTGGTTTCAGAGGCACTCTTACAATCCCGCTTTACCAAATTAGTTTTATCACTCTTATTATAAACGGTACACCAAAAGCTGGCTTACGGAGTTTCAAAAGAAGCACATTTGTAGTGTTTTTGCTTTGATAGTTTCGGATGCAGCTGCAGATGGTTGATGCCTTGCCTAGGATCTTTAAGCAGAGTTGGACATGTCAAAGTTCGGCATCGCTACGTCTTATTATCAGCATAAATACTTGACGGCCATGTTACAACTATGAATTATGGTATTGGTCGAAACGCTTGTACGCCTAGGAGGCGCAGTATTGTGTGGCTGATCAGCGCTTGTGTTTCAAAATCAAACTGCACCTGTGTGCGTTATTTCCTCCTAATAGGAATCCACTCGATCTGAACGGTATAGTCATAGCAAAGATTAACATTGCAAAGTTGAATTTGGAGAATCCACTGGTGGCTGGGTTGCTACAAGCAACCTCAATTGAGACCTCGGTTCACTTGATGTGGACCTCGGCCATTCCGATCAAAAAGACCGTAAGTAAAATGAAAATTATAGTGTTGCTCATCCCAACACCGGCACCCCAAGACCGCGGTTTCGTCCTGTTGGGACTCATCAGTTGGAGATAGCCTGAATTGGGCTGGAACTCAGAGCCTAGTGGCTCATGGTTGACGCCATAAGCACTATGCCACTGAGATCCACGAGCAACGCTTGGTCCAGCAGAAAAGATTGCAAAGTTGAATTTGGAGAATCCGCTGGTGGCTGGGTTGCTACAAGCAACCTCAATTGAGACCTCGGTTCACTTGATGTGGACCTCGGCCATTCCGATCAAAAAGACCGTAAGTAAAATGAAAATTAACATTCCGGATTAACATTCCTCAATATCACCATCCCTCAATCTTTTATCCCTCATTGATTACGTTGACTTGTAAATGCACCTACCGTGATTCATACACGGAACCTCTGCAAATTAGTACCACAGCAAAAGTAAAACCTCTTACATACTTCCATGGGGTGCCAATGGATTCGCACAATACGCGACAGAAGTTAAAACAGCATACGAACAACATAGTTGATGAATCACCACACGTAAGTTGACATGACAGGAATATGCGGAATGCATGACAGCGTTCAGCTTGAAGACTCGGCGGACGGCAGCCCTCATTCACGGTCGAGCACAACCAGTTAGTCACGGATCCCGTTATCTCAAGTTGGTTTTAAGCCCAGACTTTAAAGCTTTTGCCAGCAAGAGAGTCTTCGAATAAGCACACACCCACACTAGCCAAGGTATTACAGTTACATTACGTGTGGTAGTTACGTGAAAACTTTAACCACTGCCGTTTTGAGGGGGATATTTATACTGTCTACCTGTTGACCGAATGAAATGGGCTGAAAGATAATACCACGGAACCTCAATGCTCAGGTTCCTACACAATCATTTGAGTGACTGTGAATTTAATTTCCAGTAGCAATGTGTTCCACATCAGTGCACCACTGGACGCAAACAGTCCACACAAACAATAAGAAGAGAATCGATTACACTTTTGGTGTGCCTCATTTACTTCTTATACGCGGCTTGTTTGGGGAATGGTTTTCGGTCAACCCAAGTATATCCGAGTAGCACACACTGCTCTTTCATGGGCGTGACTTTCACTTTCCAGCTCTGTGCTCTCTCCTGCATTTCCCGAGACAGGTTTTCAATCCCTCGGGATCTAAGCCAAACTCCGACCACACATTTGATTAGTGCTCACGATTAGACAGTTATCGACTGCCTCAGGCCTTCTGTCGCCATTCGATTATCGGGCCAAAATTGACAGCTGAAAGGAAATGATTTGACAAGTTCGGTGGCGGGAGGCATTTTTCCTTTCTAAAAGTATCATAACGACATCTGGAGACCGCTTATGTCTGCCATCGTTCGCAAGAACTTGCAAAAGAATGGCTGCAATGAAACAGGGGTTTTTTAAAAGGAATCACAGATATAGAGGTACAGTCTGAAAAAACAAGCGTGTGGATTTTTGCGAAAAATTCTTTTATATCTGCACACTGGGAAAAGTACACGACACTGAGCTTAATCAGATGATAACGCTGATCTCTTAAAAGGCACCCTCAACATTCATCCGGTTTTTGAAATGTTGGCTGTTCAGTCGAAGTAGAAAACCCGCTTAAGCGATATGATAATGAATAACAAGTGTTTATGCGGCTGATGCAAATAATTTTTCGGTTTAAATTCTCCTCCTTTCCACCCGCTTCCAATTCTTAGTGATCCTCCTACAAATGTTTTACGCATTCCTTTTTGGTCTCCATCTTTGACACCTCCTGGCCTTTGACAGCTTCTTCCTAGTTGATGTTAATCACCATTCCGAGTGTCGTGCTTACTGGCGATCATGCATCACAATTATCTTCACAATCGTTGCCATGAAGTTGGCATGTAGACCCGCTAGTACGTAACTTTTAATTAGTCGTCCATTGTTTCCAGTTGGACTACGGTACATATGGGCTGGATTTTTTGATGGAACCTATTCTGAATCCCTGAAAACAGAGTTGCGAAACTACCTGGAATGAGCGATCCTTGCCATTTTTTAGTAGAATACAAAGGAGAACATATCGATTACGTTGGTTTTCTTCTCTGAACAAATGGGTGGTGTGCTGTCACACAATTGATATCAAACATTGTGCATAAGAGTGGAAACATAGGGCCCCAATAAGCTAGTTCATCTAATTTATGACCAATTTGCCAAGCAAGCGTTGTAGTTAATAGGACGCGGTACGGAACTCGCAGCTACATGTTCGACTTCTTGTTTAGCAGTTATGATGAATGCTAAATATAATGACTCAAGACATGAAGCACCAAGAGTCTCCAAAAAACCTATGACTGTTTTCGACCGAACCAAGTAATCTAGTTAAAATGAAAACGTTGGATATATATAAAATATCGAAACAGCACCCCATAACCTGGTAGTTGCTGACTTTCATTTGACCCCGAAATTCTTTTCCATTCCGATAAATACATAGTGCACTTGTCTTGTTCTAACATCATGGGCGAAGTATATGCTCCAAAAAATTAAATTACGGACGAATTTTTGCTTACGAAGGGTAACACGTGCATTGCAACACTAGTAGCATATACTTTACCCAGGATAGCTAAATATGGTGTAATTTTGATAACTTACACACGTAAACTGCAGTCGTTAAAAGGATTGGTCTGTAGGTATAGCAGTGGGTTTTGAAAGACGCCTAAGCGGACATGTCACACGATGTCTTTCGGTTAAATCCGTCATTCCTTTCATGTCGTCTTCCACCCATCTTAGTGATTTACCCAACATGACGCCAATTGAAACTGGATCAGTAAAAATTATAGTCGATGCATTACAATGGTCAGTCAATCTCGAAGAGATTATCCAAAGACCGAACTTTCGTCATTTAAGGGGTAAGCTACGTAGTCGAATGCAGTCCAAGGGCAGTGGAGTCGGCAAAGAGGAAATTGTGCAAGTCCATGGTCTAAGAACCTGAGTAACAAATTGTCTGGCATTTACTAGCTAAAATGCTAACCATGCAAATAAATGGTATTCGGCGTGTTAAGTGCACAAGATCCTTACCTAGTAGATTGCTAGGTCCAAGTAGGCAGGAACTTGGAAAGTAAGTACACGTCCGAAATGCACGACGCCCATCGACGCGGCCAAAATGCTATCGATTGTCCTTCTCCTTTTACCATCAAGGGGACGGGAAACGAGGAATATAAACATTTGCCATACCTACGGCCTCTAATAATGGTAGTCAGCAGACTAGTGCGCAAAAATAATTTCCAACCTGCTGCGTCATAGTGACAACACTTTCAGGACTTAGTCATACCCCGTTTACGGCTACAGATGTTCTGGAAAGTCTAAATTCCCTACATCAGCAAATCTCTCTAGGTGCTGATAATATCCGGCGAAAGGTGCTGAAGTTAGCTGCATCGAAAGTGGCAGATCTCTAGGTTCTTCCAACATTGTCTCGACGAGATCTATGTTCCCAAAATATCGAAGCATGGAAACGTCAATCCCATTCATAAAGCGGTAAATCGTACAGATCTAGCCAACTTTCGCCCCATAAGTCTCCTGTCGATGCTACCCAAATTCGTGGAGTCTACTATTGTCAAGACTCTCATGAAGTACTTAGAGGCATGCAAAATCATAACACCAGAACAGCATGGATTTCGCCAAAACCGCTCTTGCACGGCAAACGTGTTGCTGGCTCGCTGCAGTTGAACTGAAATCGTTGACAGTGGTGTGGGAGTTGACGCAGCCTATCTAGACGTCTCAAAGACGCAAGGACATCTGAACCACCACATTCTCATTCGAGAGATTCAGAGCTGTGGAACCCAAGTCTCGGGTGAAAAGGTAAATGTGAAACTTCGCGGAGCTATCCCTGACCCTATAGATGTTCACTGCGGAGTGTCACAGGACTCATTACTTTGTTCACGCCTATTCCTGATTTACATGAACGATCACGCAAGTGGTTACTTCCAATTTCTTACTCTTCGCTGAGGACCTCGAGATATGGCGGGCCACCTAGCGTTTCAGTATGAGCTTGAAGGATATACGAATCCTGATTCCTTTCAAGTACACCAACTGTAAGACATTGAGCATACGCCATCAATCCACTCGCGATTACACCCTGGAAGGTCAAGCTTTACAGGGTGCTACCACTGAATGTGATCTAGGTGTGATAGTACAAGCGGATCATGACTGTTCACCGCAAGCAGAGTAGATGTCCAAAAAGCCAACCAACACCTTGGCATTTGCGGAGAGCGTTCGGACCATTGCCCCAACCTCGCTTTCTCAGACGCTTAGTGCCTACATTAGGCCCATTCGAAACACGGCGTTTACACCTGGAAGCCCTGATACAAGCACTTCACCACATTTGAACTGCCACAACTAAAGGCAACCATGAACTCAAAGGGTCTGTTTCATCTCCCTTACCGGGGTTGAAAACCCTTGGGGTCTACAGTGGACAATATGGACGCATGCTTGGCGATTTGATAATGACACCTTTGATTCTAAGCAATCCAAACCATGTTTGTAGTTATCCTCTGCAGTTGAATCACAATACTGCTCCGAGAGGCCACCAGCTAAAGCCGACCACACAGAATAGCCGGTTGAAATGCCGCCAGAATTTCCTTCCGCTTCGAGTCTACCAACCATGGAACCCCCACCCCACTAACGTTGTTTCTTTCCCACACTAACGGTATTCAAAAAAGTCTCCACGATGCACTCATACATTTACATTGAACTATATACTCCTCTATGAACTGGTCTCAGCATTACAAATCAAGGTGCGCATGTTCACTGTGACACATAATTTGTTGAACGCTACTACTGGATTTACGTATCCCTTCGACCCAAGAAAGTTGCACAAAAGTACACGTGGTCAATTTCTTATTTATATTTTTCTCACGTATCAAGTGAGCTATAACTATTCTCCGTATTGCTTTGTGTGCGCTGATTCGATTAACATTTCAAACTACCGTTAAAATTATAGTCACTTAAATCAACGAGTAACCACCCTACGGGACAATTCAAACGCTGGAGTTTTTACCCTTGATAAATCAAGGTCCACTTTGCAAAGGTTTTATTGCCTTTTGCCCTAAACTAGCTAGTTCTTCCACTCTGTTTGCGTTTCTATCAAAGCAAAGGGCTAATCTTCTCAAACTGACACCGTTTGCATGTATTCGACTTTGATGCATCCAACAAGACTGTGGGAACTTTGTGTAGCCTAGCTATCTTTGGATTATAAAGCCGGAAGACAACTTTCAGAGGCATGCTGATGCCCACTCTGTTTTAAATTCCACCATCAGTTTTGTGCATGCCGACGCCTAGAAAATACCTTAAACCTAAACCCAGACTTCCTATCACTTAAACATGCTTCACACGCAGTGTGAGGTGGCTTGATTTTTGTATGAGTTTTTATTTTTTATTGTATGAATCACGAGGGACGTTTGGATTTAGCAGTCGAATATTCCACATTTAATGAACCAAAGTAATGGACGAAGAACCCTTTCCTGTAGCACTCATCAAACGCATATGATTACACGGTAAACTTTGCATGCTAAATTTGCAGAGTTGGACTGAATATCAAATAATGCACTAAACTCGACGTTCGAATCAATAAATCATACTGTCACTGAAGATAGTAGATTAAATGTAATGGATAAGCACCTGGGCACATTATTTACACAACCCATTAAATAGTTACTGAGGTACAAATCAACTCAAATAATCATTAAGCATAACTGTGGAAGACAGAATAAAAACGACCTGCAAAATGTTTCGTACACACACAGCCCAGGCCTCCAGTGCCGGATGTAGATAGGTTCCACATTAGATAGATGCTTTCGGAATGGGTGCAAGAATAGCTCAGGAAAGGAATAATCAGTTATGGAATCATTTTCGGAGCCAACGTAACCGCACTTGAGCGGGTTTGACATAAATGAACTAGCAGAAGACCTCGCTCCACCTCTGTAAAACGACTTCGGGATGCGCTCGCCAATCCTAGGAAACAGGAGATTCGTAATACTAACCACGTATCATGCATTAAAAGAGCATGAGTACGTGTACTTAGTTTACTAGCTTCCGTGACAACACGACTTACCGATTCAATCGTCAAATTTCGTAGCTTAATCAATATTCAGCATAACTCGGTACAGTTAGCATGTAACCCTTATTAGCTAAACTAGGATCTGTTGGGTGTTGCCCAAAAGCAATTTGTCACTCAGCCCTTTTATTGGTATTTTCTCAGTCTCCATAGGCTTTGCCGCTAGTCCGATCAACTGAAATTTGACTTCCAGTGAATCATGGCCACAGCTGAGGTCATGCTTTGTGAATTGAAACCCAGTGAGTATTTCACGACAAACAAAAGAAAAGACTTATTTCGTTTATGAACACAGATTAATGAATGGGCGAGGCTTTTAAGGTAGTAAAATTTGAAACAACCATCGTTCTACCTTATCCTACGCGATGGAGCTGTTACCATTCTGTTTTGATGTCAAAGGAATACTTAAAATTTGACCAGAGATGTCTAAATTTAAAAATGCTGTTCAAAACAAGTAGCGAACCGCGTACCGTCAAAATATACACTATTCAACCAGTCACAACATCTTCCTACTTCCGTGGACAAGCACAAACTGCAACAGAAGCGGCCAACTCCCTATGTCGGAATGGTTTCCCCAAACTTCCAGAGCATCACTTCATTGCCTATGTAGTTCATGCATGGATACGACGAACAGGAGCTAGTCATATCAACTTTAAGGTGGCAGAAGTTTGGAAGAGGAAAATTTTCTTGCTCATGCACACCCCCCTTGGTGCTGATAATATCCGCGCAAAGGCGATGAATTTGACTGTCATGAATTTGGCGGAATCGCTCTTGCATTCCTTCAAAAACAAGGTAGAAGAACAGTATCGTCACTCTCATTCACATAGAAGGAAGTCGTGCAGACCCGACCAAATACTGTTCGAGGACACAGGTTCCGGCGCTTTCAAAATATATGCAGAGTATTTTAGCCGGAGCGCTCATGGGTTATTTGAAAATATGCGACATTATGGTACCAGAACAACAAGGATTCAGAACAGATCTGGTCTTGCAAGACAAATCTGCTACTTACTCGCTCCAGTCAGACTGAAGCCGTTGACAATAATGTAGGAGTTGATATTACCTGAAATTCGCAAATTGGTTTGACCGCTTGAACCAGCGTATCCATCTTCACAAGCTGCGGAGCTGTGGACTCGGTGATCCGGTCCTCGACTACATAGGTAAATTCCTACTTTAAAAAATATGAATATAGGGATTTGCAGCGCTCTGTCTGACCCCATCGAAGTCTAATACGGAGCGCTCCAGGACTCAGCGATTGGTCCATGCCTGTTCCTGATTTACATACACGATCTTACTTATGCAAATATCTCAAATTTTTAATCGTCGCTATTCATCTAGATATTGTGGGTCATCAAAACAACGGAGGACCAGGTAGCACTGCAAGATGATCTCGGTGGAATATACGAGTAGAGCACACAGAACCTGCTTCATTTCGAAGTCACCAAGTGCAAGAACTGAGTGTGCGTTGTCAATCCACTTGAGAATACAGGTTGAAAGATCAAGTTTTGTAGCGCGCTTCTACCGAATGCGAACTAGGACTGATGCTACAAGATGGTAAATGTTGCACATATCAGGCCGAGAAAACATATGAAAAGCCAAATAACACCTTGGCTTATTACGGAGGGTATCCTGCCGATTCGAGCCTTCTACCTTCTCTCAGGTACTTAAAGTGTACAGTAGGTTCCTTTCGTGATACGCGATCCAAGTCTGGCAGTCCTGGCATAAGCACTACCTTTCCTCTATCGAAATAGCACAGCGAAAGACAACCAAGAATGAAAAGGAACTCATTCAACCTCTAATAACTAAGAATGAAAACCGTCGGACTCTACAATAGTTAATATCCAGGTTGCGCGGCACGTTAAGATTGATACACCAGAGCTCGACGAATCCCTGCCACGCTTATCCTCACCTTCTGCAACTGGACCGCAGTACGTTTCTGAGACGTTATGCGCTAAAGCGAGTCACACGACAGCCGGTTGGAATGCCGCCGGAATATCATAACATGTCACGTGTGCCAAACTTGATAGGACTTCCCCAGTTACGTTGTTCCTTCCCCCAGATTAACAGTATTCAAAGAAAGTCTCAAGAATACATTAATACATTGGCTTTACCCCATGTTTATCTCTTTCTGTCTGTACCTCAAAGTAACACAATCATACAATGTGCTCAGTTTAATCTGGTGGAGAGTCGACCAAAGCTTGGTTTTATGTTGGACATTACTTTGTTTCAAGAAGTATCCACCCTTCCATCCTAAGAGCCGTCTCGCATTTTTTGTGCATACTAAACTATTAGTCCCATCGATTTTGGGCTAACATTGCGATTGTCAACGCCACCGAATAACGAACACTACGTCATAAATTTATTGTTGAGTAAGCACCACGTGACAAGTCGAAGCTAACTGTTGCTGCCTCAACTTCGTTGCATAACACTGCCCATTTTATTGCTATTCAAACCCAGGCTTTCCCTTTTTACGATTTCATCAAGGTAGAAGTGAGTGGACCGTAATTCCAGACAGCTAAATCTTCAGATGCCCACGAATAAGCTACTGCCTTTCTTAAGCCTCGCTGTTTATGAATACATCAAATGTATCGTCCCTCTTTTGTCTGACACCACTGTGTAACCTGCATTTGTTACATAAGACAACTAATAAAAGAATTCGATGACATAAAATTTTTGGCCACCAGAGTTTAGAAATAAGACGCACCGAACCCCTAACATAATCTCGGATGGAGGGCAATGAATGAGTGCTTATTCACAGCACTGAATCTTTATTGTTGGCGACAGTAATCACGGTGTCTATCTGATATAAGTGATAAGAATTGCGTCACTCCAGCTTCTGGAGACCACGAAATGTAGAGACTACTTATGCTCGTTACATAGCTTCCATCAAACGTTATGTTTCGTTCTGATGAATGCTAGAACTCCATCTTACCTTGAAATTATATTGGTTCATGTTGCCCTGAAACATAAGATGGCGTACTTGTATGTGAGTAATAAAACAACACATTTGAACTAGTGCATAAGTGAAAGATTTTTGTCCCTTCTCTCGCATCAGAAGATTGCAACATCAGAACGAAGTCACCAAGGTTTTCTTTGCTTTGAACGTATGAAGGCGGCCTAAACATACATCCAACTGGTAAGGAGGCTTGCGCACGATCATGAATTCAGATAGGAAAAAAACTGGATAATGTACTATAATTCGTTGAGAGCAAAATCAATATTTGACGTTCCGTGATAGAACCAAGTTGGATGATGTGTTAGACGCCGCTCATGTGACGTATTCATGGTATCCATCGCATCACAATGTGGGTGAATTTGAGAGAGAATCTTTTCTTCTCGCGGTGACCTCGATTCGACCTGAACACAAGCACACAGTAGCTACCGGCTCTAGCTTTATTTGTCGATGGCTCCGTATAAATATCCCCACAAACACAACCAACAGAACTTATGAACAGCCACCTGTGTTTATATCTGGGTTATCTTAACAAGCAAAAGTATCCGCAATGCAAGCCCATCTAGCGAATAAATTGATTCTAAAGACCTAACTATGATCCGGTTCAAAGCGGATTATACACAAATGTTTTATTATAACAGTTGAGCAATATCAATCCACATTTGGCACACCAGAGAGTCCCCTATTTTTACCCCCGAAATGATAACTGAAGGAGGTGGTAAGTGGCAACTATACTAATTACTAGCAATAACGAATGTAAAGCAAAGATTATGGTTTTTAAGGAATGTATACACTCAAAAACCTATCCAGTTGTCTCGTTCTTCTGCTTTCCCATATGCAATTTTAATATATGAAATATGAGATCAGAGATTTAGAGGCAAATAAATTTGTTTATTATTATTTAAGTCTCATCACACAGCCGTACTAGGAGATACAGCTTCTTTCATTCCGTTCCCTCGGTTGAAAGATTTGCAGCATCCTAAAATTGAATTTTCTGTATCCCAAGGTGCATGTATGTAAACAAGTAGACTTAAGAGCAAACATGCACCCCGTGATTAAAACCAGGTCTTAAGTTTGCTCGTTGGCGAACTCACTACTTATATCATAAAAGATGGCACTAGTTAAGTGTCAGTGGAATAATTTGTCGCAAAACCGACACTGTGTTTCGCCCACATGGTGGGGTTTATTAGACCAGGTTGCTAGTGGATTTGTGACAAAGCAAGCTAAGTATAGGTGTGCCCGATTTTCTCAGGATCAGCTCAGACTAGAAACTCATTGACAGCTAACCTTAGGATTGTCTTTCTGAAACTAGCTGACAGCCATTCGTTCAAATAAATTATTTGCAATGGCATCTGTTGTCAGAAATGACCATACTGTTGTGATACTAGTTTGTCAACACACCGAAACCCTCTTACATGACTTCCATACCAAACGATCGACCTTGCAGATGAGGGGGAGTGCTCCTGTATTATCGATCCGACCTGTATATTGATGTCATTGAGGACCCAGAAACGCAGGTTGTCGATGCTCTTTGATGTCGTATGAACCTATGAGGTGGTGATGTGTGTTTACTAGCAATAGTTGACCGCCCTCCAATGTCCATTTTGGAAACGGATCAGTGCCTAGCTTCTGCGATGAAACGAGTCCTGGCACGATCGCACAGTCACGTCCTTCTGATGGGGGACTTCAACCTGCACGCAATCAAAGTTCCAACATCGCACTGACAACAATTCAAGGCTGAGTTACGAGAGGTGATTGTCGATGTACCTCTATACAACCATGTCACCTCTCCCACGCGATTCCGAAAGGGGGACACACCCTCTGTTTTGGACCTTGCGCTCTCCAGCGAGGAACTAATGGTCGACACCTTGACCACAGATGCACCACTGGGCCGTAGCGATCACGCGATGTCGCCCTTTCGTTAGATCTGTTACTCGGAGTACGTCAGTGAGAACAACCTGGAAACCTATGTCGTTATACATTACTATAAACTGTCCAACTTCGTTCAAGAAACCGACTGGTCCTCCTTGGCCGAGAAGCCGCCCAATGTCGCCTGGAGGTTGTTCGTCACCCAGTTCACTGAGCTAGTGGCAAATGCGTCAGATAGCAAATTCCTTCGCTCAAAGCAAGTGAATTCGTTCCTGAGGAGCCGTACTAGAAAATGCATGGCCTTAAGGGAGTCAGCCTAGCGTGCTTACAAAACCTGTCCAAGTAACCTGACCTGGGGTGCTTACACAACTCAACGAAATCACTGCGTCAAGTTGATCCGCGAAGACAAACTCCAGAACCAACAGAACTTGGCGGCGAAATTCAGTACAAATCAAAAGTTGTTGTATAGACACGTTAACAAGCTCCGCAGAGTGCAGCGCGGGATCCCGGTTTTACGTGCAACTGATTGGCTGGCGCAAACCGCACAAGGTGCATCCAACGTGCTTTGCCAACACTTCATCCATACTTTCCGGAGTGCGTCATCATTTCATCCGCTTTTTGCACAGCTTCCATCGACACCAGGGTTAAACCATGTATCGTTTACAGTAGCCAATATGATGAAAACGTTAACGTCATTGCGCGTGCACAGCTCACCTGGCGTGGACGACATCAAACCGAAGGCCTTGAAGACAGCGGCCATGAACCTTGCCGAACCATTAGCTCGGTTCTTTCAACGAAGAAATGCAGGTTCCCACAATGTGGAAATGTGGACTAGTCACTCCTATTTATAAAAGTGATAATCGATCGGAGCCCTCGAACTACCGTCCAATCACGCTCCTCCCGGTTTTATCCAAAGTAATGGAACGTATAATTGCAAAGGCGCTCATGGGATATTTTGAGAGCAACAACATCATAGTGTCACAGCAACACGGAGTTTGCCGAAATCCATTCTGCAATCCCTGAGATTATACAATGATGAATATCAACGTCAGCGAGGAGACCTCATCATGGTTTAGTTAATATTGTCGAACCCAACTCACTCATGTCGCAATCTGTTGCAGCTGAGCCGAAATGCCAACCTGAAAGTTCATCAGCTCAAACTGGCTACGCACTACAGTCGACTTGATTGTCGACGCAACGTTTTCTCCCACTGTGGGTCCCGTGCCTGGAATGCCCTTCCGACTCACGTTATCCTTGCCCCTACATTAACGCTTTTCAAAAAATTCTTGATGAAACGCTTTCAAACTTGCATTACTTGCTATGGTCCGTTCCACTTGGAGGACGAAACAACGCAAACCTAACCGTGCTTAACCGCCCTCTCCGCAACGTGGAGGTGAGGCTACATGCAGGAGTGTCCATGTGATTAGCGTAGATATAGTTAAACTGGATTAACATACCACATCTGCCAAATGAAGAAACAAATGAGTGACCGTCGTCGTTTCCTTTTTTATTTCTCACGCACTTACTGAACTATAACAGCTCTCTATCTTATTATTTTGCGTGTGCACATCCTATTCTCTCTTAAAATGCTCCTTTTGCAGTAGTGCATTTGACTCGGTGGATGCTTGAAATGCCCATTTACTTATTCGATGATCCTTCAAATTTTAGTTTGTACCCCAACAATCCTACGGGACTTGTCAAGCACTTGCTTTTTACCCGTGCTAAGTCATTGTTCATTGTTCAACAAGTTAAGCATCTAACAATCTCTGCAGTCCTGTCTGAATGATAGATTTAGGGACAAACGCCACAAAGTGAATATCCTTTGGGCCATACTTATGCCTGATTGGTAAAACACATCGAATATGTGATTGGCAGTGTCTGAGCTTTCCTTTAAATTTATATCCTTGTCCGATAATGACGTATAGCGTACAAATAACGGACAGCTTTCGTACAGCACATAGTAGGCAGCATGAGAACCAATGGACGGCACTCACTCCAGTCTATCGAAAAAATCTAGCATCCACATTTGCTGAATGCTAACTGATCGAAACATAGTTATCAAGGAATTCAAGGAATCCAGTAGATTATACTTGTCACCTATTTGTAGGTGAAACATAATGTGCTTATGGCCAATTGGAAATGCATTTGTTTTAATTTGGTAATGGGGCTTAATGCTGAACCTTGGACAGCAGAACCGGTGACTTTTCCTCCTACCTAAAAAGCACCTTATCTGCGTAGTACTGTTTGCCATGAGATAGAGTTTTACAAAGTCCAATCAGTAAAACAGCACTGGACGTCGGGAACGGTGTACTTGATGGGGACCAACTTACGAAGCTCGACGGTGTACTCATCATTTGCTTGAAATAGGTTGTTTCATCTGTTGCGAATAAGCACATGGTCGCAATGGTGACTGATTCGTCAAAGAGATGATAGACTAACAATCTTGTACTGATATTAGAACGGGTGCGTATCCGTACTTACTGACGTTGTTGGCGATGGCAATGGAAGCTGTGTTTTCGTCCTTTTATACATAAGCTTTTATGTATTGTGAATGCCCACGTACTTTGTAAAGTCGGCTGCATGTTTCACTGGAAAGCAGTAGTACGGAAGTAAACATTTTTGGATGCAACTAAAGATGAACGACATATTATAGGTTATAATTAGATAATTAAAGATTTGCTTTAACTTTGGCTGTAGCCTTAAAGTTAAAAATATGCATACTAAGTGCTCTCCGTTTAACGGTGGGTTTCAGCAAATGTCTTCATATGTGTTCCAACATTAACTTTTCTTTGATGCTGACTACTATTGGGTAGATCCGTTCAGATCTCCTCGAAGCACATTCAAGTATGCAAGTGGTGATTGTCGAACTGAATTATAACACTGATTCTAGGGATAACTGCGAAAAGCTTTCGTATTATTACCTAAATTAATCTCAGACGGTAGGGCAGTGCCTGAGCTAAGTGAATTGATGAGGCACTCAACTTAAAAGTGAACAATCAGGGGTTATCACATTCCGTAACCCAAATAAACGTAGCTCAACCTCTTTAGACGACGTCAACGAAATGAAACTGCTAAATATGGGCTCATTTCCCACCAATCCCTGAAATCAAAACCAAGAAAGCTCTTGCAGTGCAAGCATAACTCCACAAGGTCGAATGAGATTTCATCTTATGAGACAGCCGCCGATGATCTTAAAAGTTCACTCGGTTCTAAAAACAGGGCATGTGGCCCATGGAGCTCAGCGAATTACTGCATCTACATGAGCTTACAGCAATTCTACCGGATGGTGTTTCAAAACGCGGTGCGTGCAGTTTGGGGTGGATGCCAAATGGCTGCTTACTGTCGCTAGTCGTCAGAAAAATGGAAACTACAGTTCAGTGAACTTCACATCCGAATGTTTTTTCGTTTCCTGTGGCGACCGCCTTTCATAAGGCATCATAAACAATCTATCACATCTGATCCGAGAAACAATAAAAGTTTAGAAAAATATTTAATCTGCTCTCTGAAGTACACATTTAGAGAAGCAGTACACAGAAGAGCCCATGAAAAATTTCATGTCGAAACAGGTACGATTACCCTCTAATCACCTGGCAATTATGCTGCCATGCTTTAATGCAACCATGTTCATTTGATGCAGAAAGATCTCGGCACAAAGCAGTTTTTCTTAAGCACAACTATAGTGCTATTA
Source organism: Dicrocoelium dendriticum (assembly GCA_944474145.2). Classification (NCBI taxonomy): domain Eukaryota; kingdom Metazoa; phylum Platyhelminthes; class Trematoda; order Plagiorchiida; family Dicrocoeliidae; genus Dicrocoelium; species Dicrocoelium dendriticum. The sequence goes on from OX104063.1 coordinate 219,787,672, forward strand.
GCTGAACCGGCAAATAAATTTCTAAGCTCGACGTTTTATCTCAGATGTATGGTCGCAAAATAAATCCACCACTGATGTTCCCTGACCTTCTATTGTCCCTGCAGTACCTGTCAATAATTCGGCTCATATCGTCTGGCCAGGGTGGCAACTGCAAACTTGGCAGGTTCGCCGCCAAACGAACGCAGCATGCATCCTTCGCTCCAACGTCAAGTAGCTTAATCGGGCAGCTGGTTTAGCTACACGTGAGTGTGCGTGCATTCTGAGCAGTTCACTGAGTCTCGCCTATGCACGAAAGCAGGTCAGATCGGTTGGAGGCACTGCACTGGGATAGTGGTACTGAACGTTAAGAACCGAGTGGCAAGACAATAGTATTGTTGCTCAACTGCACCATCGTACTATCCTCGATACAGATCATATGGTTTGATAAGACGTAACATAGTCTGATCTGTGTGCACTGTATAGCCAACCGAAAACATTGACAGCCTTGTTCTCCCGATGTCAATCAGCTTCACCAAGACAATAGCCTGGATCCCGACGGCCGCAATTACCCTTCAATATATGCGCTAATGAATTGCGGCCGGCGCTTTCATCGGTGGTCAATAAAAATTACAGTACTTATCCGTGTATTATTTCTTGAGGCAAGACAATATCTTGAAAAGTGCGGTACTCCGAACCGGAATGGAATTTCATTACGATCAACAGGGGTAGGTGACAAAGTGCCTGTAAAAAGGACAGTATTCTTGTACTATTTGCGAGCACACCAAGGACAGGACCGAAAAAAGCAAAGTGCGTCAAAATACTATGCCAATAAAAATTGGAGTTAGTGCGTTTTCTGGAAGCAAAGTAAAATTGCTCACTATTGACATCTTGAGTGTGAGGAGAACTATAAAGTTACTTAATGGGATGTGATTCACTAGGGTTACTGAGTGGCCTGGTTTGATGCTTGTGTCAGTCAAAGTACATTATCCAACCGAAATGAAGATGTTATTTGAAAAAGACGATAAATCACTTTACTGCATATAAGTGGTCATGCACGTAAACTGTTCATAGAGCTAGCAAGCCTCATAGTGACAAGTGCCTGAAAATGAGTGAAGAGCAGGCAAATGATCTTGCACCGCTAACCTGGGTCAACTCTCTTTCACAAGTGAATGCGTAGGTCACGATGAAAGTTGTAAAGGAAAAGATACGCAGTTTGACTAGAATTTACAGAGACTCCATTGGGCCTTCCACTGACGCACCTACTGCGGTGTCATCATAAAAAGTGTATTACGATCAAACAGAATTTAAAAGCCTGTTGTTCTTTTCAGTGGAGCTCCAGGTAACGTTGCTGCTTTCTGTATTCTCTTCGGATGATTCACTCTTCATGCCGAATGTAATTACCGATCTACGAGGTTATTTTAAGGTAACTACAGTCTCACTGAGTAACTGACTCTCTGGCAGATGATCAAGAGCTTCAGCATCATAAATCTCTTGAACGAACACTCCTTCACTAATTTTTCCCTACACTGAGAAGTAATGTAAATGAGGCCCTTCAGGAAACCAGTAACTGCCACAAACCATGGTTAAAACTTCTTCTACAAAGTACCTTCTAAGACCCATGCTGAACCAAAGAATTAGAAATAGGTCTACATAGATTTGAACCAATAAAATTATACTGACACATAAAAGCATGTCATTACTTTTCAAAAACCATCACACCGGAACAATAAAATCTTAAGATATAAATGTATTCACAAAACGTACGCCCATTTTAAACCCTTACAAAAATTTTCGATGTCCCATGCTAAACAGCACGGTATCATTAGTTTCTTCCGTCCTTAAACAATACAGGTGGTTGCACCGTATGAATGTAATAAGTATCAAAAGTTTTGGACAGGTATTTGCGCTAGACATCTAAGGTTACAAAAATATGGCATGAATTTGGTGATTTTCATCGGATAACTAATTTGGTTGACCGCACAATTGCTAGTTTGTGTATGTAGTATTTGCTGAAACAGCAACCTCTTTTTTATTTAGCCTGGACCAGCTTAAATGATTTGAAGCTAATATGCATCAGCAAATTTGACGAAATTTCAACCAAAATATGATGATGTATGTCCGAAACCACATTTTGTACCTTGACCTTAAAAGAGGCGCCAGCAGAATATGGATTGATTTAACGCTTCAGAATATCTTTTCCAATTTCGCTTTGCCATACTGTTCTATTAAATGCATTGTGCCAGAGATTAAGCCACATAATAGAGATTAAGTTTGTCTATTAGCAACTGATTCCGCTTAAGCGAAGATGCATTTCACCCAATAGCCTGAACGGGAAAATGATTCTGGCTACAAGCACACGCTAAATTGAAAAGTTGCGATTGTGGCCTGACTACGAACTTCGGCAGCAACAAAACACTGATTTGCTGGTCCAGTGTTCACCTAGATCCCGAGGTTCAGAGAGGTCCTTTCAACTAACCGCATAAGCAAAATGGATACATTTTTGCCAACACACAAACAAATGCAGTTAACCGGCGGTATGACACTATAAGGTACCTGATCAATTTTAAGGAACAGTTATTATTAAAAGAAAGGGTATTGCCTCTTCCGGAATACAGAAGTGTATAAGGATTCCATGGGGCACATTATCGTTTCTGCGTTGCACCATAACGCTCAGGTAGATCGCCTAGCTCAACATCTAAATTCTTTGTGTGTCAGTATTAATTGTTTTCGAGAAAGAAAGAGCATTTTCAAATCATGGAGCAATGGGTTGTAAGGGTATACAAAAAATAACCGCTTATTTTGTATGCCTAAGCATGATAGCTCGAACAGAAAACTGTTACAATAGCTGCGGACACAGTGAAAACGTCCTCGATGGTTTTAACACTAGCTCGGAAAACTGTACAGTGGTTAGTCATCAGTCAAATCCGCAGGAATGCGGGCTGAGATGGATGGACCGCGAATTTTCTATGGAAAACGGCAGCACTTCAGAACTGCTGCTCACTTATGAAAGTACGGGATGAATGTTTAGATGCAATGAAGGCCATCGGAACTACCTGTTTGTGGGCGTGATTTATTCTGCGATTCTTATTTCGTCATTAACCAGACCATACTGTTGTAGCTGCGAAACAGAAGCGGATTATCTGGTATTGTCTGGCATTAAAGCTGCGGGTCCGTTATATGGGTTTATCTTCGAACAATCAAAAGTGTCACCTAACACCTGTGCTAATGAGTCAACTGGGCTGATGATAAATGAGCCAAATTGTCCCAGATGTTTTTACCTGTACATGATCAGGATTGCTGGTAGGTACTCTCACTTCTTTTGCCCCATTAACACATAGAGCATTTATACAATGCTAAAAATAGTAAGCGGATAAATTGACTCCTTAGATAAAAACAAACTCGAGCTTTCGAACAACAGCCTTCCACGTGATTAGGTTGCTCAGATGATAATAGTTCAATTCACCATTTTTCGACCAGTTAGAACGGGCTGATCTAGTTAACAACGCAAGGAAGTCAAAACGGGAAATCATAGGCTTATATGACTGCTAAAGCGTTGAAGTACTCTAAGCCAAATTCAGTAATCACCGTGGATGAAGTTATGACATCCTACATGTTAGACTTAAAGATTGGGTGATGTCTTAAAAGATTCCAAAGTGGATAAAAAATGAACTCTGTGTGCGTGGAGAGATGTGGCTCATTACTACAGAGAATCGCTATTGCACAACCGATGTGCGTCAGTCACTGAGCTTTTGGGAGACAAATACTGTGATGTAATGATTAGTGCCAGTAAGGTTTTTCCTCTAGTATTTATCTAACGGTTAATCAACGAAGTACCTCTTGAAATGGCCGAAGAACTACAAGCTCTAATAGATGGCAGGAGTTAGTGGACTACCCATTAGAGTGATTATAATTTCAAGTAATTTAAACTATACAATTTTTAACACGCGTTGAGCACATTACGCTTTTGAAACGAAGCCAAACGTATTTTTAGTTGACGTATTATATCTACAACTCCTATTTCCTAACGTTAGTGGTAATGCAGAAAACGCCCAAGAAGGCAAGGACTAGTAAACAGTGAAGGCCGTTTTAAGTAACGTAGTTAAGTTGTCGAAACTTGAATCCACTGAGTTAGATGAGGTTAACATTTATCCGATGACCGTAAATGTAAACACATAAAGGCTTTCCTTGCCAAGCTTGTATGAACGGACCCGTTCCATTAAACACAAAATACTGCATTCGGAAAGATTGAATTAATAGGTTATTTTATGATACGTGTTTTCGTCTCCATTCGGTACACTATCAGGCGTCAAGTGGGCCTGGAGGTCTCATGGTTCGGTAGATCCTGATGGTTCTGTGATGGGATACGGACTTGTCAGTGCCTCAGTGAAGCCTGGAATTTGTCATGGAGTAGATGCCAGCATCTTCAAACCACCGCTACAGAATAGACCACAAAAGCTTTCCAGCTGTTTCCAACAATACGTTATGACTGCAAACCATGTATAGTCAACATTAAGCAAATTTTTTGCATAACTAGACATGGCCCAAATCAAGTGGATTTTTTCAGCCTATATGAACATGTTACAATTTACGAGTGCAACAGGCACCAAACCTACGCACTTCTTTTGCTGAAGTAATACCGCCGGATGAATTAAGGATAGTTGGCAACACCTAAACATTAACTGTGCCCAGTAATTTAAGAACAATTAGCCAGCATACGAAGTGTTCAAATCCACTTCCTCACATGCACTACGTAGTAAAGATTTCGTGCAGCACACAGGGTGACATGTGCAACAACAACGTTGTAATGGAAGGTCCTCGCTAGTGGGTTCCAGGTGAACCAATGCTGGTCTTGATCACGCTACCCTGTCATATGGTAATTAATTGTGTTTCTCGAACAAATCTTGTAGTGGATACCCTCCGTTTGATGGAGATAACAGTTTTGTTCGAATCTCCTGAAAGCTGACATAACAGCAACAGCTGTGACATTGTCCATTCGGTTGGGATGCAAATGTTGTCCAGATTTTATCTTAGTGTGTCCATTAGGATTTGATGTTATCATATACCAGTCAAAAATTCCACGGTGGACACTTCACCTTAATAAACCTCACGACAATTTTAGTTGCATAAGTGTGCAGAACAGTCCGGATAACCACTCGAACGCTGCTGTCGCTACAACAACTACTTCTCAATGGGTTAGGGTAACCAGGATTCTGTCGGTGAACGTAACTTCGCTACAACTCCCAAAATATAAACGCAGTGAAAACAGCCGTTCCTTGTGCTAGTTTATGGTTATCATAGCCGACTGGCAACAAAGGAAAATTATGTACCTCCGGAGGTCGCTGTTGTCTTCTTCACCTTAACACCGTGTGTGACTGGTCAACCTATTTAAACAGAATCCCGAAACTTAGTCATATTGGTGCCTGGCACCCACTGCCCAGTTTTTAACTCGCAGCCGCTAGAAAGGCGATTCCCGAAAGCGCCGCTGACAGTACGTGAGATGCGCGAATGCAACTGATTTGTCCACAATTCTAGAGGTTATCGCATAAAATGTCTGCTATTTACTGGCCCTCCGATTTGCCTACGACAAAATTAATAGACCGCTGGTCTGTGTGCATAAGAAAGGGTGCGTATCCAAATGACCTAGCGAATTAGCAAATTCCTTTTACGTCAAACAATCGTAAAGATAGCAATTTCAAAGGTGATCGATCTGTTAGTGTACGTAATGGTGTCCGCGTAAGTCCCACAGCTCCCAGTCTGCACCTCCAGCAATGTCTCAGAAGTAATCTGTCCGGACATCATAATGGGAAACAATGAAATTCAACACGTTTCTTTAGTTTCGCGAGGACCGAACAGAAATGACATGTAAATATATGTGCCAAGTTATCACCTGATTTGGATTTCAGAAAAGATCTCCGCAAAGCCCGTAAACGTAGGTCCCAAGCATGAATATTTCATCTTAACCCAAAGAGCACAAGCCAACGTTAACTCAGTAGTGGAGTAATCAAAAAAGTGGGCCCTACCAGTTCTCGAAGTGCTGTGTAGAATCACAGCAATAGTAAGGAAAGTTTCGACACTGGATGGCCAAACACTATCCTCTGCACGGGCAGTAATCTGCACGGCAATGCAGGATGGGTCGGGCTATACCCCAGTTAGATTACAATCCGTGGTGTTCGGCTGTCGTCCCCCATGGATCAGAGGCATAAGCTGCTGGTTTGGGTTGCCAGCCACAAGCGGGCACGGATTCGATCCCCAGCAGGGGACAGAGGGAATGCGCATTACTGACCGAGTCACAATAGGCGGAAACAACCGTTGAGTGCTTTTCCGGACTGGTGGTCTACGGCTGTGACTTGTAATGTAAGTTCGATTAACCGAATAACACCAGGAATGTTTTTATTCATGGTCCCATTTACACGAGCAATTTATCGAATCAGTGACACAATGGAACAAGGAACCGTTGTTTACCCCGGTAAAAATATCATCCCGTTAAAGTTCAGCAGGATTTCAGTGGAACTGTAACTTCCAAGACTACACAGGTACCAAAATAAAATAGAAATCGATGAAGTGAACAGGTCACGGTGTATTAGAAACGGCTTTGCTGGAATGAAATAGCATTATTCAAAAGGGACGTTGGAGGGGTTGCTACCGTAATCGGAACAGAACATTGGGTCCATTTGTGACCAAGCTTCTGCATGAGTTAAATAAAGATTCAGTAATGTTTGTGTTGTCAAAGCATTCTGCGACGCACGTTTTGTATAACAGTTCATCCCACTATCTATATACTTGTTATTCACCCTGCGAGAATTCATTTGGCTACTTACTGACTAAAACAATCCCGTTATTGAGTTCTGATCCAGAAAACTTCCAAGCTTGATATGATATTTACTTGCACTTGCATCAGATCTTGTAGTTGCTGGTAAGTTATACCACACGACATCGAAAATTGTATATAGAAAAGCTGTAATACATGCATACACAAAACCGGTTCCTCGGAGTCACACTTGAAATCTTGGGCAAGGAAAAGCATGTTTATCCTGTGGGAAAAAGCAAAGGAGCTGGTAAGTGAAATTTTCCAGTGCAGTGCAGGAGCTAGTGGTGAGAGAAACGCATTCCAGTTAACACAGCGATGTTGGAGATGCTTCTAATTAATCTTACGGATGGCCTTTCTGATAGCTGAGTCGAGTTTGGAGTGCATCTCGGTGCAAATGGTAAGCTGTAGGATCACATGCTCATTGCCAAGAAGGTTATCCAAGATGTCAATATGCCTGTCGCGGATCCCCAGCATGGATAGTTCCAGTTATCACTTATCTTAAAAAACAATCGGATTGTTCGCACGTCTGCATAGATTTATGTGCATGTGTATTATAAGTTTAAAAAGCCGCTAAACTGGAATATATTCCAGAATGTTCGTTCATACAACTAGGTATGGGGAGCTGAGTGCGAAATTTAAGTATTTTTGGAATGTGGCTAAGGTTTAGGACAGTTAAGGAAGCTTGGAAACGTGTTACAAAGTCGGCATACTCGGAGAGAAGAGTAGGTTCGGCGACAGTGAAGACGACTGTAGTGTTGACCAAATTTCTAGCTAGTACTTCCCAGATTAGCTTTGGGACTGTTTTCATAAATGGATTTCACGTAACTGCCGTTTGCATCCATCGAACTCTCCGAGCTTCTTAAGCCTTTTTGGTAATCAAGGTGGCGCAGACAATTAACATGTTTCGATGACCAACATTGTGAGCTTGCGAGCGCTGCGACGTTATGTTTTTACTGAGTATGCCAAGTCTGTATAAGCGCGGGAGGGGGGCTACGTAGGCATTGAGCATCAGGGAGAGACAAATAAATAAAGAAATGGTTTATTCGCGGCAGTGCAAAACACGTCAGTTAGTACAAAAGTGTATGGTCGGTAATTGCACAAAAATGTCACAAGTTAACCAGTAACCTAGTGGATTAACGTTTGTATATATATTTTAGGTGTATGTGAAAGTGGACATGGGGAGTGAATTCGTGATTTTGTTCGCTGTGTCCCACATCGTATGAAGGGACCAAAAGAACTTTTCGAACTGGATGACGTTAGTGCAGTGGGAAAGACCCTCCGGAAAGGAAGGAGGCAATGATTTTATTTAGTGGCGAGTCAAATGCGCCACGTTGCAGTGTATTTTAAAAAAAAATTGCTGCTTATAGGGAGTACGCTTGCCAGGCGGAAACCCACCACGTCCTGGAACACTGATACCGAACAATTTGCTGGAACGGGATTAACCCGAACCACTCAGCTGGCACCAAGGGGAGGTTGTTCGACTAGGTAGCCAAACTCTTGACTACCCTCCGCAAGAGAGACACAGATTGTTTGGAATCACCGCGATCGTCCTGCACCAGCAGGCCGTGGTCCCGTTTCTATGGAGAGCTTGGAGATTCTGCGTCCCAAGGCTGTAGATATAGGCGTTTCGATGGCAGACCTGAACATCCTTAATGTTACAGTTTAATGGGCTCAACAGTGTGTCAAATGTTACCCACGCACGCATATAGTGCTTTAGGCTGATGAGTATCAAATGCACTTGAAAGTAAACGAGGCTAAGCCCATGCGCAACTGGTGTGCGCCATTACTGGAAGCAACTGCGTGAATCGATCGCTTTTTTGTCAACACTATCCATGTGTTGAAGGCGGGGTGCGCTCAGACATTTACTTTTGAGTTCCAACACAAAACTCTTATGGTCACAAACTGAGAACGAAGTATTGTAAGGCAAGATAAAGAATAGAATCATAAGATACTAAAAATAATGACTGGATTCATACAAGAAAATGTGTCATCTGATTCGATCCACTGCATGCCTCAACATTCCTACCAGACCACATGAAGAATCTTGTAAGGTGCGAGACTTTTCAAACTTAATAAATCGTTTCTCAACATACAAATGTACAAACTCATGTCTGAAGGACTATTGAAAATAAGGTAATCATAGGTAGACACTTCTAGGACGATGTCGGGAATAACAATGAATAACACAGTCACTGTATCCTGTCCTGCTGCTGCAGACTACACCACACCTGGCATGTTTATTGAGGCGTTACTATGTAACGGGTAAGCAGTCGACTGGTTTTATTTGAATAGTTTATCCATATCTACGTGTGGTTCTAATTAGATGATTCTTGAATCCGTCAGGAGGAAAACTTTCTGCTTCTAAGGTTTAAGCACGGCAATCGCGCGATCATGTGGATGAAATGTTGTAAGTCCCGCGGTAAGTGACAAGTTGCTATGTAGAAGAAAGCGGATAAAAGCAGCGCATGTGTTGTTATCTTCGACTGCCAATAAACAGCAGTTGATAAAGGCAATGTAACTTGGTTCATCCATGATTTTTACTGAATTTGGGAGGTGGTACACTAAATAGCAAAAGTGTATACGCTCCACGGTCAGACTTCTGAAACGCGAGAGTGGTAAACCACCTGTATTTCCCCAACAGCCAATCGCGCAGCAGCATGACTCTGCTACCGGTCTCACCACCCATTGCGAGCACGATGGGGTGACAAGTAGGGGACAGGTTTTGCTCTCTCCCATTTCACTCCTTCTAACATATGAATGTGCATATGCTCATTCAACGCTTGAGTAGCGCGATGCATTCGGTACAACTGCCACTTATGGGTGCGATGAATTGTTGGCAAGACGTTTACGTCGGTTGGCCCACAACCAAGCTTGTGAGCAGTTACTACAACCAGCCCAAATGGCTTTCTCGCGTGCAGTTTTAAGCGCTTTTTGCCACCATTAATTTAACTTTGCCGCTTCAAACTATCAACCGGCATGTCTGGATTAACTTACCTGTGGCCACCAGTCGCTATGTGCTTGAATCATTCGACTGTGAACAGTGAGATTAATTCATTCTACTCTTCGGGTTCGTCCTCGCTCTCATCCTCAGAACTGTCTCCACACAACTTTCCTACAGCTACTGCACCCGATTCAAATGACGCACATTCCCATTTCCCACAAACTTTGAACGACTCAGTGGTGCTAATGAACTCCGATTTCACGGCTGGTTCTTCCAACAGAGTGGTAAGTGAATCAGAATTCAGAAGGACTTCTTTGTATGAAGAGCACAGCAACTACTCCAGTGTAAATGAGATTGAAACGCCCTGGCACCTCGCACAGTCCGGATTGAATCCGGATTCTTCTTCAGAAACGCTGAGAGCACCCCACTGTCAGTGTACCGCCGTTGCAGCGGCAGCGGCCGCCAGCTATGCGCGTTCGTGTTTGTATCATGAGGTTGCAGTGGCGGCTGCCGCAGGAAGCGGCACCCGACCGGATGTGTTGCCTTTTCAGTTAGCAGACAGTGCACATGTGTATGGTTCTCGAGGCTATCATCCAGTAGCCCAGTACATTCGACAGCGACCCACTACCCCATATTTTTCCACATCCTCCCCCATGGCACAGAATACATTTGCGCCCACAACTACATCAACTCTTCTAGGATTTGGCTCACCATCAGCTGTTCATGCACAAGCCTTGCAACAGGCCCCAGTGATGTACAGTGCGACGAAGCAGTCAGTGTATGCACAGGCGGCAGTAGTTGCTGCAGCTGCTGCTCACGCTCAGAGACAAGCTGCCTATTTTCAAGGGATGTACACTAGAAACAAAACATGCAAAACCAAGGGTAAGCGCTTTGTTCGTTTTTAAAGATAAGCAGTTCAGTTGCCATGAGATATTATGGACGCCTGGTATTTCATGTCGGTGTAGTTGTACAACCTTCTGTTTACTATGGATTACACACAGCGAAACTTGGTAATCGCGTGCATACTCAAGGTACCAAAGAAATCTCAAATGCGCTCTTTTGAAAGTAGACGTCATACCCTTATTTCCAAATGTTGGGGTCACAAACAAACATGACGCTTTGTTTTATTGGTCACCCAACTCCATGCAATCAATCAATATTGCTAGTGAGAGCTTTCACTATTTCAATTATTACTGAATGTCCGTTTTGACTGTATTCACTTGCTGACACTGCAAGGAGCCGACCTCAATGGTGTTCCTGCTGGGAGTTCCTTTGTCCCTACCCATCCCTTTTAGCCTCCCCTTCCACCTACGATCTCATTTCATAGAGTAAAACATAATAATTTTTTTGCCTAGTAGCTGGCTGGTAGCTTATCAGAACGATATCTATCCGTTGCTGGTAGCTCAGCTGACATGCAACTTTTGTATTTATTTTCCTTTTTTCTTTATGTATTGCGGCACAGTAGCTGAGGTGTTTCCCACCTCTAGTTGACGTGTATAATGATGAATGATGATGACTGAATGTCCATCTGCTTCAGGTTTAGTTGGCTTACCATCAACATATGTGCTGCATACATAATTTGAAGTGACCTAATGGCCCGACTAAAAAGAACCTGGAAACAACCCTTGCAATAAATAAGATGTTTTGTGCACTGTATGGTTTTGCTTCCGCCGATTCCATGAGTAGCCTTGGTCTACAGAACACCGGGTGCATCCGATAAGGCTATATAAAAGATGGGATTGCTGAACCCACTCACCACACCTACAACCGTAACATGCCTGTGTGTGTGCGTGGCCACTATACCACCTAACCACGAGAACGCTGACCTTATTCTATCCCAAGAATGCAAAGCTCCTACTCCTACACTAACAGCTCACGATCTTGGAAAAACACAACCTGTTAAGATGGCCGTTCACTCGAAGTACTGCACTAATTATACTTAAGTACAGAGAATTTATTAACTAAGCAAGCCTATGCCTGATTAGCACAGAGATTCGGTGAACGGATGTGCATGCGCACGGTCGCCAACTTTTTTCACATCCCATGAACATGAGGAAGAGTTTAAGCATCAACTTGCTTTGCAATTTAGCAAACCTGGATATTTATGCATGAATCTATCTTTCTTATGCTAATATATTTCCATCTCACTGAAAGGTACCTATGATTTGGTTGGCATGACGCAACTTCTGCTGCATGTTGTACTGCCACATGATATATGGTGGTTTAAGCATTCAACGCTGCCTCATTTGGATCAGCTTTCCATTCCTATGGCTCTGGAGAACGAACCATGTGATAGCACATCTAACCCCATATTCATTTTGTTGAACTACCTGTCGGTAACATGCGCCATATCTCAATCGTGTAATAGTGGTTCATATTTGCAAGATGGGTCAGCGTAATACATCGGGGATAGCGACCGGCCAAGAAAGATCGGTAGTCCTCCCTTGGAGAGTTTCGGAGTGGTGGTCCCAATAATGGTAATGAAAGAGTTTTGTTTCAAAGTAACCCGATATTGCTTGTCACCATCCAGACACACGGTGTGTACCCAAGTGCCCGACAATGGAAATTCTCCCCCCCCCCACTCGATTTCACGATGGGTGTGTGGCAGGACCGGATGAACCTGTATGAAGTAATAAGTATAACTAGGGAAGTGTCATCCTCCGCGTCAGATCATAGAACCCCCAATACAAAGTAGTCCCCACAGATCTACTAACGGTCTGGCGCAAGCAGCAGGTGGCCGACACAAGTTTGGCACGGTAGGTTGAACTACCAATGACGCCTGTAATGTTATGCCGGATTATAAGCATACCGGAGCATTTGACACAATGGTGCTAAGAGCTTTCCTGACCGAATTTCGCTCCAACTTGTCGAGCGGGAGCAAAACATTATCTAAAATGCAAAGCAGTCTGCTGGTATTCGATAACAATGCAACGCAGCTACCGATAGAGGAATGGGTCTGCGTCTCTCTTTAATGAGTTTACGGTCTGCAGGTTTCTTGTATCCGGTTCTCTGGTTATGCATGCTACATATGGGCATTGCACTTTACTGATGATACTCCTCTAGGCGGTCGTTTTGCTTCATCCTTCTTTGAAAAAGTATGTTCCGCGATAACAGATTGCCCTGTGGGCTGCTATTTCGCAAGCTACATGCTTCGCGATGGCACTCCTAAAGTTGCAGTTCTGCAGTTATTCAAACGGTCCATAAGCCTCATGTTCGGATGCTGCTACGCATATTTCACAGCACTACGCACTTATCTATCCTATGCTTAATCCGCAGCATTGTATGAGCATATCATGATAGCAAACTACTGCAACTCCTCTCAAACATAAACGACGCAGAAATTTTGTGGGATTTGTTTGTAGCGGATGTTCAGTCTTCCAACGATTTTCATTATCTGTTTACAGATAAGTAACTTTTTCATGTGTTGTGAACCTAAAAGAGCTGTTTCGTTTTTCGCTGCACACGTGTTGTTTTTAGGAACGAAGAATAAGGTCATTTTATATGCGATCTGTGTATTAATGACATGGGATACTTTCACCGTACAATATTTCGACGTAGTATCATCGATAGAATTCACAGCGAAATCAACATTTAGAAAAAATCATTCGATGGGAATAATTTTTGGTCCTACCGGTGGTTAACTTGATGTGCAAATCCTGCGAGCGTACTACCTCTAGCACTTCTTCGCGAACATCCCCACTAGTACGCAGTTAGCAGATGGCAGTTGAGGAATATAAATTACGGAACTGTGAATTAAATTAGCTTGGAACTGTCAAACTGTTAGTTATATTGGAAAAGGCTGCGTGACAGTCCTGTACTGTCGGATGTAACAGTGCGGCCATTCAAAAAGGTAGAACTGGCAACCAGCCCACTGCACGCAGAGGATCGAACCGCTACGTTGCTTCCAATGAGAGATGTTGCGATGAAGTATACGTCTTCTAACGGGTATGTTTAGATGTTAATGAAAGTGTACTCAAGATGATGTAGAAAGAACCGCCTGGACCAAGAGCGTAGACAAGCAAGTTTTGCACATACTGGGAGATATATAAATCTACCCGATGCCTCTTCTCTGTATGCCACGGTTCCTTTTATTGCTGACGCATAATTCATCTATTAAACTTCATATTGATGTCTTACAGTTACTATTACAACACTGATAGTGTATACAAAGGGTGGTTACACATAATTTAGCAGCAACCCGTTTGTAATAAACTACCGTATGTTACCGTGTATAAGCCGATCCGTGTATAAGCCGACAGTATGACTTTGCAACATCGAATTTGTCCAAAATGGCAAATCCGTATATTAGCTGACCCCCTAGAATATCAGCAAAAAGAGAAACGGAATCGTTTCTCACGATTTTGACATCAAAACACTACCTGCTCTCACTTGAGTGTACTCAAGCGCAGCTGCTCTACTATTGGTCAGTTCTGGCGACCTAATGTGTTATGATGGCAGTTAATGAAGCTTAGACCCGTCAGAACAAGGATTTTAACCACAAAGATGACGACATTCATCCTGACATGCCAGTCAGACGAGCAGTAGCGGAAACTGCATAGAAATTTTGACTCGGATTCCAGTTTCGAAGGATTCGAGTAATTTTAATACCATTGTGTAGCTTTTGGATATGCGAGCCTATAAAATCGACCGGTAAGTGTTGTTCTGTCATGTCTTTTCTAAGATTATTGTGTGTTCTGGAGTTTGATTCTGTATAAGCAGTATGCTTCCGTTATTGCCATCTTTCCTGAAACTCAAATGTACAATATACCGAGAATTTTCGACACAAACATAGTTTGTCTACCTATAGGCACTTCAAATCTCTGCCTGAGATACCAACTGTCACTAGGGAATGCTGCTAAGGCAAGATAGGGGCAGAGGTGTGCAGTGAATTTCTGGGTGGATTTCGCATTTGAATTTTTTATATTGCACATAATCTCTGTATAAGTCGACCCCCCACCATAGACATGAAAATTGCCCAAAATTCCTCGGCTTATATACGGTAAGATACGGTAAATAACACCACTATTTTATGTCGACGTTGGCAGCTGGAGTCCATATGCGACTAGACTCTGTGCAACGACAATGTCATAAGCACATGCATCACGGTAATTTGTAACACAATATCCATTGAACAAGTACTTTCCATCTGAATTCTGAGGATTATTGCGTTTTACCTTACTGTTGCACTGCGCAAGATAAAATGAAATATTGATAGAAAGAGTAGATCAAAATGTTGACACCAAATTGTGAGGGATTTTTGTCCTAGTTCCTACACGGTCTACTTGGACAAGATAGTACATAAGGCTACCTTTTAACTCACACAAGTGCTCATCGAATAAAAGGTGAAGTATCACTGTGAACACCTCGATAGCCCAGCCTCCCAAGTGTAGCCAAGTTATGAAGGACACCAAAGCAAGGGAAATGACTGGCATTTTCTGTCATTATTGAACGACGTTATTATTTTTCCCTGTATGGCGCCACCCTAGTGAAATAGTAACGAGATCTTGGTGCCGTACACTAGCTCTCCACGGAGGTCGCATGAATACAGGCGCCATGTATTTCAAAGAAACATCCAGCATTCGAAAATAATGTGGCAGTCTCGTGGGATCAAATCCCAGCTTACCAAATCCCCAAGGCGATGGTCCGTCACTCACTGCACAACAACGGGTGTTGGTTGCCTGTGGCTGTGAAGCAAAATAAGTTTTTCAGGCCTCATAATTTCATGTAAGCTTGGCGCACTCTATGTAGAATAATGGGTACGAAAGATGGCGAAGCTCTTAGATTTGTGCATCATATTTGTTAAGTGTTCAACTGCCCAGTAGTGTTGATGCCTCACTGATCACTGGCGTTTTCCAATTGTATCCATGACGCTAAACAACGCATGGCTATTATGTGATTCGTCACAAGATGCCAAACAGAACAAAGTTAGTCTGTTATAGACAAGGAATAACTAGGACCCTACGGGATGTGTTAATTACAGTTACATCTAATCAGAGGTTACAAATAACTGTCTACTGTTTGAGGAGTATCTTGTGACTAAATAGGAATTCATTCAGTACAACTAGTAGCCTGATACTTATCATAGACCAAAAACTCAGACAGGTGAGAGTAACGTTTACCATTTAAGCTACCACCAGATTTACGCTGTTTTCTAGTCACCCATAAACGTACTACATAAAGCCGTTACCTTCTGCCCGTAAACTGTTTGGTGCTATAAATGCCACTGGTTAAACACTTTGTCCATTTGTCTGTTGCTCCGTCTTAACTGCCAAATTTGACTACATTTCTTTCTAGCATACTACATGGCACAGTGAATTTTACGCTTTAAGCCTGATGCATCATGAATGAACGAATATGTGCGCTGCTGAAAGTGGTGGAGGGCAGCTGCCTACTCACCTATCCTTTTGCGTATGGGGAAGGGCAACGGTGGGTAACTTAAACCTGGGGGCCTGTCGACTGTTCTCCCCCTCCTGGCTGGCAGTCGTTCCTCAACCATGTGCAACCGAAGTGATCTACCATGTGGTTGTCCATTAGGTGATCGTAAGCTGAACCAACAGCTTGAAATCCCTCGAGTTGCTTCGGCACCAGTGGTCTTGGTGAATAATGTATGATACTTTGTGGTAGAGGAAATTGCATTCTGTGGCAGGAGTAGCTGCAGATATTCGTACGTGCAACTATCGCGTGCTAGCAGCACTTTAGTGAGATGTGAATACACGGGGTCACCAAGGAGCTAACTGAAGCCGAGAGACGATGTCTGAAAAACAACTGATGCACCACACGTGGAATAAGCTAATGGCGTTAGTTGAGCACAAACGCAACGCAGTATATCAGTCAAACCATTCTCTACTTTCACAACTATCAGGCAAGTTTACTGTGGTTGAAAAGTAGCTGAGGCTTGTACGCCAGTTTAATGACCTACCTACCAGCTCAAAGTAATAAAGCAGGTTGTGGTTGAAGAAATCGTACACGACAATAGCAGCATGTTACCTGCCTTCAGTTCAACAATATGATATTGTTCTAATGAAACGAATTTTACACTGAAAAAGAGTTTGGATAGTAGTGCTGAACTCACGTATGCAACATAAACATGTCAGCCACTGTTCCCGCAATCCTTTCTCAGAATTTAACAGATAAGTTGCACCCGACACAAATGTCACCATATCCGCTTCTTTGGGACGAAAAACTTGTTAACGCTACGCGGTGTTTAGTTAGGTGAGGACATTGGTACAAGTTTCATGGTTTCATTAGGGAGTAGTTTGAATAATGCCACCGATTCGCCCGTACCCACATGCAGCATCAAAGGACAAGTGCACGAATGCTTGCCTGAAATCTACTTTCTTTCGCCAGGATCCATTTCACCTTAAGGGGTACGACGTAAATAGCATAGACATTATTTTTATTGCGTCATAGGAAAGAAATGAGACGGACTTAAATTGAGCATGTCCCCAACACCGGCTTCCTGTTCCACAACCTGTGCACTCGTCAAACATTCCCAACTCCACTTGTATGCCAAAAGGAAATATCAAAGAGGCCCTACTTTGCACTAGCTCATTCATTTACTACTTCTCAATAGTACACTTACAGCACTGAAGTTGGGGTCTCATAAGTAGATGATTCCTAATGCAAGCACTAGTAACCAGCAGTTTTCGATATGTCGAAAGTAGCAATATGTACAATACTTCTCGAATCTGGTTGTGTATGACACTTGCTTTTCTGTCTTGTTACTTTTTGTATATCCCTCTTAGCTTCATAGAAGAAACATAGTGGATGGAGTGAAATCGACTACACTGAAGTGATACTAGAAGCTTAGGCATCAAATTAATTGAACCAGAAGTACAGTGGTAGTGAGTGATCATGAAACCTACTTCTGCCATTGTATGAAGTGTCCGTACAATACCAGTAGGAGCTCATACTTCTTAAACTAAGCACTAAGTATTCCATGTTTCTTTATTTCTGGTAAATGCCACCTATCGGTGATCAATAGTGCATAAGCAAATTGAACCACATACAACGTAGATTTGTGCCGCTTCCTCAAAGAGGTTTCACTATGTTGCTTCTCTTCCGTGTTGTGGGGGGAATCGAAAGGGATTTCGTTCACCGGCTATTCTGGCACATGGGGATCAATGGCTAGTGCATCTCCATGATCCTGGAATTGTTTGATTTCGTTTGTGGTTGCAAGTCTAATCTTTAATTAGCCAACAAGTAAAGAAGTATTCATTTTTACAAATCTTTATATTTTATGGCGAAACGATTTCCGGTCTGCCAACTGTGCTGCTTTGGTAAATTTGGCATTCCCGTCAGCCCAAGTTAATAGGTCTTACTCAGGCGAACTGGCTTAATATCCTACCTGGATGAGGGCGGAACAGTCTATCCCATTAAGACTACGAACAGTTCATGCTTCTACATACTTGCCGAAACCATGAATGAGGTGAAGTTGAACCTGGAAGACAATATAGCGAATGTGGGTGATATGATGCTGGACAGAAATTAGCTGACGGGGAAACTGTGATGGAGGTTTTATACAATTAATTCATCTTGATCGACCAAACAACATAGTTGAACTGTTAAGCGCGATGAAAAGCAAATAAAGCAAGATTAACTCACTACGGTCAAGGAAGATGCAAATGCCCTGTGCTTCCTGTGCGCAGATGCTCACTTTGCATCTTTACCATGACTCCCAGCAACGACTTATCCGCAACTAGTTCTATAGGAACGAAAAGTACAACGCAGTAGCATGACGGATAACAGTGTGCTAATCACTCCTCGCTGGTGGTCAAATGCGGTATCCAAGTGATTTCAGTGATAAGCGAGCATCCGGGTTTTCTCACAGTAACAAGTATAAACCAAAGCATCGGATGAATGAGATGATAAAAAATGCAGGTCAATTTCCAGAAGGACATCTTGATGTATTTTTCCGCGCTACAAACAGCCAACGCAACCCACCAGGCTGCCGCCGTTGATTTCACACAAGAAACTAAATCAAAAGCAGTGATGCCTTAGCCTGACAGGCTTGGAAGAGACTGTGGATGCAGTATGGTCATTCTGTGCGCTTGTATCATATTTTACCGAGCAGTTGAATACCATTGTGGTTCAGCCAAATTCCCTCAGATATTATCTCGAAGCTATCGTGGCCTGTAGGTGGCAGAACTAGTTAGCAGTTCTCTTCGTCGCGCCTAAAGTAAACATGATAAAAGTAAGTCGTTTTATTCCGGGAAGTGGTAAGTTAAAGTATGACGGAAACTTAAGCAATATTTCCTCCTCTCTTTACGTTGTCCTTCTTCGGTGTTGGAAGATTAAGGGATAGATACTGCTCTGTATATAAGTGCGCAGTTACCGCTGGATCACATTTCGTTGATGGTTCCGATTACGGAGCGTTGATTTTTACTAACCACTGTGCGAACTACCTGATTCACTTTCACATTGATAGCCAGTGGTTACTTGCATTCTCATAAAACAAATTCCTAAAATTTGTTGGTTCTTATGATCGTTCCGGATATGGAACCTGTTATATCTAGGAGGGGAGGAACTCTCCCAAACGTTAGAGTGAGCATCCATGCTCACATAAAGCATTTGTTCCCTCCAACAACCGAAGGCCTCAGAGTATGTTCTAATAATTTAGCCTCCAGGCCACAGTGACAGATATCAGCGTCCTCTATTGTACTGAGAAACATGACTGTTAGTCTATAACCGGACCAGAAGAATGTTCACTGTTGACTAATCTAGAATATGTGGGACGGCTGTTCCTCGTACTTCCGGAGGTTGATAGCCACTTGCCTAGTTGCCATCAATTCTACCTAAGTAAGCTTGGATGGACTACAGTACAGACCAGGTTAGCCAGTGCGTACGGTTCAAAATTCCAACGCAATTGGAGTTTTCGTGCAGATTCGCCGTTAGACACAGGCAGACAGTCACCACACATCTAGGAAAGCGCTAGACTGCCGTTTCTTTCTATTGGGACTCGTCAGTAGCGCGCAAGTTGAGTTTGTCAGAAGGGTTGACCAAGTACAGCAGCTTGGACTTCAGATGCGCAACACCCTATAATGAATATATTTCATCTTTCAAATATAGGCGTAGCATGGGAGGGCGGGGACGGTACGCTCCTGCGGGCATGTGACAAGGAGCGACTTTTTAGTACCGTTGATGGTTCGACACCAAATATAAGGGGTAAAATATCCGGATAAGCTGGGGTTTGCATATTTTATGTTACCCTGTATGACCAATAAGCACTGCGTCATGTGACAAACCTGTGCAAACGTTCTTCCACCAGAAACCCCTTAAGTGTCCCATGGTGGTCACTTCACCGCATTTACTTCGGTGTCCCAAACCATCATCCTTTCATCGAAAACTAATGTGCACTTTAGCCTGAGCCGAATGTTTGTCCATCACCCGCCCACAGTACCCTCGGTCAGGTCGAAAATTTCACCTCCCCGCCCCGGGTAGTAAAAGTATTTGCGGCGCCAATGGTTTCAACTACAATGTGTGGTACATTATATGAACTTAAGCATTAGGATGAGAGGAAGTCAGCTAAATTATAATTAAATCAACCGGAAGATCCATGACCGAGCTACACTTGACGTGGGGTCCCGAAAGTTTCTACAGACTCGCACATCAGGCATGGTAATGTTGCTCAGAAACTTTGAGTGTTAAAGGTACCAAGGTTTGGAGATTAAAGGATATTCCAAATGTGCACATTGTGCAATTCGGAAAGTTTGGTGCCCCCGTTAGACCGACTGCACCTTGCTGGAGGAAGGCGTACAATTATTAAGGATAACGACAAGTATATTGCTCGGGTGTAATTGATAGATCATGTAATCAAGATCGATCATTTTGTAAATTTAATCATGCTCTTGCATTAGTGAGAAATGAATCGGCTATATTCATGTTGTTGTCAGTTTATAGGGTACTTGGTTGCTCTCGATGCCGGGACACTTGCGTATGACTACTTTATACTTCAACTGGTCGTACGTTTCTCGGTCTATCATATATAAGTTCGTTGAATGATTTTCTTTATGAAAACCTGGTCATTATCCGGTTAAGTGCTGGGATTTGCAATTTTAATGCGATCGATTTTTGCGATTATACAGAGGTCTGAATGTGCCAAATAGGTTAGCCCACAGAACTGCGGTTGTTAAGATGAAGCGACTAACAGTGCTAGCCCCCTGTACCGTTTGTGTGTGGCGTTTGTTTTCGAGGTCTCCGTGTGCAATTAATTACGATTATAAGCAGCTAGATGAGATCTGCTGATGAGTAGCGTCGTGCATGGGAGCTTGTCGACCCTTTAGTAGTCGCAAAAGACTGGGTTCCGGGTGAAATCGCTGGTACGGTTCTTGTTTGCAAAAATAGTCGTTATACCATGTAAGAGTGTTGTGAAAAACCTTGATAGTTCAAGATATTTTCTAGCAGTCACTATAGAGTGACTGACGGTATCTCTGGCGCGATTCCCACTGACAGCGCCATAAATATAAAAAATGATCAGGTATATAATGCACGTTTCCAATGCATAATGCGAGAATGCTTTGGATCTTCGAAGCATATTGGCATACAAGATCAAGGCAGTAGGAAAAGTGCGCTCCGTCAGTGCATCTAAACTACATTCCCATTGCTCGACCACTCCAGTGTTGCACAGAAGTCTATGAATGACGCTTGGAACAAAATTTGGTAACAACCGGGCAGCAGAGGATGACGTTAGAGCAACCCATTAACTGATTGGAGGGCCGTTTAAAACTACATGTGTGATTGGACTGCGACGCGCAATCTCAATGTACTCTACGCTTCACATTGAAGTGCCTAGGGCAATGAGATCACTAGGGTAGTAGACGAAACAGATAGAAATTGGATGTTGTCCGCCCGAGAACATTGCACAATTACGACGCGTTTCGATCTAATTTGATTCCGCTGGTCGAGATAGCACGCCTAGAACCTGCGATTATTAATTGTTGCGCTAAGCGTGGACTATCGTGACCCAGTGGTCAAGGGGTAGAGGTTTCAGGTATCCTTCCAATGGTCACGGGTTCGACGATTGCTATCAACTGATGAGATCGAATGAGGTTGAAACACGTCATGGTTGTGCAACGTTTTCGGGTCGGCAACACCCAGTTTACGTCCACCTCGTTAATTCTTACACGGAAAGAACAAAATCCTAGTAGTCTACACAGAAATTAAAGATTTCTATCAATTTGATTGCCTAGGATTTCTCTGTTGTACCAAAGTTAATCAAGATGGGTGTGTCAATACTTTAACGGACACTCACGTGTGTTCTGGACCAGATAAAACATTAATTGTCTGATGTCGGGCACTAAATGCCATACTTGCCGACAGGAATTCACTCAGAAGTGCTAAGAATGCCTGGTTTGCATAAGTACATCTCATCCTTTGCCGCTTTAAAATTGAGAAAGTTTACACGGTACAAATTATCAGCTGAACAAGTTGGCGCTGCATTGCGTTGAGAGTGCTTGTCATTAGTCACACGCCTGACTGATTCGGAACGCAAGCCTGTGTCACGTCAGTAAGCCCGAGATGAGAGGTGTACATTTTAGTGTCGTTGACTATGCGTGCATGATTTCCCTCGTGATTTACCGCAATGCGGACAGGTTCAGTGGATGTAAAAGTGAACAACCGTGACGGAGAGTGTAGATCGATTTTGTACTTCCAAGGGGGGTTCACGTGCATTTATCTATCCACTCGTCATCGCACCACCCCGAGTGCGGATTCTTTACTAGTATACAAGTGTCCTCTGCTGTCTACAATATGGTTCTCTATTAGCATTTGATAGACGCTGAGGACAACAAGTCTCAGGTGCGGGTATATGAGGGCATTGTGTGTTCTTTGCCGTGTGTCGAACGCTAAGGGTAGGTAAACCGCATCCAGAGAGTCCAGGAACACAGCAACAGTGGTTCAAGTGACCACGTTGCCTACTTCACTGTTGTCGGTGCGTGTTCGTATGGAAGAATGAAGATGCTGTGGGGTTAACCTCATCGAAGTGAACTATACGAAAGAATACAATGTTTTTCACTATTGGCACGTGTCGCCACAAGACGTCACCCGGAATCAGGCTGGACAAAAAAACAGGGGAATTACTGTGTGAAAATCAGCCTGCTTGAGTGCTCTTTTCTAGTGTCCCAACAAAGCTTTTAGTCTTACAAATATTGAATGCACGACGGCTGCACGTGAGAAAGCCTGCAGCTTAACAAAGAGTTACATTGTTAGTTTTCAGAAAGGAAAAACTGAGTGGCGTTCAAAGTCATTACTTCGCACTGGCCAAACTATCGAAGCCGTGTGCTATGAGGAAATTCGCTTAATTTCCAAAATTAAGACCCTAAAAGTAGCCTACTATTGTGGAACGGGGAAAAATATTGAGTTTTTTGAAGTTCAGTCTAGGAGGCATTCTCAACCTTTAGTTAGCCGTGGCCCTCTTTTAAACCTTTCCATTTTCCATGGCCCCCCGCGCTTGATCACCACAATTTCAGCAATCCGCAACGCCTAACAGACGTAAACCTGTGATTTTCAGTGGTCATATTTGCATCTTTTATTAGGATAGCTAAATTTAATGTGGATATCACTGCTCGTTCCCTTATATACCTCATTTTTAGCTTTCACAGCTTCAAAATAACACGCATTCTGAGGTAACATCAAGTCGCTTGTCTGTAATTACACAAGCCATCAGTAATATGTAATTTTTGTTGGCTGTTAACTGTAAGGCACGCTATGAGTTAGATGTAGTAACTTCGTGCCAATATTTGTTTAGGTATTAACACGAACCATGATCCTGATGTCCTTTAGCAAGCTTGCTTGTCTGTCTCCAGACTTAACAGCGAGAGTCGATGATCTCCTGTTGTTATAATGTCTAATCTCTTTCTACATTTCGCCGAATCCACAAGCAGACAACTAGGTGGATGGAAAACAAGAATATCTGTTAGAGGCATCAGCTTTTAGCCAAAAATCCCTTTCATATTCCGGGCATTTGGATCGTGCTAGTGACCCTTTGAACCTATATGAGACTTTCCTGGATTTAAAATCTCCATTACAGAGCAGCACATCAAAGGAATCTAAGGTCCAAAGCTAAATTCTCATGCTTATCCGGTCATGAAAACTGTCTTCTATTTCTTTTCGGAGTTGTTGCAAATGAATGACAAAAAATCAAGGCTTCATCCTTCAGCTCCTCCGTGACTGTAGTAAGAATTGGCAACTGTGAAAACTCCCGACGTCCGAAGTTTACAGCATACACTTTCAGCTTTTTAAAAAAGGCGATAATGGTTTCTTTGATTGAGATGAGAGTACTCAACTTGTATTGAGTGTTTTATTTAATAAGTTGGATTTTCAATAAAATATTAACCAGGTAAAACACGTGTGGGTTGGCTGTGAAAAGTTTGCTTTCATACTCAGTTCTAGAAAGGAATGCGCTCATGTTGTCCCAGAGTGCAACAAAATTTCAAAGACAGTTGTGCTTGCAGAGCCATCTACGCACTGTATGTAACAGTAGAACCTAGAAATCTTCCCTGTTCGCCTCATAAAACTACTGCAGTACAATCCAAAGTTGAATTTAACAAGCACGCTTTGTGGTTTGGTTCCGACTCGCAACCTCTATTGAGGCCTTGGTTCACTTTGAGATAAACCTCGGTCACTCCGATCGCGAGGACCGTATCCGGAATGGAAATATTTGGCTGTTGCTCCTCCCAACACTGGCACACTATGACTGCGGTTTCGTCGTGGTTTGAACTCCAGGAAGAAACCGCGGTCGTGGTGTGCCAGTGTTGAGAGGAGTAACACCCAAATATTTCCATAACTACTGGAGTAGACGATCTTCAAGTGAGTGCGATTTGAGATCGTCGACTACTGTTATTATAGTTGATAGGGAATCGTGTAAGCACCCTGCCAAGTTCTTAGCCACTAGGTGTTCATGATGAACAACACAGTGAATTGTATGAACAGAACAACATTTTACAAATGGGAAATAAATCCCTTATATCTTCCGACCATTGTGGCAGCACCATCTGCTGCACATGCAACTATCTTTTATATTGGAATGGTGTTTTCAGTTAGATAGTTATTGACTACCCAAAATGTAGACTGACTCTTCGTATGTGTTACAATTTTTCTGAAAAACCGCATCTCTCCCACTAGTTCATTATCACTGAAGATGCGGACTTTTGCCAAGAGAAGAGCGCCGTTGTCAGGTAAAATAAATTCATCTAATTGTAACGGAAATTTTCCTGACTGTAGTACAGTAACTAAGGTACTTTCTATGTCCGGAGGCACCTCATCTATTCTCGTAGATAATGTCGAATTGCTAAGCGGAATGGCTTGAAGTTCTTCTTATGGATTCATATTCATCAGGTCAGATAGTATCATTGACACTATGACACTAAGAGTACCATAATATTTTCTCCAACATTATATGGACTGAAGATTTTTGGCAATCAACTTGCTGATTTTATAAGACGTCGTATGTCCATCCGCCATCTTTTTCGCTGTCAGAAAGCGTTTTCTTTAAACTTGGCTTGTTATTGAAACAATCCCTCAGCTTTCTGAAAAATTCCACATAATTTCCGCTTTCGTCCTTATGAACTTTTTCAAATGATTTTTCGCTATACTTGGTCGCATACTTTCAATCGGAAGAGTGTTTGGTAAATAAGACACATAAGTAGTGTGAGTTTTTGAGATGATGCGATAAATCCAAATGACAAGTATTCCACGGAGTACTGCCAACACCACTTCTTTGCCGATGGGCTCAATTCTGAAATATGCCATTGTAAATTGTTACTAAGTAATATATATATGTATATGTATATATATATATATATATATTCTGCGTTTGTCTTGTTTTTCTTGCACAGTTTTATCATAGGTATTAAATAACATCATTCGACAAGACAAAACACGCAAATGGCATGCATGATTGGTGGCACTAAATTTATTCTTGCTAGGCAGTGAGATTATAAGACATTTGGTATGCATACTTGTGAGATCAGTTGGTGGCCACAATGTAAAAATATAAACATATAGAAACACAGTTGGAGGCAACCAACAAGTGGATTCTGAAGATGATTTTGAAAATACCGTGGATCATTCAAATGACTGAAGAAAGGTTATTGACAAAAGCCAATGAAGAAAACAAATGGAACGCAGAAAAGAAAAATATCCATTGGATGCATATGTTGCAGGGAAGTTGTAGGAAACAGTGACAACAGGTAAAATGTAGTACAGCAGAGACAAACAAGGAAGAAAGTGTCGGATGGTTCAAGAAATCAGCACGGGAGAGTCAACAACGAAACTAATAACGTACATGGGCTATTACCAAACATGGCGTCCAGTGCGTGCCGGCAAGGCAGTTGAATATCGTGAATATTATGAGTAGTATATATATATATATATATATAACGTTATATACTCATCAAAGAAGTCGGATTTCCACAAGTATGGTGTAAGTTACCA
This sequence comes from Dicrocoelium dendriticum, assembly GCA_944474145.2. Classification (NCBI taxonomy): domain Eukaryota; kingdom Metazoa; phylum Platyhelminthes; class Trematoda; order Plagiorchiida; family Dicrocoeliidae; genus Dicrocoelium; species Dicrocoelium dendriticum. Next base: position 219,813,831 of record OX104063.1, read on the forward strand.
AAACTGCTCGCTTATTTAAAAACTGCGGCTGAGCTGAATGCTAAGAAACCAAAATAACGCATTCTAGCTGTTCCTAATCTTAGTCGGAAAGAAGGAACGTTCTTCAGAGATAGTACACTCTCGCGCAGAGTAGGCGTTGCGGACTGACATGACCTAGTCGCGGACGTACACAAAAGCTGAGAATGGAGACGAAGAATACGCAACCTATCACTATCGCATTGAGAACATAGCGAGAACGACTGACCGGCACATGAGTTGTCACACAGTGCTAGTGTCCTGAGGGAAACACAGTTAATGTCAGTGTGGCTTTGTGTGGTAACTTCCGCAGTGTTCTGACGAGAGTTCACTAGGTGCACTGCTGCTTGTACAGTAGAAGCATCAGTGTCCCCAGTGAAGTTCGGTTGATTCACTGTGGATAGGCATCAAAGTCCTAAGGATGAATCGGTTGTTACTCACGCAGTCTAAGTCGCCGTATGGTGATTGCATGTTTGAGGTCAGCTTAGCGAAATCTGTGTAAGTTCGGCGGAGTTATGTCAGCTCCGCAGCAGAGGGTATATCCGGTTTGGCTATCACACCTTTGTAAATTGCCACGTGCGTGCGCATACTTTATTTCACTGACCGGCAGTTACCAGGGCAGATTAAGGCGCGGAGAGACTATCAGAAATTTTTAAATAAATTTTATTACTTTATCATGCTAACACTGTTATCATAACCCGCGTTTCACAGCGTGGCTCCCTATGGTCCCCCTAAAATATTTCTCATCTCATGGCCCCCGGGATTTTGCTATGGCCCCTATGGGGACCATATGGCTCTAATTGAGAATAGCTGATCTAGGATATCCCACTTGGGAAGAAATCCACGTCTGGTAAAATTCAGATAGAACTACATAATTCACCAAGACATTTCCAGGTATAGGACACCGTTGTTGAGACAAACTACATTCTGCTTTCTCTGAACTGTCGAAAATGACGTCAGAATGGTAGACAAGAATGCACTAAATTCGTCAAACGCCTAGTTTGAAGGTAAAGCAGAACATCGTTGGGGTTTTTAGATGGAAGTAATGGACGACAAATGGCAGGAAAATGAGACCACAGCCAGAAAACAACGCACTTTATGTAGTTGCATAAATGAGTCGCACTCGGTGAACGCTCATCATATGTTCTTTTCCACTCCGATAGTACACACTTAACACTCATAAACATTTATTTGGAGAAACAAAACCCGACACTCAAACTTACAATTAGTTTTAACTGCCACCAGGCGCTGATTTTCTATTACCATTTCTTGTTGAATGTTTATGAGCTTGATATGAGGCATCGATTACGTGCTAATCGGTTAACGTTCTGCGAAGTAGTTGGCGTTATACTCCCAGGCGTAGCTCATCCGGAGCTTTGAGTTAGCTCATTACAGCAGCATCAGCAAGCTGGTCAATTTTCATCTAACTAATAAGCAAGTAGTTTGTTCATCGCAAAAACACCGGCTCAAGGTTCCTGGTTCCATAATCTCCTGTTATTGTGACCAAATTACTACACTGAATGAGCATGGGTGAATTGTACTGGAGCAATTGCAACCGAATACGTCCATCCCAAATCAAATTTAGACTGGAATGATCGAGGCTGGTGAGCACGGATGTGAGGACTCCATTGTTTCCGAAGCAGCTCACTTTCTATTATTGCTTCCGGATAGATGCGCTACATGAAAATTCCTCAGATCGGAGGTGCCGCGCACCTTATTTATGTATACATTCCACTTCTACGGAATCGATGTTTGCTGGTTACTCACCGTTGCAACACTTGAGGGTGTACACAGCAGAGACACACATGCGGCAATGGCTGAGCCATAGACCGATCCATAAGAAAATCGCTCTTGGAATCTCGTGCTGTCACGGAGTGAGTTCTCCATCGTGCGCGGCAGCGACAGTAGTCTCCTGCGACCAGCGTTGACGTGGTAGCGGTGATCGGATACAAATCCTGTTCAGGCGGACCCAATATATCAAGCTAGAATAGATGTCCGACTGGCGACGACACCTGGTGAACCGTTAAACTATCACTAAATAGCAGCAAAGGAACACAACATAGGCGCTACCAACAGGTGCATCTGTACACACACAGACGAGCACGTAAACGTGTCCCCGTGGCATATATGTCACAATCCCATGCAGTGATAATGGAAACGCAGTTTTGATGACAGAGGAAATAGTAGGAAATTATGGAGTGACATGGATTTCTATGCTTACAAGCACATACATAAAAATACATGCTTTGCGGATGAACTCAGAGTCTTACCAAAAACGCAAGTGTGACATTTGGGCCCTGAACTAGTGAAAAGCACCTGACAGCTTAAGATACAACAACTGCACGAATAGGCATACACAGACCCGGGGACAGCCGTACACAAGGCGCTCAATAAGTCCAGCACAGTCAATTCACTTAGATTTCTAAACCAACATCGCCGGCTATTGCGGTCTAACAGCACGTCTGAGTAGGTTGTCATTGGGCAGACTCGTTAACTGTGTTGAAAGAACAAATGCTGGTGTGATCGATGGATCAGTTTGAAGCACTCGTTGTGTGAGTGGACTGCCACATGCAGTCTCAATGTGGACCACGATACACAGGGAAATAAACTTCGGTCAATTTAAGCACTGGAACCGAAACTGCTAAAGCTTTTGAATACTAGGTATGGTAGCTCCCGAAAAGCGCCACGCCCCACGACTGCTTTCGAAGTTGGCTGCTCTCATCAGGTAGGGATAGCAGACCTCTATGTGTGTAAACTACAGTCATTCGATACAGTTGGTTCTCTGGAACTTGAGACATCTGGAAAGTCTGCACTACAGAGGGCTTGCCAAAAGTGTAGAAGATCAAACATATCCCCAGTATTTTACAGTGTCTAATTTCATGGAACCACTTTCGATATCTACGAGCTGTAAGCAATGCCTTGGGACGGGTAACACAGCGATTGCTTAACAAGTCCCCAGGGATGGCTGGAATATGCGTCACAAAGCCAAAGTTAAGAGTGATGAGGAAATATAAGAAGAGTTCACGAACCAATTCATATGGGCACAGACGTTGCTTTTACCACCACAAAGTTACAGAGAGGGCTAGTTCGCATTATTTCCTCTTCCGAGGGAAACAGACTATATCGCTAACTGAAAATGGGATGGCGCTACGTTAAGACATTTTTAGAATTTTACTGTTTTTGTCCCAGCTGCTCAAAAGCTACATAGCACAGCCTAGTCCGGAAAAGCACCGGACGCGTCTCACTCTATTGGGTCTCGTCAGTGTTGCGCATTCTCTCGGTCCCCTACTGGGGATCGAACCCATGACCGCTAGAAGCAGATGCTAACTAGCCATCAGCTTAAGCCACTGGAGCCATGGGGGACGTCGGCTGGGCTAAACAATTTGCAAGCTAACATTTTGGGAAATCAGAAGTTTGAGGAATAAATTACGTAGGATCGAACAGCATTCCACGTCCAGGATACTTAGTAAACAGTTTATAGGCAAGCAAGTCCACTGCAATGCGTGCACGCTTTGAGCTGCCGGTCTCTCAGGTTGTTGTGAAGCTGTGGTTGAGTTACAGCAAGCGTGGATGAGCTTTGCTAGCATTTGGTACATCATGATGAGATCTTGCAGACACTAAGATTCACCAATACACGATCCAAGGACTTGCAGTCTGAGCTAGTAAGTCATGTGAAAACCCCCCAATGCATTTGGTCATCCTTCATAGTGCAGATTAAAGCAGAGCAACATCGTGTTTGCGACAGGGGCGCCAGGCTTGTATAGCACATTCCACATTAGATTTCACGTAAGCCCTCAAATGTTTAGAAGAATGGAAAGCTGGAAATCGCCAAACGTTCTCCGTAAGAGAAGCAGGAGCTGACTGGCGCTTCTCGATGAATTTTCAGTCTGTTTCGAACAATGTCATCCTGAACAATTACTAGTAGATCGCCTTCCTGGGTAGCATAATTTAACCACTGTTCCCCTCCTCGACATTCATGAGTGCGTTGATGGAGTATGCTCAAACTTTGCAGTTCGCAACGTCAAAGTAGAGCATAATATCAGGCAACAATGTAAAAGTGTTATTGAGATCGCTGTGCAGTGCCGCATAGTCGACAACTGTCTTGATATCGTGGTAGATCTTGAGGTCCTCTGTAAAGATTAGTAACTTCGAATGGAATACACTGGCAATATCGCTTATGAATACCACACAAAACGTCCAATACTGATTACTGGGGTTAACCACACGACATTGATTAGGTCAGAAAAGATGTTTAGGAAGTTGACTATACAATCCAAGACAATAGCCCCAATGCCATAGCTTCGAAGCTTGTGAAGGAAATGGTGGTGGTCCAGACGATCGAACTTTTGAGAAGTACAGGCAGATAACGTCAAATCCTGCTGTAACATCGACAGATTCTATCCAACTTAGGTTCGCTAACAATAACTTCGTACTGCATGACCGATTTCGGTAGAATCCCTACTGTTGCGATGCTGCGGTGCTGATACTCTCAAGATAACTCAAAAACGCCACTGCGATAGTACCTTCGATAACTTTGGACAGTACCGAGAGAAGGGCTAGTAGTGGAAGCTGGTGGGCTTCATACGATTGATGCCATCGTAAATAAGGATAAATATTCCATGTTTCCATATTGTGGGATCTGCATTTCCTCAATGTATCATTTAAAGCAGTGAGCCAACGGTATGGCCATATTCACGGCTCCTATATTTTGTGTCTGTGAGCTCATGTCGTCCACCACAGAACGCGCAAAGACAGCAGCTTCCAAATCCAATTCACTCTGGAAAGTGCGGATGAACCGTCGTCTAAGTGCGTTGGTTGTCTCTTATGCAGTTAGCGCCAGACCATAAGCTGCACGCAAAAAGGGGATTCTGAACGGCTCTCTGCGGAGCCCATTGACGCGCCAAACCCCATCGCTAAATCTTGTTGGCACTTAAGCTTGTCTCTGCGTTCCAAGTTGACAACGATTTCGCTGATTCCCCTAGATATCCCAGGTTTGTGCATTCGGATAGCTCTTAGAAGCGCGTAAGTATTAGTCTATTATTTATACACATTCCGAGTTCGGCTCCACAGAAATGATTTTGTTCGCTTCGGACGCGAGATATTGGTTTCCGACGCATTTACCATTGGCCTGGTAAACTGGGTGACAAGCTCACACCAGCCAACCTGGGGAGGCTGTTCGGTTAGGAAAGACCAGATTGGTGCTTGACTAAATTCAGACAGGCTGTCGAAATGGGTGACGACGTGAGCTTCCTTGGTCCATACTGTTGTCTCCTCAGGGGTTCGACTAAGCAGTTTCTTAGATTGCGCCACGCGAGTCAAAAAACAACGCGGCGGATGAGAAGTATATTTGCGAGACACAGAACAGGCCGACGTGGGAATCAAAACACATCAATACAGTCCAAATCACGGCCGTGTGCTAGTTTGAATTTATCGATCTCAAAGAATCACAGGACGTGTGAGTGGTGTGAAACAAGCGATAGTAACAAATGTTCCGCAACACAGAAAAACACTAGTCTGCTTGTAACTGAGACTGTTCTGATACAAGGCACAAGGTTACTTGGGAAAATTGCGTACGTACCTTCCTCGGAGCAGGCCCTCCGAGACCTAACACACACGGGTGTATTCCACGTAAAAGATATAACGAAAAAGCAGCGTGGCATGATCTGTATGGTCAAGCGATGTACCTATGGTTACAGCATTGACCATTACATTATTTCCACGTTAGTGAAAGCAAAGTCTAAAACAGTTGGTCCGTCACCAGTCCTGAGTTGCGCAAGAGAGATGATATGGTTTTTTATCAGCAAACCGGCTATTGCTTCCGGTAAGTTAACCTTGAATTGTTCATTGAGAGAAGCAGGGACTTCGGTTGCGTTCAGATTGAAGTTCTTCACCAGAAAGACGTGACTGCAGGACCGTGACAGCACACGCTTCATAGCATAAGATAAGCGGTGATCTATTTTCAAGGTGGACATTGGAGGGCGATATGTTATTGCTAGTAAACACACCACCACGTCTCAGATGTAGGTGGCACCAAGTAGAACCGACAAATTGCGTTGTTGGATCATCGGTATTATCGGTAATGCAATCCTGTCTATTCTCATCTGCTCGTTCGATCGTTTCCTATGGCGGAAATGCCAGGCGAAGAAATCTCAGTATCCATGATCTTAGTATTCAACCATGTTTCGTTAACCATGACGGGGTCCCAGAGTATTGAAACTTAACTAGTCCGAAGTTGGGTTAGTCTAATGAGAATGCCATATGCTTTGGTATAAAAGAAAATGAGGATCACAAGTGTTGGGAGCGTAATGGTCGCTAGAGAGTTCAGGTGCGTTTTTGCCATAAGCTAGTTGGATCGGCTGCCAGTCGTTTTGTTGAACAGATGGCACAGGCTCCAGAACGATCCCAGGTTCCTGTGTAGTGTTCAATGCTAGCATTTGGATGATAACCAAGCACTCCTTTAGCCGTCGGAGTGTTTTGGCAGCACCACTGCTCAAAGCTGCATGCCGACGGAGTCACAAAAATAGCTGCTTGTCTAGTGATACCTTGTCCCTTTGGGATCTGGTGTCTATCGTCTATAAACGTATCTCGGATGGTAGCTTTGCACAATTTGCTCCACATTCCGAGCGCATTTTCGGCAGTGGTTTTGGATTGTAGCTTCACGTTGTCACCAGTGGACCACACGTCTTGTAGTTTCGTGAGTATGGCCACATTGATATGCAACTAGTGGTCTCATCTTTGACAGTAAGCAGCTCATGGATAAAATGCCATGAATGGAAGTACGCGAAGCAACATGGGGAGCGCATGGATCATCTCCAACATCCGTTACTTGGAGCTACTAGGTATCCCACTGCACTCCACTGCTCAAGTAAGGCAGAGCTCCATATCAGCAGAATCTCGCAACAATCTTCATTACCAGTCACATGCTGCTGTGCGGACAAGTAACTTGTATCCGTAAGATCAGACAGGGGGCTCCTCCGCTTCGGAAGGCAGTAGGTCCAATGAGAACGACTACAGAAGCAGCAAACGCCTTGCGGACGTAGTACGTTCACAAATTTCTTAGGGTATTATCATTAGGCGATATTCCAGCCTTTTTCGCCTCTCCACCGGGACTCAACTACATCTGTCTTACCAAAGAAGCTGTCTTGGAAGAGCTGACGTCGCTGCGCAACCACCCTTACCCGGGTGCCGATACCAATTATCCATAAGCGCCAGGATCAGCAGCAAGAAACCCTGCAGATCGTTTGACTCAGTTCTGCCGGCACTGCTTTACTAGAATCAGCGTTCTGTCATGTGGTGGCCTGAAATAATAAGTCCAATTCACAAAGGTGGAAGCAGCGCTGTGCGTTCAAACTACTGTCCAGTATATCTTCTGCTTGTACCGTTCAAGGTGCGCTACCTTAAAAACTGTAGTATTACTGCTCCTCAGCAGCACGAGTTACGTCGACAGCGACCGTGCACAACGAATTTACGGAAAACATGGAATAATTTCACCAAGTCAGATGACGCTGGAGGGAACATTGATGTGATGTACCTGGATTTTTCTAAAGCATCCGATCATCCATATCATCGGGTGCCCCTTTCTAAGCTCCGGTATAACGGAATCAGTGACCGTCATTTGAGTTGGACCGCCCACTTTCTCCTTCAACACCAATTAGTGGTTAGAGTTCGGAGTTCCTTAACTGACCCCACACACATCGAGTGTGGTTTGTCTCAAGACTCAGTTTTAGTATCATGTTTGTTCTCGGCATTTATTTCTAACATTGCACAGACGATCGCTTCCAGTTTTCTACTGTCTGCCGACGATATAAAGATGTGGCACAGGATTCAAGCGATGCCGATTATAATGTGCTTCCGTGTGACCTAAATATGGGGCATCCGTGGCCAACACAACATTCGACGCGGTTCAAGGTGAGTAAATGTAGGGTATTCGCCATCCAACACCAAATCAACTAATCATACAGGCTCAGAACGCAAGTACTGCATCAATCTTCCGTCTAACGAGAGCTGAGCGGGCTGGTTCAGGATGTCTTGGGTTGTTCCAGGCAATCCGAAGAGACAGCGAAAGCTCGCAACAAACAAGTCGATATATTGCGAAGGGAGTTTGGACAACTAGACGACTCTACCTTTCGACAGATGCTCAGTGTATATGTTCGCCTCATGTTGAATACGCCCTTCGAGCCCAGTATCCATGGCCAAAGCATGACCTCACTGCACGAGAGCAGCCTCAAGGTCGAGCTTCTGAGTATCTCATTGGAATAAGCAATCTACCATACGAGTACAGGCTGAAAAGAGTGGAAGTATTGATCAGACGGTCGCGCTATTTACAGGGCGGTCTGATAATGGCCTACTTGATCCTGAACGATCCAAAGAATGTGTGTCTGTCCTTACTACAACTCAGCAGCAACACATAATTAAGAAATGACTCTTTGAAACTGGCCGTCTGGAGTGCCACAGAAATGTCTTTTCTCTAGTTTCATGTCGTTCGTAGAACGCTCTCCATAAATCGGTCGTTGCTACGTAATATTAACCATATTAACACACGCAGCCACTTACATTTTGTTACTTAGCGCTATCTCTCCGCCCAACCTCTGGGAAGTACCTTATATTTATCATTGTCACCTACTGGTAACGTGAAACTACGTGGAGTGCGTGACTACTGCATTGAAAAATTTAAGCCCATTCTTTTGACAATAAAATTACTTACTGCTTTCTTCTGTAACGTTTTCGATAACCTATCAGAACAATCGACGGGACTAGTAAAACATTGCCTCTTAGCCGGTATAAATATAGTGTCTTTATTGCAGCCATGTACTTGAGCCTCTAGTAGACCTGAATTCTGAAGCTCCGGAACACCTTGGACAAGGATCTATTTTAAGGCCTTTGCGTTTCTAATGTACACAACAAGGGATATTTTAGAAGATGCCATCAGTAGATGAGGTAGTTCGAAGCCGAGTGGCCAACAGAATAACGGCTTCTGCAAAATCTTCAGGCTAACTCTTACTCGTATTAACCCTGATTCAACTTTGTGTAATGAGTTTGGATGAAAACGGTTTAGTTTGGTCCAATAGTAATTAATAAATGGAGTCCGACTGTTTCCAGTTACTTAGTATTTCATCTTCAATGGATTTTGCCTCAGCATCCGACGCATTGGGGCGTATATCAGTCAGAGCACTGTGACGTAATCAGATATGCTTCTTTTTGGAGTAGTAAGTGGCTGTTTTGTTTTGTGGGACAGCACCCTATGTCAGCCGGTGAAACTGGTAGCACTAACTGATCCCATTTTGACAACAGTAGATAGTAGGATAGACGATTTCTCTGCCATGGGATGGCAACAACGAGCGAAAATATTGCCAATTCTTTAGCAGTGTTTCATCTATCGTGCGACATTTATGAGCCATGTGCTGTGAACGCATCATCGTGAGCGAAATTTCCTATGCGGTTAGGAGTCACTGGCAAGGGGATGCATAACACAGAATCAATGTTTTTACTTCTGGTCTGGCTGACCTGACCTGAAATGCAGATTAGTGTTGCGCAACTATTTCTGTTGTGTCTATTGTGTGTCTATTTCAGTTGTGTCCAGCAGAACAGTTCTTATGGCCAGTGCCCGAAATCTACTCTATGCCGGTCTGCCGCATTTCTGATCCAACACAGAGGGAATTGTCGTAAACCGTGCGCAACACAAGGCGGAATACAGTTGGTGATGCGGTATGGTGAAGTGAATTAGAGTCGTTTTCGAAATTTAGCGTCCCCAAAACACACAGCAACGCTAACTACATCAATCTCTTGTACCCCGTGGTCACAAAAGATCTCCGTAAGAGATCAATAAAACTGAACTATTTCCACCATCTTTCTGTAGCCGGTTTGACACAATTATTCAGCGGCTATCTGTGGTTTGCACCAGGTAGTCGATTATGAGGCCATGTTAAAACTGGAACAATGGTAGTGTGCTCAATTGATTAACCTGAGAGCAATGTGCTGTGAGATTTTAAGTTTGATCAGCTTACCCGGACTAGCGCTGAATACGCTGAACCGTTGGCCTCCCACTTACTTGGTATGCACCGCTATACTGTATTCCATAGGTACAGTGTATAACGAATCTAAAGTGCTCAGTGGATCGAATAGATCGCATTAACTCCTTTGAGGAATGCAGACAAGCCTCGTTCTCGCTAAAATGTCGGCGGAGGGTAGCAAAAGGTTTCGTATCTGTGGGTTCAATAGCACGCAAACGTAAACTGATGAGACCCATCATATTATCGCACTACTTTGTTAACTAAATTCAGTTCAGTAGGTGGTACAATTGAAGTAATGGATTAGCTTACTAACAGAAACGCAGTTAAAGGAAGGTCGCGCGTACGGATTTGAACAGGGAAACACCTGAGAGATCCGAGACCGGTACATCGATCGAAAAATTCCGCGCCGCCAGCCCTCATATTTACCTCTGTTAGAGCGGCTAAGGCATGTTTCCGCAGAATCCATGAACCCGGGCGTAAGAGTTAGTCTGCTAAAGAGTGTGCCAGTAGCTAGTTCTGACAAATGTTGGTGGTGGCATGGTGACCAACATCATCCTCCTAGATGTGCAAAAGGTGTTTGACTGTGTACCGCACAAACCAAGGTCGGCTGTGCTAGAGCCATATGGAATGAGCAATCCCCATATCTGAATGATCGGTCACAAAATGTACAAATTGTTCAATATTGTTCTGCCTCCAGAAATGCTGTTAATGTTGTCATTCTGGACAGTGTATTGGTCCCATAGCTTTTTTGATTTACATAAACGGTATATGTGATTTCATTAGACACTGGCATCCAATTTTTTCATGCATAGTATCAAACTAGTGCCCTCATTTCTAACTGACCATCTGGAACTAAGCCTTAAATATGCACGCGAGGACTTATCATTCTTATGCAAATGGAGTGAAAGGTCACCGCTGTAGTAGGCAGATGGATCTCAGATAATCTGTCACAAATGCAGCATACCAGAAGGATCCATTACTCTTACTGGTACCTTCATCCCAACTGCGTATTCCGTTCGAGACCTGGGAATTCAATACTCTAGCAGCTTCTTCTCCGAACACATAATACTTCAAGTAGCGAAAGCGAATCAACTAACAAGCTAGATCACTAGGCCATTTGTACCATCCCAAAGACCACCCGAATCACACAAACTCATAGTGCGACTCACTATAGAATACTGCACCATCATCCATAACCACCTACTTAAAACATATAGAATTGCTTCGAAAAATGTCCAGCGCTCCTTTGGCGAATTTCTTATGGGGCGCTCACCAACGCCACCCTGGTTTCGGCGACTGCAAAGAAATCCAACCATTCTCAACAGTATTAGATAGGCACTAGTATTCCCAAGCAGTATGGCTGTCACATTAAAAAAGGGATCGACTTATCCCACTAGTAACAGGAAATGTCTACTTTTCTTTAGAAGGACCAAAAATGATATCCACTGAAAATTAATCTTAGTGAGATACGCCCATCTGTGCAATAAACTACCGTTGCCATTAAGAACCAGCGAGAGACATTCTAGATTTAGAGTTCATTTAAATACTTTTCTTTCTTTGCCGAATGTGGTCAAACATTTCGACTTGCAGCAATCTACGGGTGGGTTAATTGAACCCGGTCAGAAAAACACACGAGGACAAAGCAATAAGTTTCCGGATACGCAGCACACAGATAGGTGCAGATACTCTTGCCAGAAAAAGCTAAACTGTAATCCATTCTGAACACTGTCTAGTGATTTCCAATCACAGAACCTTATATCAACAGACCAGCACGGCTCACAATGGATACCATACTCTGACTGTAAGTATGGAATGCAGTCGACGTTAATGCGGAGCAGATTTTCTATGACTACAAATGTGGTTTAAAGTAGCACCAGAGTGTTGAGCGATTGCGTGCTGCGTTTGGTGATGGTGCACCCTCAAGAACCACTACGTTTGAATGGTTTGCGTAATTCAAGCCTCATAGGCGGTCCCTGGATGATGAAGCCCGTTGTGGTCTCCTTGTGGTGACCACTGCGGGCAACATTGCTGACGTGCAAGCGATGATGAAGGATGACCCACGGGTGACTGAGGTACGGCCTGGGAAAGCCATCGGAGTCTTAACAGGATCAATCCGCACCAGGCTACATGAGAATCATGGTCTCAGAAAAGATTGCACACGCTGGGTGCCCATTAGCTCAGTAAGGATTAGAAAGCAGCTGGGATGAGTTGGTGTTGCACCATGCTTGTCGGGCTTGATGGTGGAAGTTCCAATGCTGAGACACCCTCAGAGGTGATGAGATCTAGATGTACAGTTTCGACCCAGGGACAAAGCAATAATCGGATCAGTGGACGGCCATTGGTGGGGCGCTGCCTCAGAAATTCCGGCGTGAGCGCAGTGTGGCCAAGCAGATGGTGGCCACTACCGACCATGTGACTACTGTAGTGATCCTGCGGCAAGGCACAGGCACCGGAGACTGGTATGCCACCCACTGTCTGTCACAAGTGGTGGAAGCTGTAGCCAGGCGTCGTCTAAAGACTGGAGCACGAGAGCCCTTGCTGCATCATAACAACACACCTGCACACAGGTCCCATGTCGTCGTAGTGTTTCTGGCTGCAGAACGCTTCCAGGTGGTTGGTCACCGATGTTACAGTCCAGATCTGGCTTTGTGTGACTGTGTTGTGCTTCTAAATGTCAAGCATATAATACGTGAAACATGCTACGAGTCTCCCGAAGGCGCAGCAGAGGTCCTTATTGAGCGTTTTGAAGGGTTATCTGTTCCGGTATGGTCTAACTGCTTCCCCAAATGGTTTGAGAGCATGGAACTGTGCATGAACGCTGGTGGAGAGTAGTTTAAGAAAATGTAATACTTATTTTCTTGTTGGAAATAAAAATATTTGTGCATTCGGAAACTTATTGCTCTACCCTTGTATGATGATATTAACTTTCAACTAATGGTATTTATCACTTATTCAAGCGAACAGCATCACTGATCCATATTGAATGCAACTTTATGAACGAAAAGCTGACGAAGCAGTAAAAGTGATCGTTCCACAAAAAGGGACATATCCCACCCATCAAGATATATACCCATTTATACGTTTATTTATTTAATATCGTCGTTCTGGTTTCCATCTTCATTATTCAATCTAACCTGACATTTTAATGAAAAAGAATGTGTATGAAAATCGGTAATGTGCGACTACTGCTATGCTTGCAAAATTAGTTGGTCACCCCTTGGTATTCATGATTTGTTCTCGACGGTATCAAGCGAGGCATGTAGTATGGTTGCACCACAACTAATTTAAATAAGTCCATTAAAACGTCTGTCTGATTATCAATTTCCTTGAAGCATGCTTTTGGCAGATAAATGAACCGCGATTTCTCTTTTGCTGACAAAGTGGTTAAATTTTCCATGTCCCCCTGATCGATAACTTGGCTCGCTGTGAGTAAATTTCCATTGAATCCGTAACCACATTATCACCATCAATCTCTAACAAGACTCCCATGGGGAAGTGATATTAATATCGAATGAGTACCTTTTCGTCAGCCGTTCACTAGACATCGTTGCCCCGTAAACATACAATCCCCAAGCGGTCGATTCCTATGCCAAAATGTCTACACTGTGTGACAATCAAACACAGTTACACTGCGCACGGATGCCCATCGTGGTATGACACAGGCTTTTGCTCCCGTAAAGTAGCGAGTTCACTGTCAATAAATTTCCCTTGTTTGGCGATAATGCTGATCTCAGTGAATGCAGATCAATATTTACAATAAGTTGTGACGCTTGTGGTTTGCATATGCCTAACTATCTTTGGTCACCTGACACCACCGCTAACAGCCTGTTGCCTACTCTGGACATTGGCATTCGACATAGTTTCAACAACCTCCAAAATGGTATACGCAATTATGTGCGTCCAAGCGTGATTGCATTTCATACGCCCCGTCAGATTGTTCTACCATCCCACAACTGTAAATCACTACCGCACTCGGCGGGTGCAATTTGCTTGCGCATTCAGGCGGAGCAAATGAGATCTTACCGGGGCAGTGAAGGTTGCAAACTCCATGAAAGCACTGACGTATCCAAGTTGTGAGCCCAGTTTTCCCTTTCCTAGCCATATACAAGCGCTACTAGAATAACGAAGTGAGCACGCTTCCTGGCATGGCAACAGGATAGAAGGGAGTCGGGTTCAGTAGTCAAAAACTTCTGCGTAATCAGTGGCATAGAATTAAAGCTATGTGCACAAAGTCCAATTGCCATTTTTCTTGTGGCATACGGAAATTTCAAATTTCACACTTTAATTTGAATACCAACTATTTGTACGCGATGGGATTGTTGCAAGTTTATGACGCAATGCATATAGTTAACCTGAAGCAGGTTCTTTCAGAATAGGAGAAGTTTAAGGTTACCAGCTCATGAATGCTAAGGCAAATCGGGAAAACTTTTCATTCCAGCACATATCGGCAGGTACAGACGAAAGGTGGAAGAACATTATGTCACTGCTGACCAGATGCTACTTAGGCTGAAAGTAAGTCGGCCGGTGGCCGAGTGGTCTGCACGTTTGCTTTGCAACCATAAGGTCACCGGTTCGATTCCGCGTAGGGGTGGGCGTCCTCGCGGTATACTCAGCCCGCGCGCGACTGGTGGTGGTTGCGCGGCAGCGAAACGCCCTTACGGCGTACAGCTGGCACATTATTATTATTATTATTATTAGGCTGAAAGTAAAGCAAATCTTTAGACCAAAAGGTTGATAAGGTTTAATTGATAAATCGATAGGCTACTTTTCTATGTCATCTGCTAAGCGATACTACACAACTGATCAGTAGAAGCGGCATTGAACTCTAGGCCATCCAGCAGTGTCGTCTGTTTCTTCAGATGCAATGCGGCTGTAAGTAGAAGGTAGCAGATCAACTCCAAACAAGCAACCCAGCGACTTGAAGTCAATACGACCATTCAAAGGAGGGAAGGCACAACAGGAAATAGAAGAAAACCAAATCAAAGGCGAATGCTGAGTGGCATACCAACCGCTGAAAGCAGTCATGCAACGTGAGGATTCAGTAAACAAGATATGATGTCTTGTTAGTTTAATGCGTTACTACGAGTTAATGTGTGGGAAATTCACGCAGTAAAACCAGTTGCGTTTGAAAAGCAAAGTGGAAGGAGGCAAAATCGAAACTGCACCGGAAATATACAGTAGTCAATGTTGGTTGCAGACTAGCAACTTGTTGAAGTCTATCGGGAAGAGAAAAATTTTTAAGTATTCGGCAGCTGAGCAACGTAAAATTAACCGAGGTTAGCTAATCGGAATCTGACAACTCCAGGCACCATAAGGGCACCCACAAATACAGAGTGCAGACTGTCAACTATAAAGACCCACAGACAACTCGCTTCTTGTCTGACCTGTTGAAAACACTACCCCACTGGTGTTCGAAAGAATCTGAAGCTAAAACCACCACAGAATAGTTCAAACTGATCATCTGACACAGATAAGTATAGTCAAGATTTATAGAAGCAGATGATGCCCGGTGGGTTAAACTATGGGGTATGTAAACACGATTAACAGTGGCCGAAAGTAGAATCGGAATAGCTAGATGGTGGGTGCTGCCCACCACAAAACAAGGCATTCTGGAGTGTTGACAAACATTTGGAAGACAAATTATTAGTTAGACACATACCGAGAGTCCGCATCGTTGCATGTATCGAGTTGGACGATGTGTTCTTTCACTTAGGAAAAAGCATAGTAGCAAAATATCCGGAAAAGTTTTGCTTTAACGCCTTCGAGTCTTCGCAGTGTTGTATTCATTATACATACTTTCTGATATCATTACTAATTTAGATTTTTCAAGCGAATCATAGTTGCCAGGAGCATGCTTAAGCAGTTCCAGCAAAATTCGTCACCGCAGAGAAGCAGTTTGTCATAGTGGGCAAATTAATATCAGATGTGCTCCAATATCAAACTGGTTAGCGCTTTATTCGGAGAGGCATTTGACTAGTGGATTTGCGGTACTCCCCTCGCCCAACACTGCAACGCAAGATCACTTTCGTCCTGATTTGTGTTGTTTAAATAAATAGCCCGAGCTTAGATTGGAACCCGACACGTAATGTTTGACGGCTTACACCTTGGTTCCTAGATCAGAGCACCGTGAGCAGGGACTGACACAGCGCTAATAACAAATAACATTTGACCATTTAAAATGTGCTTCTAACAGGCTGCAGTCTTAGTCGGTATTCCATGTAGCATCAAAATTTTCGTACGAGTAACTGTTGACTGCATAAAATGAAGCGACTTTCGTAACCACAGTGGTGACATCGTTACTGACCTATTCCGAATCACATTTCTTATGCGAGAGGGGCTATGACTCCCAGTTGGTCCCATTTGCGTACATTTTATATTCCAATAACATCAATTTCGACTGAACCCATGTTCAAGAAACAAACGTAGATTTTCTTAAAGCCCAATGCGTTCAAAGCCGCTGTCTGCTTGACTGTGGTTACTTGGCATTACAGAAAGGTTACGCTGATTAAAAGTGCCACATTTGTACACTTCTTCACCGTTATACTAATCACCTGTATTGAAATGTCGAGTTTTGTAAACTTCAGCATCCGAAATAGAAGGAAGAGTTAATCATTAAATCATCCAAACAGTACACAATTCCTACCCGACCATAACACTACATTACAGAAGACAAATGTGTGTGTGTGTGTGTGTGTGTGTGTGTGGCCGGAACATTTCTTCAGCAAAACGCGTGCTCTCCCACTCATTGTTTTGTCAATCAGATATTGCAGAGGTCAGCTAGAAGGAATGTCTATATTTTTGTTATGACCATTGAAGCCGGGTTCTATGTTCATCCCTAAAGATCATTTTGCACCCTCTTGCGTTTACAGGTCACGGGGGCATCAACCAATTGGGTGGCGTCTTCGTCAACGGTCGTCCTTTACCCAATCACGTACGGCAACAGATTGTCCGACTGGCCAATCAAAACGTCAGACCGTGTGACATAAGTCGGCAGCTCCGAGTATCCCATGGATGTGTGAGCAAAATACTTGGGCGGTAAGTGGGAGGAAGATGGAACCAAACGACAGTCAGGGTAATCTATGTGGTTTTCTTAATATTTGCAAGGATATGAGTATATTTTGTGTCAGAAAGTTCATCGCCAAAAACGTGCGCAGGTTTGTTACATTTCACGTTGTGCGTGGGGACATACTCGCCTGCATACATTCGGGGATTGTAAGTGTCACCCTTGTGGCAGTCAGTCTCAGCAACCGCTACGCGGGGTGGACAGACAATGATACCAGCGCAAAGACACACACAAACGCCTATATTCAGAAGCATCGACAACGACTACATACAAAAGAGGAGCTTTCCGCTCTCCAAAGTAACCGTTTGAGAGTATGAGGGAAGCAAACTAACATTGTTACTTTCAAAACTTGACTCTAGACCAGTTAGCTCGGTGGGCTGGAGTAAACCACGGAAAGAATTAGACGTGGTAACAAAATACAATGAATCAATAACTGGTCGATTGGACAAGTTCCTAACGGTGTAGGCGTAGAGCTCATAGCTGGTGCTCATTAAGTGTGAAATGTATAGCAACCACGGTGTTCTCAATGCTTTTCGCTTCAAATAGCGCAACCTATCAGCCGCCTTCTTATAATTCAGATTTAGTGCATAGGCCCTGCAAATTATGCTCGTAAGGTTTTATATTATGTACTACAGAGTCTTGGCTTTACCGACTGGTATCCGTTATTTATGTAAAACAGGATAGAGAGCCGAACCCATCCCTCACCTGTACCAAAAATGAAGCAGATGTTTTCTTATCAAAATATATAACGCACTTTTCCTTCTATCAGTATATGGAAATTCCACTACACCATCCAGACGGACTCGGAAGTACATAAGCTTTATCACTCTAACTAAATTGGTGAGCAATATTCAAATACCTGAAATTGAACCCGTGTATCAACATATTCAATGTTTGGTTAAAGACTGCTTGGTATCTTACCGATAATTATATAGTTAATGTCCAAATTCGTCAAAGGAACGGAAACTATGAAGTACCCACCAACCAGTACTATGTGTTGGAAACATGGGTGCGTATTGTTCTGTCTCTGGTGTAAGGACATTCATCGAGGCTACTTGCTCGTTCTAATAATCAAAGGAGTTAGGCGGTAGCTTCACTGCATAGTGCATCAAATGCCAACAACAAAATAAACAAGACTACAGACAGAAAAGTTGAATTTCGTCTATATTGTGATTTGCCCCTTTGTTCTTCCCTCGCACACCAGAAATAGCATGATTAGCGAACTGAAAAATCTACATCAGTATTTCGCAGGAGCAACAGCTTCGCAACATGAGGTTCTGCTACAGCTACAACGTCTAACCCAAACGGCAAAATCAACAAAAAGTCGGGTACTTAGAAAACCTGAAAAAGTAGGTACATTGCTGCAACTACTCAAAAGAAAGAACCCTAAACCCAAAAATGAAATTGAAACGTTGGCACTGGACCATATTTCAATAACGTGCGACATCTGCATATGCGAGGCTATCCATTCTTTGTCCCCAGCACTCAGCTGTTTCATCCTCCCGTTCCAAAAGTAGCAAACGAGCTACTCGGTAATACTCCTGTGACGTTGAGAGAAGTTTAACATGTAATCGCATCCATAAAACCATCAACTCTGCCATGCCCAGAAGGCATCGCTTCAACCGTTCTCTAATTTGAAATAAATGAGAATATCCGTAGCCCGGGATGTGGATGCGGATTTTGAGCGGTTCTCCGAGCTGAGTGATTATTATGCAGACGTTTCGTTGCCTGACTAGGCAACATCATCAGTGCGGTTTCAGGGGCCTGGTTCGCAGTGTCTCGTAAGCGACTTCAATGTCCAAGTGCTTATTGCTCGAGTACTGCTTTGAATGCCAGGCTTCAATGAACTCACGTGCTCGCCGGCTTTAGCCCTTCCGAGGATATTGGCATGCTCTATGTCGAATTGATGGTTCTCAGCATCCATGTGCACTGACATCAGGGAGTTCTGATCGTGGCGACGTATGGCTAAGCTGTGTTCGTGTAGCCTTGTGCCAAGCGTTCTCCCCGTCTGTCCCACATAGTAATTGTCGCAATTCCGGCAGCAGATCCTATAAATCACACCAGTTTCTTCTTCTTTGCTAAATTTATCTTGCACCTTGAGGAGTTTACTGCGAATGGTTTCCGTTGGCTGGTGTGCAACTTTGACTCCAAAAGGCAAGAAAAGCCTCGCTGCCATTTCAGAGATACCGTTGATATAGGGAAGTGTTTTTCTCTTTTCAGCTGGTACATTTGTCGAGGTGTGTTGAGTAACCTTTTGTGATGCGAGACAGCGTAGAATGAAGCCTTTTGGGTACGAGTTCCGCTTGAACAGGTTGAAGAGATGATCTTCCTCTGCCCGTCTCAGCTGCGGTGTGCTACAGTGGTTTTGTGCTCGTTTGAAAAGGGTTTGCACGCAGCTGCGTTTGTAGGCTGCCGGATGATTGCTGCCGTAGTTGAGGATCTGGTCCGTATGCGTAGATTTTCGGTAGACTGTTGTTTCCAATCGTTCAGCACCAGTCCTTCGTATGAGAACGTCTAAGAATGATAACTGTTCGTTGTTCTCCTCCTCCCTGGTGAATTGGATGCCATCGAACACACTGTTGATTAGTTCGTGTGTTTCCTCCAATTTGGAACGTTTGAGGATGACGAAGGTGTCGTCCACGTATCGTACCCAAAGTTTTGGTCCCGCGATCGGAAGTGCTATTTGTTCCAGCACCTGAATCACTGCCTCGGCTATTAGACCAGAGATCGGCGATCCCATTGGTGTGCCACTTATCTGTTCGTAAATTTGGCCATTGTTAGACAGAATTCCAATAACTCCATCATCTGTTTGGGTTCAGGTCCACTGTTTGTATCAGACGACGTGTGCTCCCCTAGCAGGCGCGTCATTGTTTGTTTCGCCAAGCCAATGTCGATTGAAGTGAACAAGGCAGTAACATCGAAAGAGACCATCATTTCGTCTCGTTCAGTGGTTGCGGTTTTAAATTTCTCAAGGAACTGTTCTACCGAGTTGATCGAGTGTTCCGATCGCGCGATCAAGTGTTTTAGCCTTCTCCAGAGCTCTTTTGCAAGCCTGTAATTTGGTGCTCCATGTAACGACATGATGGGGCGAAGCGGCACTCCGCTTTTGTGTACTTTAGGTAAGCCATAGAACCGCGGTAGTACCGAGTCTTGTGGTCGCATCCTCTTGTGTTCCAATTTTGTGATTTTTCCCATTTGTTCCAGCTTCTGCAGAGCGCGTCTGATGTTGCCTTCTAAGCGTTTTGTCGAGTCTTCGTTTATCGGCTGGTATGTGTTGGTATCACTGAGTAGGTGTTGCGCCTTCATCATGTAATCAGATTTGTCCATTATGACAGTAAGGCGTCCTTTGTCGGTCGGTAGTATAACTATGCTCTTTTCTTTCTTGAGGTTCTCCAGAGCTTTCCGTTCAGCGGCGTTGAATATGTTGGTTTCAGCTTTATGACTGAGAGCCGGGATGATTCTGTGTCTGATCATTTGTTGTGCTTCAGGCGCGATGTTGTACGATTTGAGGGTCAATTCAAGTGCAGCGAGGAAGTCGATGGGATTGGAGTCCTTAATATGGAGTTGCATACCTCGGACAATAACTGATATTTCCGCGTCCGTTAATCCTCTTTTGGATATGTTTGCAATCCAACCATCGTCTTCCTTAGGTGGTTTCTTTTGCGAGATCGAATTTAGCTTCTCTTCAAGCCTCCGTTTGGCGTTTATCTTTGTCTTGTGTGTTTTGACGGCTATCACTTTTTCCAATTCTTCCGTCAATTGTGATCCTAGTCTGGATAAGCAAATTGCTTTCCGTTCGTTAATCACCATTTGGTATTTGTGCTTTCGACTGTGTGCGTCTGTAATCAACAGGCGCAACATTCTTCGCCCATGTTGTTCCGTTATCTTCCAAGCCAAAGGATGGTTGATCGGAGGACGGTAATGCAGACTCAGCAGCAAAACCTGCCTTCGCAAGCATTCGTGGAGGAAATAAAGCTGATTGTCAGTGGATGATTGCCGACTGGCGAATGTCTCCCATCGGCGAGCAGATTTTAGCGCGTCGCACCCAAATTGATTTGAAATAAATAAGAATATCCGTAGCTCGGGATGTGGATGCGGATTTTGAGCGGTTCTCCGAGCTGAGTGATTATTATGCAGACGTTTCTTTGCTTGACTAGGCAACATCATCAGTGCGGTTTCAGGGGATTGGTTCGCAGTGCCTCGTAAGCGACTTCAATGTCTAAGTGCTTATTGATCGAGTTCTGCTTTGAATGCCCCTGAAACCGCACTGATGATGTTGCCTAGTCAGTCAACGAAACGTCTGCATAATAATCACTCAGCTAGGAGAACCGCTCAAAATCCACATCTCTCTAATGTTATTAAACATCTTCACAATTTCTCTTACTATCGGCTACTTCTGATCTCAATGGAAGCAATCCATTATAATGCCTAAGTAAAAGAGTGGTCCGCCAAATGAAATGTCAACCTGCTGCCCTATACATCACACCTCCGCTGCTTCCCAAACCATAGAGAGAATAGTCAAGAAGAACATCGTCAATTTCTATCAAGACTGTATTTGATCAACCCATCACAACATGGCTTTTTCTCAAAACACTCCTGCGTTACCTGCCAGCTACAATTCTTTGACCATGTCACGACTATGGTTGACAGAGGAATGACAATCAGTATAACTCGGTTGGACATACAAAAGGCGTTCAACCACGTGCCGCACAAACCACTGCTGTCTATTCTAGAGTCATATGACATTGGAAATCCTCTGATAACCTGGTTTGACTATTGTCTAAATGATTGAACAAAGGTAAATAGAATCGTTCAGCAATTCTCTATGCCAAAATAAATAACCAGCGGCGTTTTCAAGGGAAGTGTGCTCGGAGCACTACTTTTCCTACTCTACGTAAACAACGCATGCGACCCAACCAAACACGGACGCCCGTTTCCGTCTGCAGATGACGTCAAACTGGTCTACTCATTTCATCCAGACCAAGTACAAATGTGCCGGCGAAGACTTATCCGCACTAAATATAGCTAGTTAACGTTGTTAATGAAGTTCACCAAGTACCTTGGTACGGACGTTGCATTCCAGAAAGCCCCATCACACTTGCCGGAAACGTGATCCCAGGGTGTGATCCAGTTCCAGACTTAGGCACTCCAAGTCTTTCAATTTCTACGGACACGTGCTTTGTCCGGTTGAAAAGGCGTGGCACCTATGCGATACATCCCTAGAACTTTCTCCCTGCCTTAAACACGAGTTGTCTTTCAAGATAATAGTATGACCGAATCTGTAATACTGCACTAGCGTTCAAAGCCAATTGAGAAAAGACAGAAAAGCTGTGGAAAATGTCCAACGATCAGTTACAAAGCTGATCACGGGGCGCCGCTCAAACCCGAGTTATTCTGATCGCTGTCGACAACTCCAAATGGATCCACTTTGGTTGAGACGATTAAAGAACAATTTCGTTCTCTTTTACAACATTACTAACCAACGAATTTACGCAGATAGTATGACACTTGAGTTGTGGAAGACTACAGTCTATCCTACACGAAACGGCGGCTACTTGCTATCCACAAAGCTTGCAAGTCATAAAACTCGATCGAATTGCTTTCTAGTGATATACACCAATCTGTAAAACAAACTATCCCTACAGATACGCATGAGTGCAAGTCATGTCATTTTCAAAAATCCCCACAGACTTTCCTTACTGTATCAAATGCGCTGAATTTCTTTGGCTCAAAACAATCCATAAAATGATTGACGGAAGCTGGTATAAATAGCATATGAGCAGCTAATTGTTCACAAAAACCGCGCTGTACAATTACGTCACAGACATAACTACACCTATTTACTTGGGACAAGCGGATTGTAGACCAGCTTCTAGGAACGTGACCTTGGTGTGATCGTACAGAGCGACTTCAACTGTTCAAAACAGGCTGAGATTGCTGTGAAAAGAGGCAACAAGCACGTCGGCATGCTGCGTAGGGCATTTTGGAGAGTTGAGCCATCAATCTTCCCAATGATGCACAATTCCTACGTGCGCCCGCATGTTGAATACGCTCTCCAAGCTTAGCATCCTTGGTTGAAGCGCGACCTAGAAGCGATAGAGGCGCCACAACGAAGAGCAACAAAGAATGTAAAGGGCTTGCGCTATCACTCTTACCATGGAAGGCTGAAGTTGCTGTGAATTTTCAGCGGACGTCATTGAAGGCTGCGCGTCGATCTCATATTAGCGGATCAAATATTGAGTGACCCCAACCACGTATGCGGCATTTGCTGATACTTAGCCACAACACGCAGCTCAGGGGTAACTGCTTAAAGTTGAAGGAACAATACAGCCGTCTAGAGTGTCGACGGAATTACTTTTCCCTTCGGGTTTGCCAACCCTAGAACGCATTCCCAGACTCAGTTGTATCCTCTCCTACCTTGGACGTTTTCAAAAAACGATTAGATGTTTCTCTTAGCTCCCAGCATTTTGTTACTTAAACTCCTCTATTATGGATTACGCCAAGCATGCTTTTCAATAGGATTTAGGTAGCAAAAGGACCCAAGTGAGTGACCATATTTTACTTTCCTCATGTCTCACATCAACGATCACTGCATCCCAGTGTATTTCTGAAGGTTTACGCTGGATTCTACTTTAAATTTTACGCTGATGTAATTTATCGAAGTATTCATCTAGACAGACGTTCGGTAGATGATTCAGATATATTTTGATTTCGTCATATTCACCCTAATCATCCTACGGGACGTGTCAAGCACTTGTTTTTATCCCGTAATAAATCATTGTTCATAGTTCAATCAGCTTGCCCACTCCATATCATTTCACACAAAGCCAAATCCTGGGTCCGTGCAATCTATTATCCATTTCCTATTATTATCTACTACTGAGCCTCACAAACCAGAAAGTGATGATAAAAACATCGATACATTTTGCACATCATGAGATAGGGTCTAGGATTCCCGGGAAAATGCATGATCCGAAATGCTCTTATTTAAATTCACTTTACTATTATGTATTTATGTCACATAAACCATGAAACCTATTCACCGTACAAATGAATGTTCCCGTTTATGTAGCTTATACCGCTTATCGGCAAAGGTACAAATCTATTTATTTAAAAACCGGTCTAATCCTCCCACACAGAAGCGAGCTGCAATACCGGGCAACAAAGAAATACCTTACGTATCGGTAAAGTGTGTTCTAAACACGCGTTGCCGTATTGATCATTCAATGGAAATAGAAAATGTAGGACTATAGCAATTTATTGAAGCTTTTGGATAGTCAGACTGGAAAAGCCAAAAGTCTGCCCTGGTTCTCGGAAATAAAAGAGGCAGACAAGTGAGGCACTACCGGTTTGAAATGATAACGAAACTATTAGCTCCGGGTTCCGAAATAGTGCGGAATTACTAGCCTCGGAAGATTTACAAGAACGAGTAATCGATTTGCACCCAGCAAGAAAATAGACGTGCTTAGGAGTCAAAAGCGACAGTCCTGTGCGTCATGGCAATATTAGTTCCGCAGAATGGGGGAATAAGTAGGCTTGTTAGTCCAATTTGCAGGCGAAAATAACAGATAAAATAAATCAAAACCTCCGTAGACTGACCACTCAAGGGACTGGAACAAAATGATCAACAAAAGGAGGTAATCAACATACGCAGCGCGCATTAACTGCGTTGTATATGCGACAGTCTTAATTTATTTTTATGTACATCCTGCTTCAAATATGCTAGCAGAGCGCTTACATAATGGAAAACACAGTTAAAGCACACATTATTATAAGAAAACAAATCACACTGTGGTTTCCTTAAAGTTAAATCATTTTTGAGGACTCCATACTTGTCTGCTTCATTCTTTTATCAAAGCATACGTGAATAGATTAGAGGATTAATGTGTTCTCCTAGCTAGGCAAGTTTGTTACAAACGATTTGTTGCCAAACTGGGCAATATCCTCAGTGTGGTTATAGAGGTCCAATTTGCAGAGTCACATAAGCCTCTGCCAGATCCAAGTGACTGATGATCGTCTCCTGTTTTGAATGTGTTTTCGATTGGCTCACGTAGGTCGTCCAAATGGTCACGTCTACGCCTTGTCGAGCTGGTACTTATTTTTGACCTCACCTACAGAGCTTCGTAGATCCCTCTAGTTCTAGATGCTTGTTGACTGAGTCCTGGTCCGAATGCCAGGCTTCGATGAACTCACGCGCTCTGCGGTTCTTTGCTCTTCCAACTATCTTGGCGTTTTCCAGATCGAACTGATGGCCTTCGGCATCCATATGTACTGACATGGCGGCGGATGGCCACACTGTGTTCATGCAGTCTTGTGCCAAGTTTCCTCCCTGTCTTACCTACGTAGTACTTGTCACAATTTTTGCAGAAAAATTTTGTAAATCACATCTGATGTTCCTTTTCTACTCAGTTGGTTTTCTGCCTTGAAAAGTTCACTCCGAATAGTTTCCGTTGCTTCATATGCAACTTTGATCCGGTCAATAAAAACTTGTCTGTCATTGCAGAAATTCCATGAATGTAAGGTAGGACGATTGTTTCCTTTCCGTTGCGCTTGTGGAAGCGGCTTTGGTTGATTTTTCGACTTCAGGCAGCGAAGAATAAGTCTATTAGGGTACGAATTTCGCTGGAACATGTTAAATAGGTGGTCTTCCTCCGCCTTTCACAGCTGCACCATACGACAGTGTGTTTGGGCCAGTTTGAAAAGTGTCGTCACATAACTGCGCTTGTAATTGGCCGGATGGTTACTGCGATAGTTTAAGATCTGATCAGTGTGCGTCCCTTTTCGATAGACTGTTCTTTCTAAGGGCCCGGAAGCATGTTTTTTCACGAACACGTCTAAGAATGGCAGCTGGTCGTTGTTCGTCTCCTCTTAGGTGAAATGGATGCCAGAGAAAATATTATTGATCGGCTGCTTTATTTCTTGTAGTCTGGAACGCTTGAGGATGACAAAAGCATCGTCCACATAACGTACACAAAGTTTGGGCTCCACCATCGGCAGTGCCTTTGGTGCCAGTGCTTGCATCACTGCCTCGGCCACCAGTCCAGAGATTGGTGAACCCATTGGTGTGTCCAGTATCTGTACGATTGACCACTGTACACTTGTCTAGTCCTCACGAATTTCTGTAGTTTGTACTCTTTATCAACTTGCATTCAAAGTATGCAATGAAGCTAAGCTTTTGTTCATAAGTGCCTCAATAAGACAGTAAAATATCAACTTCGCCTGTGGGACTGGATTCTAAAATCTACTTTGATGAGCTATAAATACGACAATTGAGGTGATAATCTCGTGACGATCCGATGACAATGGATATGATGGTGATAACTATTGGCATAGCGACGAGAATAACCATGAGAATGATGCCTATGATAGTGGCGATGTTGACAGCCATGGTAGCCATCTTATAGATGCTAAGTCAATATCAGTCTCAATGGTCTCAATAGCAGAATTTGACTAACAACCTTAGTCTCGGTTGAAATGGACCAAGTTTATAGAAGTCTTAGGAAGTCTAACATCCAGCCTTATTTTGGCGATACAATTTCAAATATGGACATGCTGTTGGTACCTATCAACAAAAGATGATTCCCGCTTACAATTAACTAGAATTCCGTTCACTTAAACCCTTCTCACCTGAGAGAAATCAAACTGCATGACAATGAAGCGCCCGTTGTATAGTCAAAGTGGGTTCTCAACAAATAACAAGCAGTATCCAGTGAAATGCTTGGTGTTTAAATACATTAAATCACCTTAATCCATGGTGTGATATTTAAAAAGGTATCCATCATTGAGGCGTGTGAGGTTTTGGAAACCCAGGTCCTGTTTTTAAGCGATGACACGTGACAGAACTGTCAAATACGGGATCGTATAATGTACGACAGTTGAATCCAACATGCGTAAAGTGCACTACTGCAACGAACGTACAGCAGAACAGGGAATGCTAAGAGGAAGTGTCGCAAAATACAGTGATCAAATAAAAGGACATTTTAAATTATAATATCAAATAAAATCCACCTTTTTAATGTAATTTAAGAGTGCTGCTGTCAGATTTGTTGCAGGTGAAACGAGCGGTTAGTCACATGTCACTATGCTTGTGCAAACGCTCATCAAGCGTCTGAGATGAAACAGGGCGCTGGGCCGCAGGTGGCAAAAGCGGAATAGTACTCCTGAAGCGGGAATAATTTCAGCAACCACACTGCTGCACAGTGCCAGTTATGGCATATTAGCCTCTCATTATATAATACTTTACTAGAGTATTTTAGCAAGTTGAAATAATTTAACATTAGTTTTTATGTTGTTCGATAGCGGCAGACACTAATGGTGGTGTAACTACCGGATACCCGACTATTGTATTCATACAGATATTACGAAACTGGAAGCATTCGACCGGGAGTGATTGGCGGCTCGAAACCCAAAGTGGCAACTCCATCCGTGGTGGAAGCTATTTGTAAATACAAAGAAGACAGTCCGACTATGTTCGCCTGGGAAATTCGCGACCGACTGCTCAAGGATCACGTTTGCACTCTGGAGAATGTTCCATCGGTATCATCTATCAATCGAATTGTGAGAAATAAGGTGAGAATTTTGGAAGTTTCCACCGCTCTCACTATATGGTTGCACTATTTGAAAACAGAATAGCTAAGCATAGAGGGCAATATCGGTGCGCATTGCTTGTTCTCCCGAAAGCAAACAAAGAAAATAAGAGCACTGGTTCCACGTTCCCGTAGACTATAGGCAATCTTCATTAAGTAATGTGATTTTATCCACCCACATGGCTAGTTGCTCGTAAAAGTGCATAAAGTTCCGTGCCATTCACGATAAGCAATGAGATTATTCCCATGTAGAGTGCTGCTTATTTTTAAGATACGATCAGTAATTTCCATACACTAGTTAATTCAAGAAGATGCACTATCCAAAACAATACTTTGCTTGGAAGGTTAAGAAACCTAGACCATCCGTGTGATTGTCATGAATGGAAAATGGTTACACCTTCACTTTCGTGAATAACCAGTACAAAGTATCCAGGTTCACTGGGCTCAGGCACCCAAAGAGTGAATTCATTTCTCACAACGTCCGGTATACTGAAAGCAGCGACAGTGACCGTCTCACATAGTGCTTACTCCAGGGTCCGCCTTCTTTTGCTACTGTTCCACTTACCGGTACAATGTCGGCAATATAGTAGGTGTTTCGGTATTCTAGCCGGATCGATACGGGGGATATGTCCGAGCAACCACACCAGCATGCGACCAATTCAGTATATGACAAGACACCGGAGCACTTTCGTAGCAGAAACTCTGCCACACCAAAGAATACACGCAGTCAGAAGCAGGAAATGCTGTCGGAAGTCCGACCCAAAGTGGTCCTAAGCTCGAATCGTGCATCGCGAACCGTACTGTACTAATACCCGGATGGAGCTGCAAGAATTTGGCTTGCTACGGGTAGGCATTCTACCCAAGTTGACCAAACTGCCATGATTTATCCAGCCTTCTCAAAATGGACGTAGTGAGCAGACGGAGTGATGGGCTACACGGATATCAGGCAACTTCCAACGACCTATGTACGAGCCAAAGTATCGTTGATTGTTAGTCCTTAAGGGTGGTTTATAATGCATGAAATAGAAACGTTGGCGGAATTAGTGAAAGTAATGGTTTTTCAACAACAACTTCGCAACAGCCTCATAAAATTTGAATTACCACAAGATACAACACCATTATCAGTGCGCAGCATCACTTAAACGAGGATAAGGATGACGTCTATTGTAAACCATATTATTAATCCCCTCCGTCCACCGCTGTTGCTCATGATAACAACTCCAAATATTTTAGTGGATAATAAGCATGGCATTTAAAGTATGCACCATTATCTAGTCCCGAGAAAGTAGTCAGGGCCACATTTCCTCGGCTGGTGGGAGATTCAGGTAGACTTCGGCTTTGGAATAGGTATCTTGCACACATGAACACAAATACCTCTGCTAAGTGATTACCTATATTGCATCAAGTAGCTGTTTCCCAGCTGACTACCACACTTGTCATCTGATGAATATTTATCACTTTAGGACAATCAGATGGGTTCCAGCACGGACGAGCTTGAGATTACTGACAAATCCCAACGAGAATCACCTGTGCACCAAACCTTTGGGATCAACGAAAGTGAAGTCAGTCATAGTGCCAGTCGACCGGAATCCTTACCAGCTGCCCCTAAATATCAGAACGAACATGTGATGCACTCAAGAACACATAAGAAGCATCCATGTTTTACAGAATCAAGGGAAACTGCGAGGACAGCGGGCTTAATACCCGGAACGACAGAAAGGTATAATCGCGAACAATCAATAATCCCACCATCTGGCCCCAACAATGCATGCCCATCGCCGACATACACTCAGCAGTGTTTGCACAATCTGCCGTTCAACTTGGTCGGTCTAAACGCCAGTGAGGGTAGATTGCTTCGATCGGTGGACGTATCTCCGGTCCAAAATGCGGCTCCAGTCACAAGCGTGGATAAGACGAATACAAAAGGAAGCGCGTTTGACAGTGTCCCAAACAGGCCTGTGTCGATACATGATACAGTTACTTCAATGGTATCAGGCATTTGCAGCAACAAGGAGGATGCCTTAGATGGACTGCCATACATAATGACTCCATACCAATATAGAACAACTTCACAAATTGCCCAGCCTAGAAAGTCCACTGACCGCGAACTCAGCCGACTAATTCAGCATGGGGATGCTGCTGTTCAGCAGAGGCCTTCATTGAACAACCTAGTTGCACTCAGTGAATTGACCCGATCTTCTGCAACAACAATGGCAGCGGATTACAGTATCACTGGGCTCTTGGGTTTGTCAATGGCGGCGACTGAATGTCTCAAGGATTTTGGCTACCACCCAATGCATCCCGCTAATCCTTTTTTACACTTATCTGACCACAATCGGGAACGCAGAGCTGAAGTAAATCGGCATCAACAACAGGAAGGATCAGTGACCACCGATCAGGTACATCGATGCTCTTACGTTTCCTCACTGGATTGTCATTCGATGCAAACGACTATCTCAACACCTAACTGCATGCCACATCAGCCACCATTGAAGAGAAGCCCATCGAACAACTCATCCTCACAGGTTTCTTCGTCGCCAGCACTGGCTGCACAGCCGTTTGGAACAAGCAAGCTGAGTGCCAGCCGCTTTATATCAACTGCTCACCGCACAAAGGCGAACCCTGAAAGCAAAACCGCAAAAAGGAGACTCGCTCCGCAAGCCGAGATCAGATATTTGAACCAACTGCAACATACAGACTCGATGTCGGGTGAGTATGATCCATTACATAATACAGAACTGAGACATACGCATCACAAGCCGGGTGCTCAAGTCGGCATTTTTAAGATTGTCCTAATTAGATTATAAAGTGGGTCACCTGTTCAGCGATTCTCTTCACTTACTGTAATTACAAAAGTGATCTTGAGCGGAACTGTACGTCTTATTGTTGTATCCACTGAACAACACCGCGTAAGTATTAACTGACAATGCAAATCCGCAGAAGCAATCTGATACTTGTGAAGGTGCTGGTCGTACAAAGTAGTAAAATAAATGAACTTGTGAAAGGTGCTTCGTTGTACACTTTGTTAACTGAGCAACTAACTTCGTTACCGTACTAGTGCCTATCAGAGCCACGTTGTTGCCTCCCGCTATAAGAATGGTTGTTAATAACAAAAAAGAAAACCAATGACCCTTTGAGACGAGACGGAAAGTGGCAGAAAACCACTCAGTTGTCCTGAGTTGTGATCAAACTGCATGTGAGTAGTATTCAAACGAAATAATGAGTTAGTACAATCGGCAGCAGAACAACAGCGTACATACGCTACCGGATCGTGGGTAGTAGAGTGATCGTACAGGAAAATAAACTGTAATAGCCACATGATTGGCAGCATCCGGTTTCGGATTTGTCTGTCACTGTGGCAAGCCACAGGACGCCTGCGTCTACAGAGGGACAATGGGTGGCTTCCTCTGCACCACCCACAGCTCCAACCACACACCCCATATCCAATGTAAACCCGAAGGAATAAGACCGGGAAGCATGTGGATGGGAGCCACGTTTCATCAACGGAGCCGGCCCACACTCCATCACAGACAAACACAAGCACGCTGTATTTGGGAATCAGGCGCATACAAGGCGGTGGCTGGATCGTAATCCGCTCCACACTGAGTGCATGGAACCACGCTTTGATCCTAACACGGTCACAAGGACCGTGCTCCCCGTTCCCTCCAGCAACGACCAACTGTCTCCTAGAGCCAGTATGGACGAGGTAGTGCGCAGTAGACAGGTAGGCACCTTATCAACAAGCACATCAAGCGCAGTCACACCGGCGAGATCAAGCAACAGCCATTCGCTTGAAAGATAATAAAGCAAATAAATCGAGTAATGTATAAGCAAACGGTGACACAAATCTTTAATTAATGAACATATAAAATAAGTTGATACCAAAAAATCCGAGATAAGTTCACGAGGTCAGAAAGTATATTTTATGGAAATGCCACAAACACGAAAGTAACTACAATTCGTTTAAGCGACGTGTGCAACTTTATAGAAGAGAGTACAGGTAGACATTTATATGAGAAAGAAAAGCATTAGGATAAAATTGCAAACCCACCACCTGAAATAAAGGGACTTAGCATGTAAGCACGAGGTTAGTAAATCGAATGCAGCGTACCTATAAACGCTGCGCCGGTTCTACCTGCGTTCTCTGCAGGACCCCTCGTCGCTTCGGTAGTAGTCCCGAGTGGCCTCGCTCATGGCTCACTAGGCCGGACTGACTCAAGCACTCGCGACCGCATGTGCTACAGCACCATGTGCTCGATGTCGATGGAGTACAACCCATCGGTGCTTGCCGCTTCCGCACTTGTGGCTTCTTCTCTGTGTATATGAGGTCTTTCTCTTGCACTTCGGCAACTGCCTTCGTGATTAGATCGCGCCAAGCACGCCGATCAACCGCCTTCAATCCCTATGACCTGCAATCAAGATTAGAACGTGTGTGGCTCACTTTGATCACGTCCTGATAACGTAGCTGTGGTTTCCCCATATGCCGCTTCCCAATACTCAGCTGACCGTATAAAAGTTGTTTCGGTATCCGCGTCGAATCCATACGCCACACATGACCGAGCCACCTCAAGAGTCTTAGAAAAAGTATGCAGTCCACTGCATACATCCCACTTTGTCGCAACACTTCCGCGTCAGCAACTCTGTCGCCCCAACTGATGCGCAAAATCCGTCGCAAACACTGCTAATGGAACCGCTCGAGATATCGCACATTCCGACGGTACATCGTCCACGTTTCACTGCCGTATAGAAGAACGAATAGCATTATGGATTTGTACACCATCAACTTCATGTCAATGGGAAATTGATGGTTGTTCCACACTCGCTACTCTAGCTTCCCGAATGCCGCCGCTGCCTTCGAGACGCGAATACGCAGCTCACTGTGAAGCTGCTGATCAGTCGACATCACACTCCCAAGATAGCAGAAGCGGGAGATCCTTCCCAATACGTCATCCCCAATGCTGATTCGTGAAAGCATTGTAGATTGCACCTACGGGGAAGGCTGAAAGAGACAAACAGTTTTGCTTGTGTTGATGGTGAGCCCGAATTTGGCCGTTGTCGAAGCCAGAGCCCTAGTCGTGTGCTGAAACTCATCCGCGCTGGATGCAAACAACGCGCAGTCGTCAGCAAACAGCAATATACTGATAGTTGTCTCACAGACTAGAGTTCTCGCATTAAAACGACGGATGTTCAGCAACCCACCAGCAATACGGTGCTCCACATGAACATCGGAAGCACAAACGGCATCGAAAGCACAAGACATCATTGCATGAAGATATATATTAAACAGGGCAAGAGCTAAGACACAGCCTTGCTTCACATGAGAGATAAGTGTAAAGTCATCCGAGGTCTCTCCACTCGGCTGCACCCTCGCTCGCATACATCATGGCATATGTGCAGGTTACCAGTTCAGCATAGAGATAAAATGCAGTGAAGGTAGTCCATGATTTGAGATGCAACGAAAGAGTTCGGGCAGAATGCCAGTGCGTCAAAAATGTTCAGTATTCATGTAGGAAAAATCCAAAGGGGGAACAATTTAGCCAAGGTGATAAATTTCATAAATAAGCAGAGTAGTCGGATTTACGATGCTACAGGTTTTGATAAACAATAAATGCACACTAACCATAAAGTAGTCGAGGTCAAGAACCTGATCGGAGTAAGCAACTATTTGTTGCACAGGCGAATGACATGATTACTCCGAGAGAGAGAGAGAGAGAGAGAGTATAACGGAACCGGGGTTGCTACATCGAAGCCACCAGACACCTGCGCAACAACATTTCTTTCTGCTCCGTTTGTTTCGGCTGTTGCGGGGCAATAAGTTGCACACTTCCTTCCTTGTAAATCGGATGCAACTGACGCAGACAAGATTGGACAGTTCATTACCAATTCACATTATTACAGAGTAAATCCCAGTGACGGAATGCAGGAAGCACATTGATGCTAAAAGATGAAATTTAGGTGACGTATCCATTGTCTACTAGCTTTAAATAGGCAGTGATCTAATGGCCGCTTTTGTGGGTATGTCAAGAAAGGTGAGCACTCATGAGTCGCAACCGGAACTCCCATCAAACTCTGTTAATTTATGCCAAATTTGTTGTTACGAAACTCATGAGTAAAAATCGCACACCATGCGTGTGAGAAAATGGTATCTCACTCACGGAACCTGTTGGATATGTTCAGCTACCAAGTTCGTACTTGAAATAATTCGTCTAAATCAATATTTGTTTTGATTCGTTTCAGTTACCCTGCCTACCTCATTGGAGTATGTGAGTTTACCTTCATACATTTTCATCTACTCCGATTAAACGAATCACGGGTTGAATTTGAGTACAATCGCAGAACAAACCATAGGTATTCGTTCCACGGAAAGATGTCGAGCAGCAACACTGTTTACGCAGATAACACTGATCTGACGGTTAAACCAAAACCGGAAAACGTTGATGGACAACTTATCCATCTAGATTGTTTTGATATGATATCAGTCTAGTTAATTACGTGAATACTTATAGCTCACCAGCCGGAACAAAACGTGTGTTCCGAGATGCTAGTTCATTTGAAGATGCTGTGGAATATTGGTTTCGCTTCTGAAAGAACAAATAGCATTTGAAGAAATGGCAACACCCCACCAACATTTACTGGGGATAAGAAGCAATTTTATGTATTTGCATCCAAAATCACACTAGAAAATCGAATCCATAAAAATATTGAGCAGAAACCATAATTATTGTCAATGGTGGCGAGTTATGTAAGATTTCACACCAGTGACGAACCCATTATACACAGTAGCCACCAGCTGGTTAACATGGTGTGTACATCCCACCAGACTTAACACTAGGTACATCGGGCGCTAAGCAGCAGACAAGTATAAAAATATTTACCATGCTTCTGAAGATATAGATTTATTTACGTACTACGGCTCCTAGGGGAACAAGAAATATCTTCGGTAAAGGACCTAGTAGGAGCAGAAATTACGTCTAATCTGTTTACTACGTTTGGTTCGTATTTTCCTGGATATCGATGGAGTACATAGTTACTAATGGGCAAGCACAAAACAGAAAACGAAGCTCTGCGGACTGCCCTCTTCAAAGCATACACTTTGGCCCTGCCGTTATGAGTTGAGTGATAGACCTCGTAGTCATCGGGGTCTGCATTTGTTTAATGGAGCTTTAATGTTTTACTAATTGATCACTACGATCTTTAGTTAGCCCCTGGAGAAGAGCATAACAAAAGGATGACACTTATACATCACAATGGATTACCTCAGAATTCTTCCAAGTAGTTACCAGTAGCATTAGATAACCATTGCACAGTATACCAAGATTAGCCCGACCCATGAATAATAAGCTTTAACTGCAATGATCACGTCCATACCACGCTGAAAACAGTGGATCTTGCAGGATTACCGAAGCAGCTTTAGACCTGATTAGTAATTGCATAGGTGATCGGATGGCAATAACGAGTGTTGCAGCCGTTTTGGTGTCGATATTCTTCCAAACACACAAGTACCATCACTTTTTACACTCGCCGTTGGTCGAAAGGATAATGCAGCTGCGATGAAATCCGCGATTCGAATCCGCACGGCTGCGAACGACCTCGCGCGACTGTTGGTGGTCGCGTGGCACCGAAACGTCGGTACGGTGTGCCAGGGTATTGCTGATGCCTTTTTCTATTACAAACAAATACCGATTCCCGAGCTGCCGCTAACAAGCTATGGCGATTTC
The DNA here is from genome assembly GCA_944474145.2 of Dicrocoelium dendriticum. Lineage (NCBI taxonomy): Eukaryota > Metazoa > Platyhelminthes > Trematoda > Plagiorchiida > Dicrocoeliidae > Dicrocoelium > Dicrocoelium dendriticum. The sequence continues at coordinate 219,849,223 of OX104063.1, forward strand.
ACTGCTGGCACTAGCCTTTCACATGAAGATCTCACTCTGGCTGTTCTCAACATCTGAACAACTTGGTTTCTACTGATGGTAACTATGGTCTGTATCCCTATATGAAGAAATATTCACACTGTATAACAGTCGATTTTACGGACCACAAATAAATTAGACGAGCCGCTATGTTGCGAGCGGTGTAATGAAAGCAATTCCTCAAATAGTCGACTGTTAAAACGTATCTGGGCAGGTCCGGTAAGTGGCGGGGCGGTTAAAAGGTCTGGTTTGTAATACAAGGAGCAGCGATCCGGGTGACCCCGTAATATCCCAGCCAACATGTAGCTACAAGTTGAGTGACAGCACAGATTAGGTACAGCCTTTCAGGGCATTACTGATTCACTTTCTCAAGTTACCCAAAAGAAGCATTCACATAATGAACGCCACTGTAGTTTCAAATTCACACGAAATGGTGGAAGTTTTATGTTTTCACTGATTAGTTGTGGCCGAGTAAATGGTAAAAGAAAAAATGGAGACGAGCATATGGGAGAAGAAAGAGAGCCTAAACATGACGTATGCGCATGGATCGAACTGTTCGATAGCAGCTGTGTAGGTATCTCACAACTCGCCACGAGCCAAGGTTGGGAGCACATCCGGTCCACACAGCTCCGCAAGCATACCATTGGGTTCTAGGAGCCATTCCAGTGCATCTGCAAGTGTGCGCACTGAAAAACACAACTCACCCAACACACTTAAGTCCACAGGAGCTAGCGATGAATTGTCTGCCCTTGAAACGACTAGATTCTTAAAGTGGATTTACAGTGTGTCATTGCTGGAACCAAAGCTTAGCTTAGGCTACTCCCGTCACAATTTCGTTGTACAATGGTGGGAAAATTCAACGACATTGGACTACTTATGAGTAACACAACAATCATTGGCAAGTCATTATTGATAAAACGATAGAATGGGCGAGCGTCTATGCAGCTCAACCATTATTCTGGCCCACTCTTATACATTTCGATTGATACACTCTAGGTACAACCATTATCGAACGGAAGTGACCTGGCACAATCAGAAGTACAGTGCATTGAAGGTAAGTTACGGTAGTGATACATGCTAAAGTTTCCTTGCTTATTACCACTGGATCAAATAGCTTTGCATACGGGAAGTGAGTGCCAGTAAATGCGCACAGATTGTAGGGGGAAGTCCGATGAGTTTGCTCGAGGCACCCAAACAATTGTTCTCGCATGTCTGGAGCACCATGAAATGTCGACTTACTCAGAGCTTTGGAAACGACGATTCAAGAAAACCAACGGCTAATGAGACAATAGGCAAGATAGGTAGCTGGTGCGTTCTTGACCGTGTCCATTAGTGTGTTAAAAAGGAGCACGTTAAGGAGTAATTCAGAAGGCTTGCTACGGCGCTGCCGTTGCCAGCACCACCTGAACCCACATGGAAAGTAAAGTTTCACTTGGCACTGCTGCGTTGAAGTAAAGTAGAGCTACGGAACCAGACACTCATCCTCCATATCTGGTGAAAGATGGAGGTGAGTCATTGGTGGCTTGCTTCTCCTATCTTTCCAACAGCAGTTGCGACTCTGAATAGGTGTGTGCAGGCCGGTGAATGTCAACTGTTAACTCTCATTTAAAATAAGACGTACGACTCTGCACAGAAATTTCGCCGACTTATTCACTTAATTATCAACGGATTTAAACTTCCAAGGTATCGTTTTGCGACCACTCACCGGCCCTCTTGAAAGCCGATTCACTGATAGCCACCGTGGTAGCCGTTTTCACACTACGTGTCTACTTCTTGTCAAGTGTTGGAGTAGAAGCAAGCGTAACGACTACAAACAATGGTGGTTTACGACTTGAAAGCCACCTTCGACTCTATCGACTGTACCAGTTGCGGTACTATCTATCCGTTAACTGGATGCCAGAAAAACTACCTTCCACATTAAAATCTCTTTACCGAAACTCGCAGGGCCAAGTAATGATCTACGAGACGCAAACATCTGATCTCCCCACTAAAAGCTTGGTGTACCAAGATTGTCCTATATCTCTCGCTACAACATTGTGGTCGAAATGGTCATACCTAACTGGAGTGGAGTTGCTGTCGGGTGCCGACCACAAATTTGGAGGAAGAGGAAGACATAGCTCTTCTTGGATCGGCGTACGAGGCTATGGGAGCGACAATGAATAGGCTGATAGCACCATATGCCGCACCCCTTTGAGGTGCTGTTGCAGGAGGGGGACGACATGCCGTCGGTCCTTTCTAGCAGTGGACAACTACAGAAAGTTGTCAACTGCTTCACTTACCTTGGTAGTTGCATCACCTCTGGTGACCATATCACTGAGGAGGCTAGTTTAAGTATCAATAAGATCCGCATTGCTTTTCAGCGGCTTAATCATTTACGGAGAAAATAGGATGCCAACCTGTCACTCATTTATAAAGTGTTAAACGCTGCAAAAATATCGGTTACTGCATGAATTAAAAACATAGCCATTTCGTGTTAAAGACGCTAAAACACTGTCTATAGTCATAGATGCCTGCGGAATGTTGTCCACATCTGGTGGGAATACTGCGTCAGCAATACCGAGATCCGCTTAATGGTGTTTGGCAAGGAGAATTGTGGTGCATCCCCAGACTTGAAGTGCCTATTTTGCTTAGGCCATGTCACCCGTGAGCACGTTGACAACCGTCGTCGGCGTGCATCATACACTGACGCTGCGCCAAAATGGACGAAGCTACAAGAGGACCAGCCGGAGATTTTTTGAAATATGAAGTGATTGGCCAAGCCATTTGGTTAAGCTGGTACATACCTTCATTTTAGGCAGATACAATGGAATGGGTCACATCAGTTTGGAGGTATTAAGATAGCGCAGCTAGTGAGTTTCCTGCATCAATTTGGCAATATTCCATCCAGATTAATTCTCTCCACCTTCTTCTTAATCACTTCTGTTGCATTTTCCTGGTGTTGTGCCTCATTCTCTTTGTCACCATTAATAACCATCATCTGGTGACGCAACTGGACCCACTGCGCTTCAGTAGCCTGATAGCAGTTGTCTGGTTGGAATGGACTGAAGTGCAGCAGAAGTTGAAGCAAATTCGCCCCCACCCCGAACAACGCTGTGATGACATATGTGATGAGAGTGGGGGAAACTATGCAGCTTTGGTTAGTTTGACTGGAAAATGAAAGACAGTTCCACCGAGAAGTCCATTTTGCAGTGCACGTAAACTAGTGAAACGGTTTCCAGTTGACAGGATCAGCACGGTTCAGCACCCGCTGAAGAACAGCCAACTTCAGTGGGACTTGGAAATAAGTGCCTACATGAACAATCGAAGACCGTTCCAATTCGGCCAAGGCAGCGATCCAATAATAAATGCTGTGAACGATAAGGCGCTTCGGGAGATGATGAGTCGATACACACTTAGTCACGTCGGTTTGAACGTTGGGCCATTCACTGCGATGGACAGCTCAGTAGGCTCACTGTGATTAAACCATTAGCCGAATCAGATGGGAGATTAAAGCTAGAGACCTCAACAACGATAACGGCTGACAGGAGTTGCTCATAATGAGGCGGAGTAAGGTGCGGATCCAAAACTGCCAACTCACTGGTGACTGTGTTCACTCGAAGTCTTGGCACCTCAGGTATGGTGCTGGGACGTTGACTTGTTCACCGTGCAGATGTTGCTCCACCAATGTAGGTGACATTCTCATGATCCGATAAGCGTTAGAAAACGTTGCAACTAAAACTATGTAATAGGACATATTACGTAATACAATGCCTTGAAGATTTTAGCACAACCATGACAAACGAAATCTTCTGGCTTATACAGATAACAGGCGAGTGAAACAACTGAATGACTCAATGAAATCCAGCACGATAAACGCGGACACCACTGAGCAAACCACAGATTTGACCGGCAACAACGAGCGGAGTCCAGGGCACATTCTCAACGGCTATATGGAGTATGGGAACATAAGGACTGAGTTAAATCGGTCTTCTGTTACCAGAATGCAACAGCCAAAGGAAGCGATAACTTCTGAGAGTTACGCCTCGCTAGAATCCAATGCAAACCAATTCGACGAATACAGCACCTCCGAGATTCCAATGCAAAACCACAATGAGGCTTTGCGATCGATTCCGTTAGATCCACCTCCAGCACCTATCCCCTTCCTGCAGGGAACATCATTATTCCCATGTGACAAAAAAAGCGATGGGCGTCTGTACAGAACGACTTTCGATAGGTCCATGCAGTCCAGTCCGGCAACGGTTTGTGTGACAGTAACCAACGAACATTTCATACGTCCAGACATCCAAACGTGCGTTAGACAAACAGGATTCCCTAGCGCTTGCCCTATCAGAGAGCAGTCAAGGACCGCTTACTCGCCCACCTATACCAACTTGGACGACAGGCAAATGGATACAATTGGTTTTGGTATCCACGCTAATCCATCGGCGGAGCATCACTGGCCGGGATCGATTTGTCATAAATACGCGATCATGGAAAACTCTGCCATAAGCCGAACACGAGGAACACCAGAATTTCGGTGCCCATTTCAATCACTGACGACGGGGATACCCAGCAATAGTTTCGGTTAGTTGATAAGTATGCACATAAACTTTGTTTTAGATAATCTCAAACCATTTCAGTATCAGGTGAAGGTAACACTTTCGGTTGCAGCAAGCTCTGGTAACAAAAGTGCCTATTTTGCTAAATTTTCTATTGTGCGCTCATCAGGTAACGTATGCGAAATCTCCCCGCACTTCGTTAAACGTAACTCTGTGAACAGAAGTGTCCGAGTTTTGGGGTAATCAAGCGAATCGATAAATCAGCTTCCGTTGTACAGACGCGCTGAAAAGATTCATACAAAGTCATCAAAGCATTGATGACTTCCACGTCGTGTCCGAGTAAAGCATTAATTTGTACTTGATTTAAATGTATGTTGTACTCACAGTGCTGGATGAATGAATCGCCAAGTGCCTTATATCGAAACGGCAACATGTAGCGGAAAGATAAGAGTGGCGTCTTAAGGTGAGATGTTCGCTGCGGTTTTTGCATGTTAGTAGCAGGGATTTGTGAAATAGGTGTATGTGGGCTATCTTATGTAGCGAAGCTGATTGATGCTCTGGAAAATACTCAAGTGGTGTGTCCCTAATTAATCGACCTCATTGCGAGCGAATTCTTCCTGAAGGATGGTCAACATCGGATGAACTAGGTCACCGAGAAAACAACAAAGATTTGTGGTGCAAATGTAGATTGAATGGAGCATTGCTTGAGCGCATGATGATGGCACAGTGTATCGGAAATATGAACGAAAACAGACAACCAAGTGAGTGAAATACTAAATGAGAACTGTGAGCGTTGTTATAGTTGGGAGTGGAATGAGGCGCAGCAGATTTGGATCAATAAACCACGGAAGAGAATAAATACTGAATAAATCGCTTCTTATTCCTCTCCCAAACTTCAGCGGAACCATTTCAGTGCTATGACGCTCAACTGGATGTGAACTAAAGGCCTTAAAATTCAAGGAAATCGTTTATGGAGAAATGAACGCTGGGTGAGGGCTGCGAGCTAACAACTCTGCACTGATTGGGTGACAGCGGAGGTCAATATTAACGCACTGCACCTGTACACAATATATTTGTATCTATATTTTGCTTCATTTCACATGTGCATACAATAATTCGCATCCATTTTGTCTGGTACAAGGAACTCAGAGCAATGTGCTCTCACCGATACAAGCTTGGCTAGCTATGCGGTCACCGAAGGCTAACGAAATTCTTATGATGATGGGGTAATGAACAACAGAAGGGCCCCGAGCTCATCTACGCAGTGTAGATGCAAGAGGTGATTTGTTCCAAATAATAATACAGTCGCGTACGGACACCATCATCAGCGCGACTTGATTTCCCCTTTATGAGCCTGAATTCGAGTCCTGAATGGTTCGAGGGAAATGCGCATGATTGTCAATAGTACAAAACGGAACTCTAACTCTTTCTTGTTTGTGTGATGAACGTATAACTGAGTGACAGAACTACCTAACACTTTAAAACAACAGACGCACACTTAAATGTTTAATAACTCAGCATTCATACAAAATGAGCCGAAAGGAAGTACGGGAGATCCAGGTGTTTGGTGTTCGGAAACCAGCATGGCACATCCTGCTTCCTGGAGCCCGTGGATTTAATCGCTCACCCGTTTGACTTAACTTTAGTCTGGAGGACTCTATCAAGAGAAATTACTGCATGGTTTTATAAAAAAATAAAGGCTCATTTTACTCATGCTCTGCATTAGTTTGATGGTAAATCCGACAGCACCAAAACATAGGAGGAGTAAACTGCTGCACCTGGCCGCAACACTTTATCATTGACAGCAACAGTTATATAAAGGCGCTGAACTCCAAGACCGGCTTTGAACTTATTAGAGATTCTGGCTGAAACCTTTACCCATAAGACACCGAGGTACGGCGAGCAATGTTTGTCACAGAGGTTAATGACAGTTTGCAACAGTCAAGTTGATGCAGTTGTTGTGTAAATGGGTTGCGCCACGCCATCCCAATGTAGACCGCGATTTGCATCAAAGTGAAATTTGACCAATTCGATCACTGAGACCATAACTGGTAAAGCAGATGAAAATAATGTGTTGCCCGCCGGAAATAATAAAGCAGTATTTCTCAACTGTGCCCCGGTTACTTCGGCAATTCTAGACTGTTGAGTTTGGTGTTCAAGTCTCAGTGACGTTTCGTGTATTTGAATAAATGTGGTGATGTCTTTGTTCCTGCGGTGCACTAACCTCAAATTATTAAGCTTGGAAGCGGCCTTGGAAAAGTGGTTGGATCAGTCATCGAAAAGGTCTGTGTATACCCTCTTCGTAGGCGCTAGTATGTCTGTATATGTGATGGTATTTTGAGCGAATTCGCCTGCAGCTATGGCCAAATCGGCTGTGAAGAAGAGCCGGTCCAAATACGTGGTCCTAAGCAGCTTGTCAAATGTGCTCCAATCAATAAAATGTAGTTGGCATACACGCTTTCTTATCACTATGGAGTTTCCAGGTAGCCTAATATTCACGCTGCAGTACACTGTATTATGGTCACATCCTTTGAATGGGTGATCAAGTAAACGTAAACAGATAGAATATTTATGGCGAGAACCAGATCCAGGATGTTATCTAACCTGATGGGCTGCCTAACGTGTTGGGTCCAACCATTGATACAAACACATTGGACTACTTTTCCGCAAGTCATCCAGTTGTTGTAAACCTATGTGACATCCAGCTAATATTTGCCAGATTAAAATCTCCACAAATGAATTTGTACTTCTATGCAGTGCTAAAAGCAGCACTAATCGCCGACATTAATTGCTGAGATCCAGGGAGAGTGGCATCAATAGTAGTTCTATAAATGCAACCAGTTAGATGATCATCGGCCGGAATTCGCATCCATAATAAGTCATCCAAATCACTAAAGGCTAGCTGGTCAGCTGAGATTGCAGTTATGCCATGGCGCAGGTAAATGGCACAAGCACAATGGCGTTTGCACAGACGATCTTTCCGAAACAACCGATAAGCAAGAACATTCAAATGAAAGCTACATGTATACTGTGCACCATGCTTCAATGATACAAACAGTGTGAGGTTTTAGGGAAAATACATGTTGTAAGAAAATCAAATTTGGGTAGAAGCGAGCGAATAGTAAAAATGGTGGAATTAGGGGAAAAGAAAGAGGTGGGATGTACAGATTCGGTTATATCATACTTTGCGTAATCATGGGTGCGGGGGTGTGCCGCAATGCAAAAATTGGGCTCCGCTCTGTAAGGTTCTAGTGGCTCTATTGAGTGAACCGCCCGAACATTATCATCAGCATTTTGGCGTAGTGATACCTCGTTGGTGGGTTGATGGGCTAGGTGCTGGTGACCATTTTTAAATAAGGGCGGTCTTGGTGATCCCTCAAGGTCCACATAGCTGTCGAACCGATCGGTGTGTGAGAAATATGAGCGTCTGAATAATTGATCTTACGTGCAAGCCGCCTTTGCACTACGTTTTGTCGGTTCTAATCAGAACATTCTTAATGTCAGTTCGTACAGTGATGAGCCGTTTGCTATGCACAAAATGTTCAGACGCTGCCTCACCTATGAATTTAATGAGAATAGGGCATGATTTATTGTCGTATTCTTCTGAGGCCTGAAACGTAGACAGTTATAGAAACTCCCATTGCATGCCACAGGCAAAAGTTCTTCGACTTTGCTAAAGTCAATAAATCGGCTGTGATGATCACAATCACACATTTTGATTTGCATAAACGTTCTTGAGTCTCAGTTGTGATTAAGGATAAAGTAGAGCCAGCAGAAGACAGAAAGTGATCGTATTTTGCGCCAAAGCACAGCAGTTCGGTTTTCGGTGGGAAAACGTTTTCTCCAAGAGCAGTGCTGCGGTTATGCATTACGGGTAGTAAATCGTTACTACCACCGTGTTTATTCGTCGTCCTTGCAGAATCGCTTTCGTTTTAGTGACATACTGCAGAATGTTACCGATTATTGTTTTTTTTAGCTATAACATCTTAGTTTTAGTGGAGTTAGCAGCCATTTCAGTGCGCACACTTAAAGATTTAAAACTGAGTTATTAGTTGAACAGTGAATACTGAGGATAGCGAAAAGATAAAAATGTGTGTTGATCCATCGTAGATGGATCCAGCACATGCGCGGAAGCAGTTCGCTGATTCATGCGCGGTGGCAGCACATTACCGTTGTACTATATCTTACCCGTGTGCGATACGCTCCCAGTTCCTGTAATCCGCAAAGTGAGCGTCGAGGAATCTCTTAAATTCTGAGACCGATTTCACCTTGACTACTGTCTCCGACAACTTTCTCCAATATTTCACCGGTCGAGGCATAGAAGGTGAGCGATACACTTCAAATAAGGTACCGCCAGTTTGTACCGGTGTCAGTATGTGCTGTCTGGTGCGCGAACACGCAGCAGAGGCCTCAACATAGGGAAGTGGCCCATACACAATAACCAGTGCGTCATTATGAGATCAACTAGAAGCCGACGATATGATATGGTATGCAGCCCTAGTCTCCTATATCGTTCCCCGTACGACAGTCCGTAAACATGAATGAGCCGGGTAGCCACATGCTGGACCCGTTCTAGTCTCTGCACCTCACTTATTGCGAGCGGACAATAAGTGGGTGAGTCGTACTCAAGCACCGGTCTTACTATGGAAGAGAACAGACGGGTAGCAATCTTTTCAGACCAAGTGCAGAAGTTGCGTCTAAGTGTCTAGAGCAGGCGTAGTCCTTTGATGTACAGTCTGTTCGTGTTGTCGACAGATAACAGAGTGAAAGCACGCCCAGATCCTTTACGGAACTGGTCGGATGCAGCAGGTGGCCGGCCAAGGTGTACGCACGCCCATTACCACCCCTCCCAACGCGCATAAACGAGGACTTGGCCGTGTTGACCGGTAAGTCAACTTCTGCAGACCACCGGGATAGGCGGTCGAGGTCCTGCTGAAGGACGTCACAGTCGTCGGGAGAATCAAAAATTCTCTAAATCTTCAGGTTGTCCGCAAATAATGCGCACAGCGACCGACGAAGTTGAGGTACTTCGTTGCCGTGGATCAGGAATAAAATGGACCCCAACACTATGGCTTGGGGTACGTCGCTAGTGGACGGGTACCATTTCGTTAGATGGTCATCCACCTGAACCCGCCATCTCTCAATAAGGAATTCACTAATACACCGATGCAGTGCGCCACCAACACCACACATCTTCAGCTTCTGGAGCAGGACCCCATGGTATAGGTTATCGAACGCCTTACCGAAATCATTGTATATGCGTTAAAATTTTTACGCAGTATGGCACTGAATGCTCAAAAAGCAGCGGTTTTAATTTTGTGTGCTAATAAGCTTGCAACTGGGTGTTAATTAGCCATCCAGATTCGTCCCTACCCCTTCAAGTTCGGAGTGAACCGTCCATGGAACAGTTTGTGTGAACAACGTCTATCGATCCAGCAGCTGTGAGGCGCGGTCGTGAGCGTAGTCTTTGGCTTGCAAGGACACAGGTGCTGAACGTAAGCTAATAACTTATCCACAGAGGCCGATGGAAGGACGATGGTGATTGCAAAAATTGGCCGCAGCTACCTCACACAATTTCAGATCGTAGTTACTTGGCGCAGACTAGCAGGCCCGCGAAGCGTACGCTCGAGTGATGATAAAAGACTAGGTGTGCATACAAAAACCGAGGAAATGTGTGCGTGAGTTCTGCCAAAGTTGTTACCCGAAATGCAGTAGCGAGGTGAACAGTGATGTAACGAGAATGAAGCGGTGATTCCGAATCCGTTGGATTGAGCATGCGAATTCGAGTCGAGTCTGTAAAAATGGAACCGTGTTCGGATAAATAGCAATGTGAGAACGCGTGAACAGTCATAGCGTTAAAGCTGTCCAACCGCAAGTCATGTCATTTCCCTGAACGTTAACGAAGAAGCATCAAAAGCTAGTTAATTACCAGTAAAATATTGTTAGTACCACCATTGTTAGTACCAGTCAATCGCTACCTCTAGCCGAAGCTCAGACAGCAGCTTCCAACGAAACACGCATCAGCTTTCCAGTAGCCGCGCTATCCTTTTGACTGTAGGACTAACTTTAACAATCCTGAGCCACTTACTAGGTAGTTCGGTGGTGTGCGTAGCCGCGACACCGATTTCGCTAGCACGTCATCCAAGAAGATGGTTTCACGAATATAACACCATTTGACGTTACCATGAGTCGCTGTTTCATGTTTACTGCTTGGTTCAGTTTCAGGAAAGCCATGGACAAGAATGATTCTATCTAAAGTCTCCTGCTGGTGATCTACTAAGCTGCGGTTAACTAGATAACGATCGTCACATGGAATGACGGGAAGGACACGGTCAGAGCAGTGTTCATTTTCTGTTCGACCTGTCGACACCAGAACTGATTCCGCTTCAGGGATGGAGTACAGTATAACGCGCAGAAGTTTTGGCTCACCTTAATGCTTAGAGTTGTGGTGCCGCGTGACTCGCACTACGTGCACAGGTCTAAACACAGCGCCGAGCAGGTTACTAATGACATCCCATTGGTTGAGGTCGTCCAATTGCCTGCCACAAATTGACGTCAACTTCTCTTCTGGGACACTGGACCACAGTACGCTCGGTACAGGTAGTTGTTTCTTAGTATCTTGCGACATGTCACTGGGAGTGATTGATATACTCGATGATGCACTGCAGGAAACCTGTGGTGCTTGAACCAGGAAAACTCCGCTCTGCTGCTCAGTTTCCCATCCAGTAGGGGTTGCGGCTAATTTTAAAGGTTGGCTTTTCCTAAAAGAAACTATAATCCAACTTTCACTAGTACCGGCTTGCTCATTTGCACTCAGTTCTGAGATTGGACAAAGTCTTGCGAGTAATTACTCCGATTGAATGGTGAATAATTCTTGTTTCAGTCATGAAAAGACGGTCTAGCAAACAATCTCGTCTTCCGTGAATCGCCATCAGCCCAAATACAACACGTTTAAATAGTTAGGATAAGAAAGGGTGGATGGATTAGATAGAAAATGGAGATGCCAAAATGCACATAATCGGTGTGAATCGTGTACACGGCAGCTGCCCGTGCGACAGTTGGCCATAGTAAAGTCAAGGCTTTGACAAATTGTTTATGCACACAAAATGGAGGGTTGTTGAGACGAATGGCGATCGCTTCCGTTAATGCAAAGATTCTGCACCTGATAAGCTTGGAATGGACACCCCTCACACGGTAGACCGGCAGAAAAGCTTTGTTGATAAGGACAGGATGATTATTAGTCTGGACTACGTGCGCGACAACTGCTGTGGTGCACGTCTTGTTCAATCCGCGGCTTAGCCAAGCTGGATGAGACTCGTGAACGCGTTCAGACAAACGTCACATGGTGCGACCTATGTAACTTTTCTCACAGGACAGGTAAGTTGATACAAACATAAAAGAGATGACATCCACAGACTGTTTATCCTTCAGCTGGAGGTGTAGCATGGGCATGGAAGTGAAGATAATACGTAACTGTGTGGTCCAGTAGGTGATGATGACAGCCGCCCTTAATCGTTTGCTAAGGTATTCGAAGTGTTATCTCTTTGGAATTGCAACGATTAGTAGACAGCCGCCTCTCCTACTGTAGGTGCTTTCGCGATCGTATATTCCTGCCAATGAAAGCCTCAGCATGGCTATTATCAAGAAACTTTGCTCAGTATAGCGCGCTCGACTTCATTTGTATCATGGGAGCATATTTTCATCGCTGTTCCGAGAAGACACCGTACTAGGTGGTTTCTGTCGAACTGGCACGTAGCTATCAAAGTGTGTATATTGACCCGCCCATATTTTTCTGTGGATTCTACGCTGCAGCGACCCATCTAGTTGACGTGACATTAGAACATACAAAAAACCGGGTAACCGTTATTCTATACTTACAGGGTGACAATACGGATGCCTTCAAAAAACTGAACTGAATCTCTGTCAGCGATATCACTTGTATCTAAGAATAAGGATTGTGAGATTGTGGTACGTCTAATAGATATGGACTTACGATGGTTTTTGTCAAAGTCCACTTCCGCCCCAAGGCTTAGCTGGCGACACTCCATCGCCGGAACCTGATCTTTGAGGGGATCGTCTCACTTTGGAGTGATGTCTTGTCGTATTTTCAAATACTCTTTTGAAGCCGCGATTGCGACTGTATTCTTATTGCGGATGATCCTCTCTACAGTGTCTTGGTCAGATAGCTTAAGGATGACTGAAGTCTTTCTTTAACCGAAAGCATGTATACTGCTTGCTTCAATAATTACCTTTCCACGGTTCCGCCGTTATGCCCAGCTGGTACAGAGGAGGCGACAACATTTGTGTGACAAAGTATAAGATGGTTAACTTTCGATGGAACAACAGTGATGAAGTATGGGGCCCCGCGTAAGTGTTCTAGCATGTTACTCAATTAAGAGATAGGAAATAGTAGTTCATCGAAAGCGCTAACAGCCTCAAGCTTTTTGGTGTGAGACTTGACATGATATACAAGCCGGTCTACCCTGTTGAATACTTCCCATAAGTATTTGTGGTGGAAGCGGAACATTCTTTTGGAAAGTTTTAGACTTATTGAAATTCTTTAAGCATCCTTTGCTTGGTAACAGTAACCTGGTAACCAAACGCATTTCCGTAAAGTTAATGGCCTGAACCGCATTTCTATGGAATAGAAAATAAATTTATCCGATTGGTAAGTGGAGCTGGTATAGTAACGGTAAGCAAAAATACATTAACTTGCCAAAGTAATGGGATGAGGGCAGGAAAAATAAGCAATGGTAAGTGTTTAACGAGGGAAGAGGACTCAAGCGTTGAGTTCGTGTGAAGAATAATGTCAAGTATACGCCTAAAATCTACTAGACTGTCAAATAGACAGGATACGAGGGAAACCAATTGTTTTAGTATTTCCAAAGAAGTAATTCTAAAGCACCTATAAATCCACCAAGAAAGGATCCTAACACTGCAGCCAGAGTATCAAATAGACGTCGCTAATCACAGTACTCAAGGTAAAAGCAAAGGGTGAGATTTTGGACTTGTGTAGCGACGGTATCAAAAAGTATGGGTATACGGTTATATAAAGCAATGCAGGAGAATAACTTAAATTATGGAGTCAACTGTGGCAGCGGAGTACCGAGCAATGGTAGATACGTAAAACCAAGCAAAGTTCGCGGCCTTCCAACCTTAGCAACTGGGGTGAACGCCATACATTCAGAGAATCATCAAAAATCATCATGCACATAAGCTAGAAGTAAGAAACACTACGGATACTGCACCGGAGGTCGATGTCCATGCTTTTGTTTCTCTCATGTGGCGTAGGCTTGTGTATCGCATTCCCCTATGACTTGCACAACTAGTGTCAGTTTGTTGGCCACTTCTAACGGGCTTCGCACCAACTGTCTGTCTGAAGCACTGGTCACCTTGTAGGTCAAATTTAGTGAGGCGCTCAAACGTCCGGTATGGTATATTTAAAAGAGACTAATTGTCATGACCGAATTCAAATATCGACGCATGTTAAGCTCGAGTTGTGCCTGCTTTGCGCGTATGCCGCGGCACGCGGTCGACCCAAACACAAGGACCGTATCTCAGATGGGAACCCTTTCAGCGCCGATTCTGCCACTTCGAAAATGGACTGTGTCTGCGAAAGGGTAGTAGAGTTCACGAACCTACTAGAAGACAACGAAGTGCCTATACGCATTCGCACGAACCCATTCACTTGATTCCAGGGTGTGCAAGTAGGTCATCAATGGTCCATTTCCAAGAAAGTAAGGCGCAGTATTAGGTTATTGTATTTAACAATGAGATATCTCTTGTAGGCCTAAAACGAGCGACCCTACTGTTGTAGTTCCGTGGCTAGAATCGTCAAGTCAAGGGTGCGGTAAACATGGACATGACCAAATTACTATAGGTAGCACGGCGCGGCTCTCGTCATCGACCTGTGCTTAATTGCCGAGCAGAGGACAGAGTGGCATTAAAACCAGCTTGGGACATGTACTGATTACGGAGGAGTAGTAGGGGAGGATGAAACGGCAATCTAGTGCTTTTCAGGACAAGTGACAGCTGCCTGACTGAATCCAAATGTGAAAAGTCGCAATGTACAGCAATTAAGCGGTTGTAAGGATATAACAGTTAGAAGAAAACAACAGCGCACCCGAAAATCTGAGATCAGCAAACTCAGTTTGATTTATACATAAAATTATTCTGATAAGGAGGAATGGTAATGATGTCCCAATCGGAGGACCATAGATAAAAGACGGCTACATAAAACCCTGTGATCAATTACAACGTTCCTCGCAAGAATAAGACTAAAGTAGGATTTTGAGACAAGATGTGGGTGATAAGTATTTTACTGGTGAGCTCAAATCTGAATCGCACAATGTCTGAATCAGTGAAAATAACCTGGGTCGCATCCGAAGAGCGATGGGTCGAAAACGCCATCAGAAAGTGCGCAATTCCGGCAATGTGGAAGGCTTGTTATTGAACACAGGTAAGACTCACAAGTCGAAATCTGCGTTGGTTCAGTAAATTAATTATGACCCTGATGATCTCGAGGGTATGTGGAACAGCATCAGGAAAAGAACCGATACAAAGAGTAATTCAGCTAATGACTCCGTGAAATATTCCAAGCTAGTCTAGGGGTTTAAACTGGTTGCACAATTTCGTTACGCTTTAGGATACGAGAATAGAGCATGGTGTAGACAATAAACGGACTAAAAGCCGAACCATGAGTGATTCTGTAACACTAGACAGATAACCAGCGATATCGTATTCGAAAACAGTAAGTGTAACAAAATGGCAGAGGTGCGGAGTGCACTGTCGGATTGACAATTGCTGTATGGGGAGTTATTTGCAGCATAGCTTTTAATCAAGACAAAGTATTGGAAACAACGCGAGATGCCGACCGAAAGTCAGTTATGGTAACTTCTCTTTTCTTTGTATGTAAAAGATGCACAAGATAGTGGTCAGTGCTCCTCTTCGGAGAACTGCTCAACAAATTCAGCCAACTTCGCTCAAGTAAAATAGACGCGGAAGCAAAAAGTATAGAGGTTAGCACTTGAATGACTGGTCGAGTGCTGTCCAACAACACTACCGCAATCGTTACCCACCGGGGAATATCGGCTTTTAGTGACCGGGAAAGACTAGTACCACATGGCTCGTCATACGGCCACCTCACCAGTGCGACAGAAATGGGTCATGAGTGGGATGTAGTTGGCAAGCAAGGAATGTAATCGCGTGCATTACAAAAGCATCGGCAAGTCGAAGACCACAAAGTTCAGCGACCGTCAAGCGAGCTAGTCGATCCGAAACAGAATCCAGTAGAGCCATGCCCGAATAAGTTGATTAAACGAGTCAGCGTAAAGTACAGAGCGAATTAGTCGGGGCTTGCAGAATGCATAAAGTAGATCAAAAAAGAAACGACTATTCAACGGGAATCAAATGCTGAGTTGCAGCACAATAGAGAAAAAGGAATGATATTCAAACGTTAATGTTCAGGCACCGATCGAAAGTGGCGAGAAGGATCAAAAAGTCAGGACAGATTGGCATAAACAACAGCGAGCTGAGCACAGAAGGGAACGAGCACACTTCCTCGAAACGAAAATCTAAGTAAGTTTTATTGGGGGAGGAGTAGAGCATGAATCGAAAGTCACAAAAAAGCAAATCTGGGCACAAACTAGAAAAAGTAGCTGTTTTGATCTGGAAACAATAGGTAAAATGCATTCATCGAAAGAAGGCAAGGTCAAGGGAACAAGAGAAAGGACTGCGGAATGTCCTCCTCACCCGAAAGACCAGGTCCAAAGCGCGACAATGACATGGCGATTAATTTGATCACCGCGTATGATACACATTGTCGTACCAGTGAAGGAAGTGTTGCACCTGGTGGAACACAGTGAAGCTGATCCCAGACGAGATGGGGCCTTTGATCCAATTTATTGTAACGCCTTTATACAATCCGTGAAACACACCCTCGGTGGAATACACGATGCGGAGAGTACGCCAGATACTTTTTAAGTATTCAGGATGGCCTGTACAAGAGAATGACAATACAGTGGGAGGATCGCAAGCAATTAGGTATCAATAAAGACCTAAACAGCAGCACGTTATTATGAAAACTGTAGATGAAGGGCATCTGTACCAAAGTCTAACAGGCGCTCGCTGATATAAGAGGCAGCAACAGAGCAAAGGTGGCCGTACCACACATATTGGTTTGCGTTACATTGCTAGCCGTGATGATCTACAACTCATTTTGGACATACCACGTGTGGGAGCCTCTGCTTGCGGTACTACCAGTCGTCACCGCACCAGTCACTGTATATCAGAGAGGTCGGTGAACCTGTTGGAATCCAGAAGCAAACTCCCGGATGCCTCTGAGCGCAATGTAATGTGATGGACTAGTAAACATGAAGTAAAGTGGAGCTCAAGAAATGGAGGAGGCAGGAGCAGTAGGCAAGTACCGTAAGCTCTCCTAATTGATCCGCACCGCTGGACCCAGGAAGCCAGGTGTCAGCGAGACAGAGCGGATACCCTGATTCACAAGAAGGAGTGCCGTATGATGCGTTGATTGGAGCACTTTCGAGAGCAGTTATGTTGGTCCTTTGGTTCTGGACCTCTTCCTACTCAAGAAATGTAGACTGAGTCACGAACAATTAGTTCAGAGGCGCTATCGGAGGCTGAGGTCCGAAACGTGATTGCAGCTCTTAATGGTTTCTCAGCTGCTGCGCGCATTCCCTCGCACCCTCACTATTTAAGGATATTGGTAAGGTCCTCTGCAAAGCACTGACCTCCCTGTTCGAACATGTCTGGAAGGTAGGGACCATTCCAGCTAAGTGGAGTGGTTTGATCATAGTGGTACTATACAAGAAGGGCAGTCGCACCGATTGCGCTAACCTCAGAAGTAGTGGGTTAAAGTCAATGGTGGCGAAATTACTGGCCAAAATTCTCGTTTGTCGCCTCATTGCCGAACGGGAATCCCAGATTAGGGAAGAAAAGGTAAGTTTCTGCTCAGGAAGGGGCTGTGTAGACCATATATTCACCTTGCGGCAAGTGCTAGAACAGCGCCACACATACCGCAGACCGCCGTGCTCCTCGACTTCAAGAGTACGTTCGACCCTATCGATCGATGCAGTATGTTCGAAATACTCATGCGGAAAGCTGTTCCCAGGAAATATGTGAACACATTACGTGCCCTGTACTCGAACACTACGGGCCGCGTCATGGTCTACAGTGTCTTATCACATAGCTTCCCGACAACAAGTAGCGTTTGTCAGTCTCGCCCAAGTTCCTTATTTTTGTTCAGCATCAACGTGGACTCCCACATGGAGTGTTCCGTTTGCGGAATCTCATGATGCAAGTGTTGAAATGTCGCCTGCCGAAAAGCCAGTTGACCTTGATTATGCGGACGACATAGTTTTGCTGTTTAACGATGTTCCGGTGGCACACTCAACCCTGAATAACTTCTTTAGAGTAGTTCCATCATTCAGCATGCAATTCGCACATAAAAAGTGCAAAATGCTGTTACAGGACCACCAACTAGCTGATAACTCCTTGATGGTTAATAGCAAGGGATTCGAGGTAGTTGATCAATTCCCTTTCCCTGGCAGAGCTGGATCACCAAAGACGGGCGCAGAACCACTGAAATCAGTACACATATTGAAAAAGCTAGAATTGCCTTCACGAATCCGCGATATGCATTGCGTAATAAAGACCACAATGAAGGCCCTCCTATTATAGGAGTAGAGACTAGACCCCTCTGATCCGGGCATCTGCGGCGTCTTCAATTCCTTGGCCGTCGCTGCCTGCGAACCGTTGCTGGTGTCGGATGGCACCAGCGTGTCCGCAACGATGACGTGCGCAGGCGAATGCTAAGCAAGGATAATCACGCTAGTTCATTAGAACAACAGTTAGCGCTGAATAAGTTACGTTGGCGTGAACACGTACTACGTATGTCAGGTTACCGCTTATCGAGCATGGCCTTGTTCAGTCAGCCAGGTGTAGGGTGGCGCAACGCTGGAGATGGACAAAAGTTAATTTGACAGTAGAAAGTGAAGTCATTGACTACGAAATTGGGTGCCGTTGGTCCACCTAGCCTTTAGACCTGGAGTCCACGTGTCATATTTTGTGCTTGTCTCGAGACGTCACGGCACATGGCTGGCAGTCGGCCCCAGTGATATGTCTACCGTAGTCTTGTAGTTCGATTGTCTGCTTCAAGTGTGCTTGGTGCTGAGTTATCTACGGAGTAATGGTTGATTATGACGCCGGACAGTAAAAGAAAACAGTCTCGCCAATGGCACCTTCGCACGATAGCGAGTTGTTTTTGATCGTATGTTGTTGACAAGGTGTAAGCGCCTTGTGCCTGAATGATTGCTTAGGGCATTAAGGTTTTACGCCAGGTCTCCCTTCTCTCCCTCTTATTATTCTTCCTTCCGTAGATCATAGTGGTTGCACGGAAGAGAAGCATCGGCACAAACGGATGATGTACTACTGTTGATCACGAACATGCCAAAAACCCATCGACAAAGATGGCTAACGAAATGTGAGTAAAGAGCTAAGAATAGGGTGCGAGATACGGTGCTGTTAGAATAAGTAGATTCGTGCGAGAATGAGCATGATTGTTATTGTACCCACGATCCGTCCATAATCCGGGGACAGCTTCTTGCACAATAGGAAAATATACGTATTATTATAAAATGAACCCACCAGTAACCCTGGCATTTTGCATGCGCCGGCGTACAATGTCTAATGGATAGGATGCGGTTTGCCCTAGAACACCAGCAATTGCACCACAACATAAGTTCTCAAGTGGTTGCAACTTCTGTGGCCGCACGCCAGTATGCCGGAAGTGTCCATCTGCATAAAGAAAGAAGGAATAGTAGCAGAATGTGAAGCAACAGATGAAACTGTGATTGCTAACATCACACGTTAGCTACAGTTGAAAAACAAATCAGCTGCTGTAGCACAATACAATAAAGTTACATAATCGGAAAGGAAGAGACAAAAGCAAGAAGAATGAAACAAATATTATTTTGATTTGTGTTTTTATTCATTAGCAGTGAGAAGGTGTTGAGGGAGAGGCTGGACGAGGGGAACAAATAGACTCACAACATAAACGCCAATGAGGTCAACTCCACGCCACGTCAATAGATGTCTTCCACTAAACCTGTTCATCCTCTTTCGAAAACTTAACAGGGATCAGAGGTTCCAACAGAGAACAAGTTCGAAGTCAAAATGTTTAACCTTCCAGACCAGCTTATCCGTTGGACTCCCCACCACTTCTTCCATTCAGGTCTAGGCCGCGCAAACAACGCACGTCGTGGGAGTTAGTGTGTTAGCATACGTAACACGTAGCCCAGTCATCGGAGCGTAGTGCGTGAAATAACAGTGCTAAGCGGTTTACTTCCTTTACCTGGGCAACAAACAAGACCCCGAACACGCCCTCTGCTCACATGGCGATCGAACACAAATCTATTTATGTCTGTCAACCTGATAAGCTTGGTTTCACAACCGTATAGTAGGGTTGATGAACGACACTATGGTAGATCCTACACTTCAGGACGAGATTGATGCCGCGTCGGCGCTATAAATGGCGGTTTGTCAAAAGCGCTCATAAGAGGGCTGGAGCAAGTCTAGATTATACTTATACGGTATTCACCATCTGACTTCACATCCGGCTATTGTGTGGGAACACGAATACACAACGACGGCCCAAGCAGCAGGCAAATCACTAGAAGAGGATGAATCTAGTAACTCCAGCCAAAGGCACTGATTTTACAGAGCACACAACTCAACGCTCTAAGTGCTTTGACAGGTTGTGGATGCGCTGTCACCCCGTTGCCAATGCCAGATTTCATGCTTCCCGTTTCCCATATCAGACGATGTTAGATGACACCAATAGACTTCGTGGTCTCTATTCAGGATAGCATAGTTTGAGACCTTTGCGAGTTTTTGTGTTTGTGTCCAGCCGAAATGTGTCGGTAAGCGTCTGCGTAGGGACCCTTCACCCAAACTGGCGATCCGATGTGTCTCACGAATACATACCTGTTGCTAATAACGACCGGTGAACACGTGACCAGTGACCGTCAGATATGTTCACTGGGCATCTATTCAACCCAAATACGCGATCAGAATACCTGGCTCCACCAGTTGGCAGGTACCTATGTGCTCACAGCGTCATCACAGGCGTCCACCGAAACGTATTTGGAGATCGTCCCACATTGGTGCAAGGTTGGAGTCCACAGTCGTGATCCAAAACAAGCGACGGTTTTGGACGTAGCCACTCCATCGGTAACTGGTCGCGATGTGATGGATTTATGCCCAAGACTGATTCGAAGCTGGAGGGCGTAATGTTACCCTTCTGCGAGTGTTGTGTTGAAAGTTAATGCTCGCAAGGAACGGACGAGCATCTTCACAGAGGTGTAGCAACTGCGGAAGACTACACCGTGTTGGCCGCTCAGCTGCAGCACATCACCGCACAATTTTCCGATCACCAAGCAGCACCACAGTGTATACTTTTCCGATGACGAAGGAGCTCGTTCAGTAGACGATAGCGCTACAATTTATGGGTGCGTAGACAGCAATGAGAAGTAGGCACCGTTTGTCCCCGAACGACTTCGAAGCAATGAACGAGTGAGCAAATCTGACGACGCACAGCTGGTTGTTCAATGGGACGCAGTCGAACAGGGCACCTCCAGCCCAGGGATTTAGAGTCTGCCCACACTGGCTTGACCAGTATTGGAAGCTGCGTTATCTCAAGACAAACGCGATGAGAAAGTGCCGCCAGTGTTGCTTGATGTGGATCGTAGGGTAATAAGGGAACTTGGATCATGCAGGCGCGTTTTCGATAAGCAGTAGATATCGATCGATAAGGTCTCTTATATTCGGGCAAGTGCTGCTGCTCTTGACTGAGCTGAAACTAAGCGCGCATGTCAGGGTATGCCAGTTTTAGTCAGGATCGAAGGTTTCAAACAGAAACGACTGAACTGATGTCGTCCTCTTGGTTGAACATGGATTTGTCGAATGGACCGGTACGACACTCTGCGATTGCGTGTAGAACGAAAATGGGAGGCAAGGTGGCGGAGGGAGAAGAATTGGGAGTTGAAAACGCCGGGATAAAAGTGAAGTCGGAAAGCAATTATAAGGGTGAAAAAGCATAAGTGGAGGAATACAAAGAATTGAGAACCTGGGCAGTAGCATCCTCACACCTATCGGCTCTGCTGGATGTAACAGATGGGGTGAAGCTGACTCTCCTGTGCAACAGCCAGAGCATTAAGAATTCAGTTGAAGAGTCTATTGTTGTTTTGTGTGGACAGGATCCCGTCAGGTTTCTCAGACTTAGACAGGAGAACGAGCAGGATTCTCAACCAAAGAATTTGGTACGAAAACCTGGTGGCAAGACAGCAACGGTTTGGCATTTGGCTATAGAGAGAAATAAGCCCTCCAAATTCTAACTCCCAACATGGAGGACTGGAAGAATGAGCTTGTCTGGCCGCTAATTATTGACTGGACTAATATGAGCGACTCTGAAGGTGTAAAAAAAACCCATAAAGCAGGGTCCAATGGATTGTTGAGATATGCAGACCAGCGCAACCTAACACGTTGAGATGGGAAGAGATGCAACGCAAAATTGGAACCAGATCTGGAAAAAGCAATTGGAATGTCGCCGCAGATTTCATGAATTAGATCTAAAAAGTAAGACGGGTAGGCACTCAGCGCGAATTCCGTCATCCCCTGGCACAAGCATGTAAAATATGGGGCCCTACGAATGTGCACTTATTGTCCCCAATTCAATTAGCCATCATGTGTGGTTGACATGGCAACAAATACGATCTATGCGGCATTTAGGGGGTCCTCAGTTTGAAATGCCTGTCCCAGCATACCAGGTGAGGGATGATGTATTTTGGCCACAGTGTCATGAGAGATCAATAATCTGCAAACGGTGAACTCGGCAGATCGCATTCAGGCATGTAGGTAATGTTCAGCTTTCAGACGATGTCAAACAACAGTGATGGGAATGGGCAGGTGTCAATTTAAAAGCCACCTCGTACCTTACAGAGTGAAGAGAGGAGCCAATACAAAAGGTTGAATTGCCACCACCGTCTCTTAGCAAAAGTAAAGAAAGGGGTAATTCAAGCGACTCTGGTTGGTTTCAATGATACCAGCTTGCGTTGGATCACACTGTCAATGAGAGTTCAGGAGGGACAACTAGGAATAGCGACACAAACAGTACATCTAAAGTTCAGGTAGGACAGAGAGAATATAGCGAATGTCTAGGTTTCCTAATAATTGCTTCACCTACTAAGAACTTTTTGGTTGAGGGGCTCGATGAGCCGGAACGATACCAGACTGTACTCAGCAAGATTGGCCTTATTCAACTCACGAATTTTCGCACATCCGCTAAATCACAGAGATTCACCAAAACAACAGAAATCAACAGACGAACGATTTAATAGCCCTAGAAAAGCAAGATATTACAGGCGGGAAGGTGCAGGAGGCTGTCAGATAACCGTAAGAAATCGAAGTGTAATAAACGAATGTGACAGAACAGAGACCAAAGCAAGTCAAAGCGGCCTAAACTCAAATTGATCGCCAGAAAGCACTTGGAAACAAGTTTTTACCACTATGCGGTTGACCAGCAGAGTGCGGCAATCATTCGTTATACATAAAAAAATTCGTCGATAAGTGCTAAATGTCAAGCAACGATGAATATTACTCTACTGGTAGCTCCACAGTAACCAGTCTCAACCAGGCCCATACACACCGATGATGTGCAGGTTAACACAAAAGGAGTCGTTAGGTGAATAGTAGAATCATTCAGTTTAGTGATTGGAGCTAAAAATATCAACAAGATATATTGGTCAGAAAAGTCGAAATATCGTGCAAACAGATGAAGCGTCGAATCGTGGGCACAAGTTCTTTATTCACTGTGATGGTAGTCACATAGAGCATGGCGGGCCGCCAACTTGTCGCACATCGGACAATTCAAACAATAACTCAAGTCTCATCGTACGACTCTTTGGACATTCTGTCGGTTGTATAGAGCTGTTTCACCATAGTTTGCGACAGTCATCCCGCCAGACAAATGTAAAACACTACTCCAGGATTGGCAGATGCTCGTGCCTACGCACACCATTGCGGGTGACGTCCTGGAACCAGTCCATAACCTCACTTAACTAGGGAGTTGCATCACAACTGGTGGCTGCATTGACGATGAGGTCTCACGACGGATCGCGAAGGCCCGCCCTGCATTCATCAGACTGAGACACATGGCGCCGTCGCGAAGTCAGTCTAAAATTCAAGGGCATGGTATACATTGCCTCTGTCCGTGCGGTCCTCTTATACGGCTGTAAGACCTGGCCGACTCGCTCGGAAGACACAAAACGAGTACGCTTTGGCAATCGTTGTCTGCGTAGAAGTGCTCGCGGGTGGTGGCAGAATCAGGTGAGCAACGCAGAAGTCCGAGAGCGAGTGTTTGGAGCAAACAGCCCATACTTCCAAATCGTTATTCTCAGACACCTATTGCGCATGCCAGCTTATCACTTTCCTCGTCGAGTGTTATTTGTGCTCCCCGGAAGCGATTAGAAAATATGTCGCGGTGGACAACCAATGATGTGAAGAAGGAGCATTAAGAAGGCAACTTCAAGCTTAGCATTAGCATATATATATATATATATATATATATATATATATATATATATATATATATATATATAACCAGTTCGGCTTCATTATAGACTAGGAAAGAATCTGTCTAAAGGTGTTCCGTCAGAGATAAATACAGAGGATGGAAGCGTTATCCCCAGAAGTAAACTGTGAAAAAGATTGTAAGTAATCCATTGGGACAAAACAGCAGAGCAAAGAGTAAGCACGCGGCTAATTGCAAACAATAAAAATACCATGAAGACGGAATACGCGAAAAAACTTGAAAGCCAGGCGTGCCGTCAACCAGGTAAAACACGGACGAGTCGAATCGTCAAGTGACAGGTTCGGTCAAAAAGAGAGGTTACCATTCGCATTTGTTGATTGGATAACTCCCGGTTAATTGCTGTGTGAAGTGACGTGCTTAGAGCGGTTTGGTTATGTGATTTTATAGGCAGACAAACACATGATTCCATTAAGAGCATATGACGGCGACTCACCCAACCGCCGTCCTTTTAAAGTTTCAAATGTGAAAAAGCCAATACCGGAGTAGGGAATAACACCGAGAATAGTAGGCAAGAAGCCACGATACAGTGCCATTATGCCTTCTTCCCGTATCACAGTGCGGATAGCGTGCACAGGATTGTTATATCTAAGAGAGAGAGAGAGAATGAATAGTGCCAAAGACAGGCTCTAGGGAAGGTGCATTAGAAGTTTTGCATAGTCAAACGTTGCACGTGAATCTAGCAGCACATATTTGCTAACAACCGAACACCTTGCATGCGTCAGGTAGGTAAAAATATGCTTTGCGCAATTGCCTTTCGGGTCTTTGGAGTCGAGTTAACGACAAACAAAATGCCAATACCGGTGTTCGTGTGGGTAGTGATGGGTGATGTTGCCACTCTGTAGCTCCAATCGTTCATCAGTTTGGTTTATAAACAGACACATCCTACCAAAGAATTGCACTTTTTACAAAGCTGGCCCAGAAAAAGGACGCCAATGAATTGACAAGCTTAGCTGAACGCGAGAAACAGAAGAACGTCTGCAAACAATTGCGAAGCCGACCAGGAGGTTCGCTCCAGTTTAACAACTTTCGTCTGTGCAGGAGTACGGTGGATTCAATTGTCTTGAAACACAAAAGCGGAGGGAACAAGAATTGAAATCGTCGAATGAAGTGGTCGAGAGTCCGAAGTGAGGAAACAAATGCGAGAGCGGTCAGGGATGACCGCGCTCTAGTCGATATGGTGCTTAACCAAGGAGCCTATATAAAGAGCAAAAAACTGACTTATCGAAGGGTAAAGAAGAGAATTGGCTGTGATGACTAAGTGTAGCCTCAAGAAAATCAGATCAGATAAATGAACCAAGTACGGGCACAGAAGTGTAGTAGATCCACCTGCTTGAACCCGTAGCGCCAGGATATCAATAATCAACACTGATGAGAGAAATTGGACAGAAAGTAGAGGAGACAAACGAAAGGGATTAAGGAAAGCTAAAAGCAACATGATTCGCATGTTAACAAGTAGATGCAAAAGTACTAGTGACCCTGTGACCACGCCGCATCGAATGTGGTGAAGCTAACTTCGAGCGCTCTTACGGTTTGCACTGGCGTGCTCGAACAACTTCTCCTTACGTTTCAGACACGACGCTCAATGCATACCACATGCTTTTACGCAACTACATGCCGTTGCGGCAGACAACGCACACCGAGGCAGACAGTCAATGTACCAATTGAAGATATGACTTAGTAAACATTAGCGAGCCAAGTTCAACAGACATGAGTGTAGCACTGGAGAGTTTCTTTTCGAGCACCAATTGGTGGTGCTTCCACCACATAGCAACAATACTCCTCAGGTACCTTGAGTCAAAGATGGCCATCTTTAATATGCAG
This sequence comes from Dicrocoelium dendriticum, assembly GCA_944474145.2. NCBI lineage: Eukaryota > Metazoa > Platyhelminthes > Trematoda > Plagiorchiida > Dicrocoeliidae > Dicrocoelium > Dicrocoelium dendriticum. Next base: position 219,875,269 of record OX104063.1, read on the forward strand.
TACCGATGGATGTTATCCGTAATGCAACACCACCGCTGCGTTAAACATCATGCCCATGAAACATCAGCTGATATCCCACTGTCTCCATATGTGATTGAGGCTTTGAAAGGCCGTGGGAGGGGCTTCCTGATATGTCTAGACGCCTCTTACATGATTACCTAAAGTAACACAACTACCGAGGCAAACGAGCTTATGGACGACTTCGAGTGGTTGCTGTTTTGATGACAGCTAGCACTGTAAGTTTCTCAATCCAGTCCTGCAATGGTACCTCACATGTTGAATGTGCTGTACGCCGCACCAAAGAATCCAGAAGCGTACGTGCAGTGACTGAGTCAAACCACCCGCATGAACTAAGTTTGATGGCTGACCGACAGTAGAACCTTCACTCTGAAATAGGCTGTGTAAAAACATTTGTGATCATTTCCTTCATAAAGGTTAAGGAAAAATGGATACAGGGTAAATCCGGTACAGCCCATTTATCGCGTGCAACACAGCAGAGTTACTAGCAAACTCACATAAGGACCCTTGAGTCACGTTAGAAAGTTTAGAATACAAAGGAGTTCATGACGTACGGTCTTCGAAAGTAAGCATTACAAACCTACTTAGAATGATCAACTGAGGCGCAAAATGCTTTCATGCAAGAAAACCGACTACAATAGGTCATCTATATGCATATCGCTGCCCTTATACTTGTGAAGTCTACCTAGGCGTCCAATGGGTGCCCAACCAGGAAGCAGGCCAACAGGACTCACACAAGGACCGGAAAGATGGAGAACTGCAAAATCGGGTTATTCACCATATGTGGAGCTGGTAGCGTCCCTAATGCAAGAAAGTAACATCCGCGAGTTATCCAGAACCAGAAAAGCGACGTGATACCAAGAACGCAACGCGGAGTTGTGGCTGTTCTATACAATAGGTGCATCATTTAAGGACAGTAGATGGTGAACATCAGCATTGCTGTTGTTGACCTCGGAGCAGTCTCACGGACGCAATATATGTATCAATTTCGCAGTTTTGATAAAGTAAAAGCCTTCGCAATGATACGCGTGTCGACTTACGTTCTCCAAACGGTCAAAAACCTCGAAGTCGAAACCGGATTAGCCTTACAAAAAACAATAATAATAGTCTGACGACATATTTTCAGAGCTTCAGGACTGGGCAATATTGAAGTAGGAACATCGGCCGAGGTGATGGACATAGGCAAGTTCATTACGACTGTCCGAAATTATAACCCAGCCATACATCAGACTAATGTGGCAAGAACGAAATAAAACGATGCCCCCCATTGGGAGGTGATATTTACTGAGCCGAAGATGAGGCAGAAACATGAGTACTTCGATGATCAGTCTTGTATATCCGATTTAGATGCTCTGCACAGAACGCGTGCAGTGCATTGAAGTTTGATACCGCCAGTCTGGGGTGGATGAGTTGCTAGCCAGATCATGTGTTTATCTAAAAATGAGATCCGGTACCTCAGTAGACATGAGCAAAAAACACCTTCTGTACATAACACAGCATTAGTGGCGCCCACGGTTTATCAAGGGGTCATGGAACACCTGTATCTCACAGCTAAATAACAAGCCCAAGTGTCCTCTACAACACTCTGAGTTTGTGTATACTTCCGTTATAGTTTGCCTAATTTTGGATCGTGCCCACTGGGATACACCTAATGTTTGTTGGAGATAAGTAGGCGTTGGAATGTTAAAGGGAGCGAAGTGGAAACAAAGAATCAGCGAATATGCGTTGTGAGAGAAATCTAGATACCGAGGTAAGCAAAGGTATTCCCACCGCACTAATGGATTTAATTCACCAATTCCTGTGTGGTCACTTGATTTCTAAAATACGTATGCGCACCATCGAAATGTGAGTAGAGTACTCGAGTAGGAGTCCATCGTTCGAAGGTCAGTACCATACCAGTATACATGGTATCATTGTCGCATGCACCTCACGCAATCCCACATGGGTTAGCATGTGCGTATCAGAAATGCGAGTGATGATAATCCTGGCGCAACTAGTAGACCAGCAGGAATTACCGTCAAGAACGAATCCGTGCTCCGAAATGGGCTTCCTTTTACAATATACCTGGCACTGCTCATGTTGGAAGGGATGAGGTATGGTTGTCTTCAGTGAGACCAATGGCTGTGAGCAGAATCAACCAGTAGAAAGAATATCCCATCAGGAATGAGCTGCTAGCCGTTCAGGTTTAACAGCAACATCCGAGCGCCGAAAAGTGTGCACTGATCCACAATGAGATATTTCAGGGAGTCATTACGACCTGGTGTGAAAGGGGCGATGAACTTCAAGAACTGCTAACAACACAGAGGACGTAAGCAACTGACGGTTCGATGTTACATACGTGATTCGTAGGGAATCTGAAACAAAGGAAGTGCCGACAATCCGGGCGTGTGAGAAACTTGTTTCAAGGAACGGGTTAACGTACACAAGCTAGGATGGTCAAGTCGGTGTATACGGAAACGGAGAATTGGCTGACTCGGCGGCCATTGGCATAAACGGAATAGCATGAGTCTCCCTGAGGCCGTGGATACGAATGCGCCGTAAGGGTTGCCCTCAAATTGCAGACCGATGTGAAAATCGCTAGGCAAAAAATCAAGTGTTAGATGTCATCAGATGGATGAGCACAGGGTAATGCGTGTGTGGCTTACTTTTCATAATTCGTGACAGCCATTCTGGCTCTGGAAAAGTCCAGAGGGTATGTACAAGCGACGCACGTGGTGCCGGCTGTACAACCGGCCAGTAATCGCCGAAGCCGAAGATCTGTCAGAGGCCTGGAACCAGAAGAGTCGAAACTTATAGAGAGGGAGATGAAGACAAATGTAAATTTATGGATGCCAGGTGACGACATTTAACCTCATACATAACCTTGCAACTGTAAAAATACCTGACCAGAGTCATCAGGTGTAAAAGAATTATCATCACCATCATCAATACACGTTGGGTGGTGGTGAGAAACACACTTCAACCGTTGCGTCACAAAACGAAAATATGCGATACACGAAAAAGCGGGAAACAAAAACTACAAAATACAAAAAGAGACGAACTGTTTAGTAACATATTGTGGTTCAAGAGAGAGATCGTGGTAGGAGGGATAACAGAAGAGAGATAAGAAGGGGAAATGAAACTTCTAATAAGAACGCCAAAGATGTCGACTCTTTGCCAGGTCAACTAATGTATCCAACCTGATGTGTTCACCATCCTATGGTTCCAAGCCCAGCAGTTGTGAGACACTATCCGATGCCAAGTTCGAAGTGAGGACTTCATCCCCTAGAAGTAGGGGGTAGTGAACAAGCCTGTTTTCAGGCGAGTACAACCACAGCTATGTAGGTCAAAAAGGAACACGTGGATTACAGGCGTCAATGAATCAAAATATCTCAGCACTAAGACTATGTGATTAGCCCGACCTGTGTGGGGTCGGGGGGGGGGGGGAATGGCGTGATAGATCTGTTTGTTTGTGTTAGTCTGGGGCCAGGGCAGACAGTGCGTCTGCACGAAATCCTTCTGTGCGCACAATTACGAGTCATGAAGCCGAATTGCAATTGCCTCTGCTGTCAAGAGCAGACGAGATCTGACAACTCTCGTGTGGCATCCTGCCACACAGTAGATCGGTTGGAATGAATCTTTTGAGTTTATTTAGTGGTTAGTATCCACTAAATGTCCCAATACTGCGCTCGTCACACTCTTCTTCACACCACTGTATAACCAAGCGGGAAAATGCTCTCGAGCTCTTACGAACGGTCGCCTGGTCCTCTTTCCAATATACCTTGTTCGACACAAGCAACAGAAATCGTACACATAAAAGGAAATTTGCGACCAGGGTATGCTGTCTTTGAACTGCTGATGCACAACTGGTGTTGAAGTGAAACTTACACGTAAGTCGGCCACAAAGTACGTTTTGACAGTGGCTAGAGCAAGCCTTCGGCTGGTTCATTCCTCTTGACCAACTCACTGCTTCGCCTCCCCACATCTTCTACTATCTGGAGCCCGGTCGCGTGGACGACACGGGTCGCGGGAGTCGGTGTGCAGAAATGTGTAACACGTGGCCCAGCTATCAGAGCTTGTTGTGTGAAACAACAGTGCTGAGTGGTTCACTTGCTCTTCTTGCACCAAATACACGACGCAGAGGACACCAAATATGAGCTAAGCAGTGAAGGTAGGGATGATCGAACCTAATTAGCCTCCTGTTTGTCGACCTGATGGGCCGAGCTTTACAGGAGAGTTGAACGCACGGCAGCGTTGTAAACTCTGCTCTTCATGGTAAGAAGGATGTCGCGCCGATGCTACAGGTGGCAGATTGGTAAAGGCGCCACAAGATTTTGTTAGATGGTTGATTATCATATCTTCGATCCCACGGGAGCTAATATAGCTGCTGACATACTTGAATTTCCGAACAAATTCTAGCTGGTCACCAACAAGGGCCGGCACAGGAGTGGGTCGCCGCCAATCTTGGAGAAGGACTTTGTATTTCGACAGTGTAAAGCATAACCCGAAAAAACTGGCAGCGAATGTTAATTCGAAACATTTGGGAGGTGTAGTCGGCGCACTCGAAGTCCAGAAGCCGATTACCCGGGAGCAGCTCCACCCCTTGCAGGTCGCGTCCAGTGAGCGCAGTCTCCATGAGTTCATCGGTGGAGAAGTTAAAGAATGGTGACAGTGGACATCTTTGTCTCACACCGCAGATATTGAAGGACAGCAACAGCTTGCCATAAGCCCTCATTCTGTCAGAATTATGCGTGTACAGCGCTCTGCTAATGTTTACATATTTTCCGAGCACATGTTTTCTAAGTAGACAGTCCCAAAGGGCACATCGATCAACTGAATCGATGGCAACTTTGATGTCGAGGAACAGGATTACAGTGGGTTGCCGATAGATATCGCGTTGCTGCAACAATTGAAGTAATGTGAAGATGTGATTAATAGGGCTGTGACATTTACGGAACCTGGCTTGCTGCACAAGAAGCAAGCTTTTACGGGTGCCATTAAGACTTAAGAGCGATACGCGAGTATCTTGGAGGCTATTGAGATCACAACAATTCCTCTATGATAGCCGCATTCGTAACGTGAGCCCACCTTGAAATTTGGGACTATAATGGAGCGCCTCCACTGCTGGAACAGTTTCCTGCTCCCACAGGTTCGCTAGCAAGTTATGCAGATATTCTCCAAGAGCAGGTCCCACGCATTTGAAGAAAGCTGGGGTAAGTCGATTTGCTCATGCGGCCTCGTTTAATGGTAACAATCTGATCGACTTCCGCGTTTTAGGGCGGTCGTTGGCCGATGGAGAATCTGATAACTCTGGTTGATTAATCTGCTTTTCAAAGTGTTCTGCCCAATGCTTCAAACGTTTTGACAAACTGTGGATTGGCCGTCCGCCCTTGCCACCTATGGTCTTGCTAACACCAGGTCTTCTAGTGCTCGTTTCGAGTATCAAACGGAATAACTTCCGTTGGTTACTAAGGACAGAGGCCATTTGAATCTTTGATGTACGATGAGACCACCAAGCTTCGCGATCTCGCTTAAGGCCAGGAAGCAGTTTCGCCGGTCATAACCATTGTTTCGTCTTACCGATCGAGTGGAGTATGCAGACGACACGGGAAACAATGCAAGTAACTCCAATGTGAAAACCTGAAGGAACAATGTATGCTGCCATCACAAGCTCAACGTCAGTCAGTCATCAACAGCAGTATATCAATCATTTGATCAGACACTTCTCTCCCATACAATCATGATGACCTACGAAACGAAGAATAATAAGAGAGAAGAGGGAGTTACTGGAAAACCTTAATGTCCTATGCAAACACACAGGGCCAAGGCGGTTACAACTTGTCAACAGCAAACCATCACAAACAGCTGACTACCGCACGAAGATAAGGCGGCATCGGCGGGACAGCTTCCTTGCGGTTTTCACTGACCCGCGTCATAATCAGCCATTACCCCGCACACAACTCAGCAGCAAACACATTTTAAACAGGCAGTCGGACTAGGAGACGGCAGCAGACGCGCCACTGACGTCGAGTGCGAGCCATGTCCTGCAACGTCTTGAGCCAAGCACAAGGTGAGTCACGTGGACTCCAGCCCGGAAGCTGAGACCGACCAACGGCACCTAGCTTGATCGTCAAGGAATTCATTTCCCGCTGCCAAAGTCAACTTCTGTCCACCCCGAGCCTTGCGCCGCCCTATATCTGGCAGACTAAACAAGGCCCTCCTAGGTAAGTGGTGACCAGACATACTTAACATGTGCCCAAGCCACAGCATCCGGTTGGAAATTTACCGCTCCGCTCCCAGGCCACTTTATTCCAGTTTTTTTGTGTCAGATATAGATATTTGTGATCAGAATTTATATAATTCTGTATAATTTTTGATTCTGAATTATCCAGTGATAGATTTAAATCCATTTCTGCATTAATCTACTGGTTTTTGTCTACTAAGTGTTTCGTCGACCCTGGTGTTACCTAGCTCGTGTCCTTTGAAGTAAAGTTTAGCTCGTTGTTTCCATTATTATAGCTGGTTCGTCCTCTGGTGTGTATACTTCACTCTAGTTAATTCTTTGGCGTTTTACGACATTACTACCTGTAATACTTTATCGAAACTTCTGTCCCGCTTCATAACACTGATTTTCTCTTATCGATCGTGATACGAAGGAATACACGAGTCGAACAAGCCAGGACCCCATCGCCTCGGCCGGCTATCCAAACCCATCCGCCCTGATTGGGGCGAACAGAGAGCCAACCAGGAGAAGCGGCCAATGAACGTTAGGTTGAAGTTCTTTTATTGGCTGTAAGTTAACCTTTCCAGAGCTTTCCACGGTCGCTTTAAATATATTGTTCACGAACTTTCCAATTTACCTTTATAATGAACGGTGTGATTTGCTAATTCATTCCTGTTGCCCTGCTCGTCCGATTCGTCTTCTCTCTGTCCTGTGGGGGGCCAGCGACTTCGGGTTTGATTGGGAATCAAGCGTCCATTCAGGCAAGGGACGAACACTTCAACTGGCGACGGTTTGAACCCTAATCAATATGTCCATATCGGCTGACGAGCTCAAGGCCATTCTACTGCAGCAACAAGCACAATTTGAGGCATCCCAACTCAGGCTGATCGAAACTCTTACGCGCCAACTCTCAATCCAGACCGGTTCACTGTCTACAAACGTCAAGCCGTCCGCATCGGTAGACGCCATCACTAACAGCATTACCGAATTTTCGTACGACCCCAATGCTGGCCTAACTTTTGAATCTTGGTTCAAGCGTTATGAAGATGTGTTCCGCGTTGAACTTGGAGACCATGATGACGATTGGAAAGTCCGATTGCTGTTAAGGAAACTTGGAACAGCAGAGCACTCCAGGTATGTCAACTTTATTTTGCCTAAGAACGCTCGAGACTGCACTTTTGAGGAGACTGTCAAATGCTTGGGCCAAATATTTGGAGAGCAGTCATCCATCTTCAACACGCGATATCAATACCTGAAGATCACCAAGGCAGACGCTGATGACTACGTCACTTATGCTGGCATCGTCAATCGCGAGTGTGAAAAATTCTACATCAAATCCATTACGGCAGATCAATTCAAATGCCTGATTTTTATCTGTGGCCTACATTCCCCACGGGATGCAGAGATTCGCACCAGGCTGCTGAGTAAACTTGAACAAAACCAGCAAATGACTCTACAGACCATAACTACTGAATGCCAACGATTGCTGAACCTCAAGCATGACACTCTTATGCTGGAGAAACAACAATCCATTCCAAATCTTAGTGTATTAAAGACAACCTCAAAGAAACCGCTTTCAAGTGAAACAGGCCATGAAAAGCCCAGACAGAATACCAAGCCGCCGACTGCCTGTTGGAGATGTGGTGAGTGGCATTTTGTTCGAGAGTGTCCATTCCTGCAACACGTTTGCCACAAGTGTCATAAACGGGGCCATAAGGAAACGCACTGCCGATGCAGACCGCAGTTCAAGCGTGCAAGACATACGCGACCGCATTCAACTGTTCCCAAAAGATTCAGCAACTATAGTACGGTTCAAGCGGCCTACTCTGATGAACATGTGGCTCGCAGAAAGTACGTCAGAGTTCACCTGAATGGGCATCAAGTGCGTCTTCAGTTTGATACAGCCTCGGACATCACAATTATCTCCAGCAAAACTTGGCAAATATTGGTACTCCGCCAATGTTAATGGGACGGAACCAGCCAATGAGAGCGTTTTACGCTGAGGGCTATTGATTTGGCCATAAATTGAATGTACCGTTAGTTTGGACGTTAAGAAATATATACTCGCCAGCCGTACGCCGGTCTCCTGCTTTGGGAAGTCGGGCTGATCAGAGTGCACGCTAGCAGCAGGTCATCGGTAGGTCAGCCGAAACCATAACATATATTTTTTGGCGACGGAAGGTAGTGGATCAAGATGTCAATTTCAGCGGAAGACCTGAAAATCATTTTGTTGCAGCAACAGCAGCAATTTGAAACAGCACAGCTGCGTATGATTGAAACCCTCACCCAAATCTGTGCAGCCTACGGTCGTTCAGAACAATGGGAAGCCTTCGGCGGATGCGATGATCAGTAGTGTTAATGAGTTCATATTCGATCCTGACTCAGGATTAATATTCGATGCGTGGTTCAGGCGCTATGAAGATGTTTTCAGGGCAGAGTTGTCAGGTCTTGATGGTGCATCTAAAGTTCGCCTTTTGTTACGAAAACTCGGAACGGTTGAACATGACAGATACATTAACTACATTTTGCCAAACAACGCGCATGATTTCAGCTTTGATGATACAGTTGCTCGACTCACAGCGTTGTTTGGAGACCAGTCGTCTCTTTTCAATAACCGATACAATTGTCTAAAGCTATGCAAAAAGGACAATGACAGTCTTATTGCTCACGCAGCGATAGTCAAACGTGAATGCCAGAAATTCAAACTGAAGTCGCTCACGGAAGACCAGTTCGAGTGTTTGATACTAGTATGCAGTCTACAGTCCCCAAAAGACGCCGAGATACGAACGAGAATACTTGGTATGTTGGAACGCGACACAGATGTTACATTACAAAACGCCATTGCTGAAGCCCAAAGAATCATGAATTTAAAGCACGATACGGCTATGGTGGAAGATTCCAGAGCACATTGCGCAGATATATCTGTCCAGCAAATTTCAGGAAACAACCCACCGACCGCTCAACCTAGCAGATATCCACAATCCAAACCCCCATCACCTTGCTGGCAATGCGGAGGATGGCATTGTGTGAGATGGTGTCCTTTCAGCAAACATGTTTGTCAAAGGTGCTTTAGACGGGGGCACAAGGAGACCCACTGCAGATTCAAAACGTCATTTAGATCGTCATGTGATACTCGAAAAGCAGGTTACCGAAGGTTCGCGACAAGAGTAAACGCTAACTATACGGACGATGTTAAAGATAGAAGAAAGTTCGTCACTATTACCATCAACGGAAGAGTAGCGCGTCTGCAGATTGATACGGCTTCCGATATTACAGTCATTACGGAAAACTTATGGAAAGCTATCGGTTCACATGACATTAAACCAACTAACCATAAAGCGAAGAGCGCATCAGGTACGATTCTAAACTTGATCGGTCAGATTGAATGTGAGTGTCGCTTTGCCAACTTCACCGCTTGGGGAACTATTTTCGTCACAACACACAAGAATTTGAACCTCCTTGGATTAGACTGGATTGAGCGATTCAACCTCTTAGATGTTCCCATTAATCAAATCTGTGCAAGTGTACACTTACACAAACCAAAAGTCCCCAAGGCAATGGCAATCGAACAAATTCGAGAGAAATATGCACCTGTTTTCCGTGAAGGACTTGGTAAGTGTACAAAGTTGCAAGCCTCATTGTCCTTAAAACCCGATGCTGTTCCTGTTTTCCGTGCAAAGCGGCCAGTACCTTACGCAGCAGTCCCAATTGTTGACCAGGAACTTGATCGTTTGGAGAAACTTGGGGTTATCTATGCAGTGAACTACTCTTCTTGGGCGGCTCCAATTGTGGTTGTCAAGAAGCCGAACGGCCAGATCCGAATATGTGCCGACTTTTCTACTGGGCTGAATAAAGCGTTAAACACGCATCAGTATCCTCTGCCAGTCCCAGACGATTTGTTCTCGAAACTAAATGGGGGTCAGTGTTTTGCCAAGCTAGATCTATCGGATGCGTACTTACAAATAGAAGTTGATGAAGCTTCTAGAGAATTACTGACGATAAATACGCACCGAGGTTTGTATCAGTATCATCGACTTCCATTCGGAGTTAAGTCCGCGCCAGTAAACAGTAGAATGTGCGCCGTTAGATTAGCTGGTTCGTTCCGTGCTTCGAAGTCGCGCGGGGACAAACGGTGCCTGTTTGTCATTGCGGCCTACGCCCCTACAAACTGTAGCACTGATTCGGTAAAAGATGATTTCTATCAGCAACTTCACGAGCTCCTTCGTTACAGAAGGAGTACGGATACTGTGGTGCTGGCTGGCGATCTAAACGCCCAAGTCGGAAAGTTGTCCTCTGATGAGCTTCATCTGGGCGGCCAATATGGTGTAGGCTCCCGTAATGATAATGGTGAGCGATTGCTACAGATGTGTGAAGATGCTCGCCTGTTTCTCGCGAGCACTAACTTTCGACACAGCACCCGCAGAAGTGTGACTTGGCGGCCACCAGCCTCGGGCCAGTCATGGACGCAAATCGATCATATCGCGATCAGTTACCGCTGGAGAGGCTGTGTCCAAAACTGTCGCTCGATTTGGAGCACGAGCGTGGACTCTGACCACGCACTTGTATGTGCCGACCTCCTGATGCGTTTCGGTGGACGTCCGCAACGTCGATGTGAACGGATTGACACTAGCCAGCTTGCGAAGTCAGATGTTCTGAATGTGTACCAAGATGCGCTGACATCTGGGCTGAGTAAGCGCCCACTAAACACCGTTGAAGATCACTGGTCGCATACTCGTCAAGCGTTGCTGTTAGCAGGCATGTCTTCATGTGGCAAAACAAATTGCAAAATCGGACATTGGGTCTCTACACAGTCTCTCGAACTTATGGATGCTCGCCGACGTATTCCGGCTGGAAGCGTATACAATGAAGCACGCAAAAATCTCAGGGCGAAACTACGTGCTAGCCTAAAGAAGGACCGCAAAACCTGGTGGTCTCATCGTGCCTTTGAGATGGAAACTGCCGCTGCCATTGGTAATCATCGTGAGTTATACCGTCTGATAGGGGCAACAGGCAGCAGAAGACCTGGTGTTAGCGAGACCATACGCGACGAGAGTGGGCAGATGATCCACAGCCTGTCAAAACGCTTGGAGCGTTGGGCTGAACACTTTGCTATGCAATTTAACCAACCTGAGTTATCGTTTTCTTCTTCGGGCATTGAGCGCCCTTCTCCTTGGGCCGTCTCCTTGGATCCGCCCTCACGCGCAGAAGTCGAATGTGAGATCAAGCTGTTAAAATTGCATAAGGCCGCAGGAGCAGATACGATTCCTCCAGCCCTCTTCAAATTCGGTGGACCTGCTCTAGTAGATGATCTACACGAGTTGCTAGTAAAACTTTGGGAGCAGGAGACAGTCCCGACAGACTGGAACCGCTCCGTCATTGTCCCAATTTTCAAGGGAGGCTCCCGTTTAGAATGTGGCAATCATAGAGGGATCAGTCTGATTTCGATTGCCTCTAAATTGCTTGCCTCTGTCATTCTCCACAGACTGACTGGCACTCGTGAAAGCCAGATTCGTGAAGAGCAAGCCGGATTTCGTCGAGGTCGGGGCTGCATCGACCACATCTTCACATTGCGTCAAGTGTTGGAGCACCGCCATGTTTATTGGCGACCCACCGTTGTCGTGTTTCTTGACATAAAAGGTGCCTTCGACTCAGTCGATCGATGTGCCCTTTGGGACTGTCTGTTGAGGAAAGGTGTGCCTGATAAATATGTAAACATTATCAAAGCGCTGTACGCACATAGTTCGGGCAGGGTGAGGGTTTATGGCAAACTCTTCGCCACCCTTCAGTATCATCAGCGGTGTGAGACAAGGATGCCCGCTGTCACCTTTCCTCTTCAACTTCGCTATTGATGAAGTCATGGAAACAGCGTTCGCTGAACACGACCTAGAATGTGTGGAGCTACTCCCTGGTGAGCGACTTCTTGACTTGGAGTATGCAGACGATATTGCCCTAATCTGTGACAGCTCCCAAACATGCCAAACAGCACTGAACCGATTAGCACTGGCTGTCAATCGTTTTGGGCTATGCTTTGCTCCATCGAAATGCAAAGTACTTCTCCAAGATTGGCAGGGACCCAACCCTGCGCTAACGCTTGGTGGTGATCTGCTAGAAGTCGTTCAGGAATTCAAGTACCTGGGCAGCTATATTAGCACCCGTGGGATTGAAGATGAGGTTACGAACCGTATAGCAAAAGCTCGAGGTGCTTTTGCCAATCTCCGCCACCTGTGGCGCAGACGCGACATTACTCTCGCCCTGAAGGGCAGAGTTTACAACGCAGCCGTCCGTTCAACTCTCCTATATGGCTGTGAAACCTGGCCCATCAGGTCGACAGACATGAAGAGACTCGTCACGTTCGATCATCGCTGCCTTCGCAGCTTAGCTCATGTCTGGTGGGAACACCGCGTGAGCAATGAGCGTGTTCGACGTCGCGTATTTGGTACAGGAAGAGCGAGTGGACCGCTCAGCACGATTATTTCACGCACCAGGCTCCGATGGCTGGGCCACGTGTTGCGCATGCCAGCACACCGACTCCCACGACGTGCTTTGTTTACGCGTTGTGGGTGCGGTTGGAAGAGGAGGAGGGGAGGCCAAGTGATGACTTGGTCGAGAGAAATGAAAACCCTCACTTCGAAGTTGGCGTCGGTTGGTGCATCCCGACTGCCTGGTTGGGGTCCTAAGGACGGTGAACACGTTTGGTTGGACACACTTGCTGATATGGCTAGGTGCCGGCCCCAATGGCGTTTGTGTTGTGAGTTCCTTTGTCCATCCCCCTCCTGTTTAGCATCCCCCTCCAATCACGATCTCAATCGTTTGGCATAATATGACTTTCTTTTACGGCAGCCAGCTGTTAGCTCTCCGGAACGATGTCCATCCGTTACAGGGGACTCAGCGGGCGTGCCACTGTTTGTTGTTGTTGTTGTTTTGTTTTTTCTTCTTTTCTTGCCTTTTGTATTGCGGCACAATAGCTGAGGTGTTTTTCACCTCCAGCTAACGTGTAATGATGATGATGATGATGATGATGCCAGCAATTTTTCAGCAAATCATGGATACTATGCTAACAGATGTAGATGGTGCTGCCGCATATTTGGACGATATCATTGTCGTCGGAACTAACCCAGATGACCTTTTCAGAAAGCTGCACTTAGTACTTGATCGCATACAAGAGTACGGATTTAGACTTCGCCCAGAAAAGTGCACGTTTTTCATGGACTCCATTAATTTTCTTGGCTTCATAATTGACAAGAACGGTAGACGTCCAGATCCGTCAAACATTGATGCTATAAAAAAGATGCCACCTCCCAAAGATGTGCCTACTCTGAGGTCCTTCTTAGGACTCGTCAGTCATTACAGTCAATTTCTGCCACATATGCACAGCGTGCGTGGACCACTCAATGAGTTACTCACCAAGGACAAACGTTGGCACTGGTCCGAAGATTGTCAGAAGTCCTTTGAGGAGGTGAAGCGAATGCTGTGTTCTGACCTTATGCTGACACATTACGACCCTACACTTGAAATCGTGGTGGCGGCAGACGCTTCGAAGTATGGCGTGGGTGCAGTTATCTCTCATAAGTTTGCTGACGGATCGGAAAAAGCGATCGCACACGCAGCTCGATCACTGTCGCCAGCCGAAAAGAATTACGGGCAGATAGAGAAAGAGGCATTAGCGATAGTCTTTGCAATAAAGAAATTTCACAAAATGTTGTATGGCAGGAGGTTTACCCTGCTTACCGACCATAAACCACTCCTAGCCATATTTGGATCAAAGTCCGGTATACCCGTTTATACCGCGAACAGACTGCAGCGTTGGGCCACGGCCTTACTCGCCTATGATTTTGCGGTGAAGTACACGGCTACAAAGGACATAGGTCAAGCAGACGCACTTTCCCGGTTATTGGAGCTACAACAGCATCAGCAGGAAGAATCTATAATTGCAGCAATCTCCCTTGAATCAGAGGTCAACCAGGTCTTGATGGGGAATTTTAGGAAGCTTCCCGTGACGTTTGACATGGTACGTGACGCAACTGTGCGAGATCCCCTCTTGCGCCAGGTAATCAAATTTCACACTACGCAGTGGCCAAGTGATACTCTATCCGGAGAGCTACAAATTCTCTCTCGGAGAAAGGACGAACTTTCGATCGTAAATGGGTGTTTACTTTTGGCCGAGAGAATTGTCATACCCAAAGAACTTCGCCAAAGAGTCCTTCAGCAATTTCATCGGGCACATCCTGGAATTAACAGAATGAAAAGCATTGCTCGGAGTTTTGTCTACTGGCCAAACATTGATTCGGAACTCGAGCAACTAGTAAAGTCATGTCCCAGATGCGCGCTTGCTAGTAAGGCACCGAGAAAAGCTGACTTAGCTTCCTGGCCGTTGGCAACAAAACCGTGGGAACGCGTGCACGCTGATTTCTTTGGTCCCCTAAACGGTCAGCAGTACCTAATAGTTGTTGATTCCTATAGTAAATGGCCTGAGGTCTTCTGTATGGAGCGTGCGACAAGTGGTGCAACAATTAACATTTTGAGGAGACTTTTCAGTCAACACGGAATACCAGAAACCTTGGTCACTGACAATGGTTCTCAGTTCACTTCTTCCCAATTTGCCGAATACTGCACACAGCATGGTATCACGCATCTACGGTCGCCACCGTTTCACCCTCAGTCAAATGGACAAGCAGAGCGCTTCGTCGACACGTTTAAGCGATCGCTACTAAAGATGCGGGGGGAAGGAACCACACAGGAGATACTTGATACATTTTTGCTCGTGTACAGATCAACTTCAAATCCCCAAGTACCAAACCAGTTGTCGCCGGCAGAAGCACTAATGGGAAGAAAACTCCGTTCTGTGAATTCCCTGCTAACTCCGAGGTGTACTAATGAGCAAGAAAGGAACGTTCGGATGGAGCAGTACTACAACGAGCGACACAGAACTCAAGCACGCCGCTTTTACCCCGGACAGCGTGTCTTAGTAAGAGACTATCGCGCGGGAAACCCGCAATGGGTGGTAGGATCGATACGGAGAAATATTGGACAGGTGCTATATGAGGTTAATGTGGGTAATTTGATTTGGACCAGGCATTCCAATCAGCTGCGACCAACTAGCATCCCTGCGGGCACAAGCGCTCGGTTACTACCGTTAGATATTCTACTAGAGAGTTTCGACATGCCATCTAATCCCCAAAGCAATTCGGATACATCCCGCACAGAAGTCTCAGAGGAACCGAAGGTCCAGACCCGGCGCTGTACTGATCGACTACGGAGACCTGTCGTAAGAATGCAGTTGGATCCAAAAATGAAGTCTTATGTCAACTTTTGCGGGGGAAGGTGTTAATGGGACGGAACCAGCCAATGAGAGCGTTTTACGCTGAGGGCTATTGATTTGGCCATAAATTGAATGTACCGTTAGTTTGGACGTTAAGAAAAATATACTTGCCAGCCGTACGCCGGTCTCCTGCTTTGGGAAGTCGGGCTGATCAGAGTGCACGCTAGCAGCAGGTCATCGGTAGGTCAGCCGAAACCATAACAGCCAATCAACCGAACGACACATGTTGCACTTAACGCTTCAGGAGATCAACTTAATCTCATTGGTGAGTTGCAGTGTGAAATGGTTTTTGGCGCTGCTTGGGCAAACGGTGTCGTGTACATTACGGGCCTGTCACATTTGAATCTTCTTGGACTCGACTGGATCCAGAAGCTCCACCTGTTCGACATCCCCCTGAGTCAAGTCTGCAATACCCTCCGGCTCGGATATACGAGGCCCTCTTCAGAAGGTGACGGACCAAACATCAACCTGATCGAGCAGCTACGAAGGAAATTCCCGGCTGTGTTTTGCAACAACTTGGGAAAATGCACAAAGACCAAAGCAAGCCTTACTCTCAAAGACGGTGTCAAACCCGTATTCCGACTCAAAAGACCGGTACCGTACGCTGCGCTGCCGATCATTGATGCGGAACTTGATCGTTTGGAGCGGGCAGGCGTCATCCAACCTGTGAACTATTCAGCGTGGGCAGCACCTACTGTTGTCGTCAAGAAGACCAATGGAACCGTTCCTATCTGTGCTGACTACTCTACGGGATTGAATGCTGCTTTGAAAATGCACCAGTATCCTTTGCCAGTCCCAGAAGATTTATTTGCTAAGCTCAGTGGTGGCGCTTACTTTGCAAAGCTAGATTTATCAGATGCTTATCTTCAAATTGAAGTCGACGATGCTTCAAAGGAATTGCTGGCAATCAATACGCATCGAGGTTTATACCAGTTCAACCGTTTGCCGTTTGGTGTCAAATCAGCTCCCGCGATTTTCCAACAAATTATGGATACGATGTTAGCTGGGTTATCAGGAGTCGCAGCTTACTTGGACGACATCATAATCAAAGGGT
Source organism: Dicrocoelium dendriticum (assembly GCA_944474145.2). Classification (NCBI taxonomy): domain Eukaryota; kingdom Metazoa; phylum Platyhelminthes; class Trematoda; order Plagiorchiida; family Dicrocoeliidae; genus Dicrocoelium; species Dicrocoelium dendriticum. Next base: position 219,891,862 of record OX104063.1, read on the forward strand.
CTACCTTTCGAGAGCTGACGGAAAGACTGGAAGCAGTTCTCCACCGCGTTAACAACTACGGTTTCCACTTGAAAGCAGAAAAGTGCAATACCGGCATGAAGTGTGTAAAGTATCTTGGCTTCATCATCGAGAAGGATGGCCGTCGTCCGGATCCTTCCAACATAAGCGCCATAAGACAGGTGCCTCCACCTGACAATGTGGCGAAGCTCAGATCATTCTTGGGGTTGATCAGTCATTACTGCTCTTTTGTGCCCGAAATGCATCGGCTACGAGGACCACTCAATGAACTTCTGGTAAAGGATCGCAAAATTTGTGTGGTCTCCTGAATGTCAAGCCGCATTTGATAATGTCAAGTCTATATTGTGTTCTGACCTATTGCTAACGCATTTCAATCCGGAGCTGGAGATCGTAGTTGCTGCTGATGCGTCAGACTACGGAATTGGAGCAGTCATATCCCACATTTTCCCCAATGGTTCGGAGAAAGCTGTGACGCATGCGGCCAGATCACTCACCCCAGCGGAACGTAACTATGGACAAATCAAGAAAGAAGCTTTAGCCATAGTGTTTGCAGTCAAGCGATTTCACAAAATGCTCTACGGACGAAAATTCACGCTGTTTACTGAGCACAAACCCTTGGTCGCAATCTTTGGATCAAAGAAAGGCATTCCGGTCTGCACGGCCAGTCGTCTCCAACGCTGGGCAACGGTTCTACTTGGTTACGATTTCGTCGTCAAATATCAATTTACACACAGCATTGGTCAAGCAGATGCGTTATCTCGTTTAATTGGTACACAACATCAAGAACCAGAGGATTTGGTAGTTGCTCAAATCTCCGTAGAACCCCAAGTACAGCAAGTTGTGTCTGATATTTTCGGTGCCTTACCAGTAACATTCGAAATGGTGCGGGAAGCGACCCAGCATGATTCTACCCTTCAACAAGTGATTGATTTCCACCTCAATGGATGGCCTAAGAGAGTTACAACGCCGGAGCTTCAACAATTCCACCAACGGAAGGAAGCACTATCGGTCGTCAGAAACTGCCTGATGTTCTCAGATCGCGTCGTCATTCCACACATACTTCAAGATAGAGTCCTCCGACAATTTCATACTGGCCACCCGGGAATGAATCGCATGAAATCCCTGGTACGAAGCTATGTGTATTGGTCCTATATGGATTCCCAGATCGAGAGTTTAACCAAGAATTGTCCCCGATGTGCTAGTGTATCAAAACAACCAAGGAAGACGGAATTGCAATCCTGGCCAATACCAACGGAACTATGGTCAAGGGTACACATCGACTTTGCAGGTCCAATTGATGGTCACCATTTTCTCATTGTTGTCGATGCCCACAGTAAATGGCCGGAGGTGATTCCAATGGTCAGAACCACAGCAGCAGCCACTGTCTCCGCTCTCAGACAGATATTTTCTCGTTTCGGTGTTCCCCACACGTTGGTTTCGGACAATGGAACACAATTTACCTCATCTGAATTTGTCGTCTTCTGTCGCAGAAACGCGATCGTCCACGTAAGGTCTCCACCCTTCCACCCACAATCGAACGGGCAAGCGGAACGATTTGTGGATACCCTCAAAAGAGCTTTGCTAAAGATGAAGGGGGAAGGTACCTTGGAGGAGATTCTTGACACATTTCTGCTGACGTATCGCACAACTCCGAATCCGCAGACACCGAACGCCCTATCTCCGGCTGAAACTTTGTTTCAAAGGAAAATCCGTGTGCCGCATGATGCCCTCAGGCCCAGGAAGGATCAGTGCTGTCCCGCAACTATCAGATGGAGCGACAATTCAACATCCGACACGGTGCACGGAAGCGAAGCTTTAATGTTGGTCAACAAGTTCTGGCGAGAGACTATCGCATCCACTATCCTAAATGGGCTATGGGCCATGTACTATACAAACGTGGTAACGTGATCTACGGTATCCAGGTTGGGACGGCAGTTTGGGTAAGACATGCCAATCAGCTGCTAGCGGCACGGACTGGGGAACAAGTGCAACAACAAGTACCAGCAACGCAGTTACCTCTGGACATCCTGGCCGACGCCAGTGAAGCGACGACTCCCCCGCATGCCCCAACACCGCAAGCACAAAATTCACCCCGAAACCTAGCAGCACAGCGGCCGAAGCGGCGACGCAAATTCGTATCACCCATGCAAGTCAACCCCAAGCTGAAATCGTACAACACAACTCAAAGGGGGGAAGTGTTAGGAAGGAATAAACGAGTCGAACAAGCCAGGACCCCATCGCCTCGGCCGGCTATCCAAACCCATCCGCCCTGATTGGGGCGAACAGAGAGCCAACCAGGAGAAGCGGCCAATGAACGCTAGGTTGAAGTTCTTTTATTGGCTGTAAGTTAACCTTTCCAGAGCTTTCCACGGTCGCTTTAAATATATTGTTCACGAACTTTCCAATTTACCTTTATAATGAACGGTGTGATTTGCTAATTCATTCCTGTTGCCCTGCTCGTCCGATTCGTCTTCTCTCTGTCCTGTGGGGGGCCAGCGACTTCGGGTTTGATTGGGAATCAAGCGTCCATTCAGGCAAGGGACGAACACTTCAGATCAGTACCTTTTTTGAAATGGCGAAGCAGTCACCTTGTGGAATGTGTTGCAAAGTCGTTGGGCATCGAGCTAACGCAATTGCATGCAGTCTCTGCTGTGTTAAGCTTCATATTTCGTGCGTTGGTCTTACAGTAGACCAATTTCGTGTAATTCAGGGTATTCAGAACGAATTTTTGAAGATCGTTTGTAAACTGTGCCAAGCTAAACTTGCGCATAATAAAAGCAGCACGTCTAGCAAGTGGACCAGTACAACCAAATGCTCTAAAATGGAAAGCTCGCCTTGTGCTACACCACAGACAGGGAAGCAGCCAGTGCCTAATACATCGCGTCCATCCCGGAACCAAGATACTAAAGTTCCGTCAGGATCTCCCTCAAGGCCGGCAATATGTTCAGTTGACAGTAAACCTCCAGTTTGCAATAAACAAATTGACGATAACGAATGGAAAATACAAACATCGAAGAAACCAAGAACAGTGTCTAACGACCCGAGGCGCCGTAGCCTCATGATATTTCACGCACCTGAAACAAGTGATTCCAACCCTCAGGTGCGCTATAAGCACGACATCGAGTTTTACAATCATTGATTGATAGACAACTCGATGTAAATGACGGCGGGCTCAAAGTTCAGCAGATCGCCCGTCTAGGAAAAAGAATGGAGGGCAAAAGTAGGCCTATGAGGGTAACTTTTGTCGAGGAAGCAAGTCCCAAGTTACTCTTGTCCCGTCTACATAGGCTGAAGGGTCTAAAGATTCACGTGCGCGCTGACTTAGACCCGGCAGACAGAGAAAAGCTCAAGTCTGCTATGATCGAACTAAAGCGACGCACGGATGATGGAAAACCTAATCTGCGAATTGTAAATTTTCGGGTAGTTGCCCGGATTCCTCCACGAATCCGGATCAACAGGTCTCTAATGCTTCAGGCGCGCCCAGCAGTTCCTACCCCGGTCTGGGCGTAGCCTGTACTAATGTATGCAGTCTGATGAACAAGCGCGATGTGCTGTACGACTTTGTAAGCTCTCAGCGACCAGACGTATTAGGCTTTGCTGAGACATGGTTAAACTCCGAGGTAACCGTCCAAGAAGTGGAAATCACCGGCTACTCATGCTTCCGCTGTGATAGACCATCAAATGATCGCGGTGGCGTTCTACTAGTGAGCGCCTACCAAAGCGCTGATGGTCTATGTGAGCAGTTATGGTGTTCGATTCACCTCAGACGCTGCGAGTTGCTCGTGGGCGTGGTATATCGCAGCCCACTGAGCCGCAGTTTGGACTGGTTGCCGCATGTCCGCAACCACATGAGTCGTCAGATGTTCCTACTCATGGGCGATTTCAACTTGCCCCGAATACAGTGGCCTGAAGCTGAACTTCTCCCCTGCCACTGTGAAGTCGAGAGGAAGTTTACGGAGTTGATATTTGAAACTGGGGCCACACAGCACATCAACCAACCGACACGCATTACTGCGCGCGCGGCTCCATCATGCTTAGACCTACTTTTGACTAGCTGTGAGCAGCGTGTGCATAACATTCAAGTCTTAGAGCCTCTGGGAGCGAGCGACCACTCGATGATCATAGGCAGAATGGAACTACCACCGCCGTATTCTCCCCCATTGGAGCCAACTTTCAACTATTGGAAAGCGGACTTTAATGGCCTCATTCGAGCAGCGAATCAGATAGACTGGTCTTTACCACAGGATTCATCTATTGAAACCTGTTGGACTATCATTAAAGAGGGAGTAAAATCGTTGTGCGCCCGATTTGTACCCCTCAAATTTCGAAAAGTTGGGCCAGTCAAACCACATCGGTTCGACAAAGAGTACAACAAACTGACCCGACGACGACGCAGACTATGGAACAAGTTCGTGTTATCTGGCTCTGGTGAGGACTACAATGCGTACAAGGTACAGCGAAATCGCTGCAACGACGCGAAAACAAGGAAACGCAGAAGCTTCGAAGAGGAGCTTGCAGCCGCCGCAAAAACTGCTCCCAAGAGGATCTTTGCATACGTGAAACGGCGCCTGAGGCCTGTAGCCAATGTCTCAGTGTTAGAAGGCTCCGATGGACAACCCCTAACCTCGAGTACAGATCGTGCGTCCGCATTGGCGACGCACTTCGCCTCCGTATTTGTAAGTGATCAGGTGTCTGTAACAAGTTCGACGAGTACCGCTCCAGCCGAACTTAACAGCCTGGACTGCAATATTGAGGATGTGCGCAAGCTTCTAGCAAATCTTGACGGGACAAAACCTGCTGGGCCAGATGGTATACACCCACTGATCCTCAACTCCCTATCGGCCATCATCGCGCCTTCTGTAACTGAACTGTTTAACAGGTCACTATCTACTGGACTGTTACCAGACGACTGGAAATGCTCAGTCGTAAAGCCTATACCGAAAGGTGGTAACCCAAGTAAAGTGGATAACTACCGGCCGATCTGCCTGACTGCTGTTTTGGCAAAGACGCTCGAGAAGATCGTGAAGAAGAACCTTCTGCAGCTTCTCGAGTCGAAAAACCTGTTGACCTCCGCACAGCATGGTTTCATGAAAGGTCGCTAATGCATCACCAACCTACTATTGACAAGGCAGGAATGGCTAAAAGTGATGAACCAAGGCCATTCGATCGATGTCGTTTACATTGACTTCAGTAAGGCTTTTGACAAGGTCAACCATGCAGTGCTCCTTGACAGGCTGAGGATGTACGGTGTTGGTGGTTCGCTACACAAATGGATCAGAAATTTCCTTGTGGATCGAAAGTGGAGAGTCCAGATGGACAACCATCTAACGGACTGGTATTCATCGAGCAGCGGCGTGCCCCAAGGCACTGTACTGGGGCCGATATTGTTTCTGATCCATGTAAACGATGTGCCTAAGCTACTCCAATCACCATGTGCGTTGTTCGCAGATGACTTGAAGGTGTGGAGAGTAATCCGCACACCCAATGATTGTGATTTACTTCAGCAGGATCTCGACAGCCTCTCAACATGGTCTGCAGAGGTTAACCTTCCGATCAACCCTGCTAAGTCGCAATTCATGAGGTTGGGTAAATGCGAGCACAGCCGAACGTACACAGTGGCTGATCAACCGCTGCATCCCGCGTCTTTCGTGCGGGACCTCGGTGTGCTCTCACGCTGCGACCTAAAATCCATTGGCAACACGAATAGGCTGTACCAAAACAGTCTTCGGATGCTTTGGGCGCTCAGGCGCAGCTTCAGCACTTGGTCCGAAGAGACTGCCACTCGCCTCTTCGTCTCGATAATACGACCAATGCTAGACTACGGCTCTCCCGCATATTGTCCCATCACGCTGGGCGAGGTAGAAAAGCTTGAGCGGGTGCAGCATGTAGCCACTAGGCTGATTCCCAACTTACGAGGTATGTCGTATGAAGACCGATGTAAGAAACTAGGGCTGTACACCCTAGCATATCGTCGGCTGAGGGTCAACCTCATCATGACGCACCGGATATTACATCTGAGTGAATACCCCATGTTGAGACAACTGCTTCATCTGCGCACACCAAGCAGCACGCGAGGACACCGGTACAAGCTTATCGTACCGCAGCTGAAGCGGGTAGCTCACCAACTCTGTTTCGAACGTAGAGTGGTGAATACCTGGGACAAACTGCCGCAGCCGGTAGTTGAGGCGAATTCAGTGGCCGAATTTAAGAAGCTTCTAGACAAACACTTTGCAGAGGCAAAATATAGAGAGCGGAACGATAATTAATACGTTAATGTCCAAGAGCGACAATTGGTGCAACTACACAGAGTATGCTCTACTCGCTGTTTCTAATCAGTATCAGTGCTATCCGATATAAGAAACTAGCCTAGTTATCACTGCCTAGTACACGCCTACGCACATCATCGTTGCAGACATGCTGGTGCCACCCGAAACCAGCAATGCTTCGCAGACAAAGATGGTCAATTAGTTGAAGACGCTTCAGATCTTCAAAGCGAAGGAGCCAAGTCTCACTCCCATAGAGCAGAACGGCCCTCTCACTGTGGCCTTGCACGCAAAACCTTACAGACGGAGTGAAACTGCCCTTTGTCTAAAAAGATGTCCCAGGGTCAAGAATGCAGTTCTGGCTTTTGCAATGCGTGAACTGACGTCAGTTTCTATGCGCCCATCGTTGCTGATGCAGCTGCCAAAATAAGCGAATTGATCAACCACCTCGAATCCTTCGTTTTCAAAGGTCAACGGGTCGTCAAGTGATTGGTGGTCCTGCAGCAAAACTTTACACTTTGAAGGTGCGAAGCGCATCCCAAATAATGGGAGCACACTAGACAAGCTATTCAGGATTGATTGTGCCGCCGCAATATCGTCGAAAAGCAAGACGATATCGTCCGCATAACCAAGATCAACTAATTTTTCACCAGACACAAGCTCGACGTCACGACGAAAATGAACAAAAATGGGGAAACTGAATAATCCTGACGAATGCCACTTGTGATCGGAAAGCTATCCGATAGGCAACCGTAGACCTTGACACGTCCTGGGGTGTTCGAGCATAGAGCATGCAAAATGATCACATATGTGGTGTGAACACCTTGCCGAGCAAGTTGTTGGAATAGAATGGAACGGCCGACTGAATCGAACGCACTCCTGAAATCAAGGATCACAGCTATTGTCGGTCTGCGGTATGCGTGGCGCTGCTCTAGCACCTACCGCAGCGTGAATATATGGTCTATAAAGCCACGTCCTGGGCGAAAACCTGCCTGCTCTTCCCTAATCAGAGATTCCCGTTCGGCAATGAGGCGACGAACGAGAATCGAGGCCAGTAATTTTGTCACAACTGGCGTTAGGCTAATATCCCTGTGGTCAGCACAGTCGGTGCGACTGCCCTTCTTGTATATTGCCGCCATAATCGATACACTCCAGTTAGCCGGGATGGTCTCCTCCTTACATACATATTCGAACAGCGAGGTCAGTGTTTTTTAGAGGAGCTCACCTCTATCCCTAAATAGTACAGGTGGAAGCGAATCCGGGCCAGCAGCACGCAAACGGTTGAGGGCTGCGATCGCGTTTTGGGCTTCAGCCTCCGATAGAGCTACTAAAATAACCGTGCATGACTCATCCTGCATCATCTGAGTATGAAGAGGTCCGGAAGCAGGGGGTTAACTGAACTGACCTTGTAGTGAATATGCTCGATCATGGACGTAAAAGTTAGCAGCTGAGTCTCTGTGCTCACTGACTCAGTACAAACAACAAGGCCCAGGACAATAACCAAATCTGGTCGATCGTCATCACCAGTAGGGCAACCGGACAAACAGTAGGAAATGCGGATGAAACTGATGATGAGGGATGCACCATAGGAAAACGCCATGTTGTTCACCAGACGATGACACAGATATTCCAGGATCCACTGGGTTGCTCCCAGTGAGTGCATCTATGGGGCCCCTAGAATTGTAATGGAAACAATAACAATCAACTCATTCCATAAGCGAACTCAAAGCATGTGTATATGCTTGAACTAAACTCCGGGGTCATAGAAACAGGGAGGAGTAGATCTAATGGGACAAGATGACCTTTATGGTGTGCCACTCGAATTTGTGGCCCAGATGGAATCAAAGGGTGAAGTAATTGGAGATGAAGACAAACAGCTGATGGATTCCAAGCCAGTCCAGCTTACTGTCACAAACAGGGTTGAAATTGTGGATCGCGTTCTAATCAATTGCTGGAGCAGCTGAAACCACCATGAAGGCCGTCGGTTTGACCCTATTTATGACATCCGGCACAGATAGTAGCTAAGAAAGTATAACAAAATATGACTTTCAATAACTTTGACAGTGACTTGTATCAACGATCACAGGACGCCGGGAGAACCTCTAAAGTTCAGTTTATCATTCGTCACCCCCATATTAGAAATAACCGAATAAGTCAGCAAAGCAAGTCTCACCATTCCGGCCTCCAGATTGGCGGTGTACAATCTGTCTCGATGCTCCAATATTTTACAAGAGAGCGAAATCTGCGTAAGGCGGTCCTCGCCCCCATAGATATACGTTTGGCAGATTGTTAGAGTAGAAGCATCCGTTCAAAAAGCAATCCAAAATCAAATGAGTACATGTGTTTGCGCTGTCAAGTACGCTTGAAAAGAGTATTGAGAAAATGCTGCTACATTCTACAACCTTTGTGCTATGGGAAAATGGATGAGATTCCGACGACTGGACACATAGGGTTTTCATACCTATCCTAGTCAAAATACAATGCGACTCAGAACCTGGGTGCAGGGACTACTGGACAACGGCTATATAGCTGTGCCACCGAGTCAAGAGTAGTCGTTAATGAAAGACAAGAGATTAACTTAACCGAGGTTCACTTCAAGTAAGGTGGAAATGCAAACCAAAGTCGCAAGCAATAATACACACATACAAGGAGGATTTCTAATGAAGCGACAACTTAATTCTCTCTTTTTCCCCTTAATTTCGTTGTTCGCTTGTGTTGAGTACGGACCTTGGCCCGGTGGTTGAGGCATGTAACCGTCTAATGACGTCTTCCTATTTTACAATGGTCAAAAGAGCCGGACGAACTGGTCTAAAGGGAGTTGGGAAAGTAGTAGCCAAGCAAATGAGCACTTGGGTTTTCGATCGATCCAATGTGTTCGTAACAGTCTGTCACGGAAATGTGAGTCAGGGCAACTGAATGCACGTCAATGCAATATCCGTGTGTGTAAAGTAAATAATAAAAAATAATGCGTCAGCTGTACACCGTAACGGCGTTTCGTTGCTGCGCGACCACCACCAGTCGCGCGTGGGCTAAGTAAACCGCGAGGACGTTCAATCCTATGTGGATTCGAACCGGTGACCTTATGGTTGCAAACCAAGCGTACAAACCACTCGGCCACCGGCCGACGTGTAAATTAAATAATGCAGATGGGTTCACCGATTAAAAACGGTGCACCGAAACTGAAGTTGAATCGGCTGCCTTGACTTGGGCCGGCAAAAAAGCATAATTATAATAGGGAAAACATACAAAAAATGAAAAGATCAAACGGGTTAGTTAATGTTCGGCAATGACAGGACGAGTGTGAGGGCGCCCCCGAGTTCCGGAACACGCATATCTGATGACTGGTGTCTAGTCGTCAATAAGCGACCAATTCCGAGGACAACACAGAAAGATTTCCATCGCGTTTATTATTGACAAGTCACTGACGGGCTATGTCTGGGTTTCACTCGTCTAGGTGCAGTATTGAAAAACGATACACACCGAGGCAGCCGGAGTGTACACCTGTGGACCACATGATCGAACCAGTGAAGACAAGTTGGATTCAACAGGCACCCTAATGGGTCACGTGAGCGTCCATTGTCAAAAATCATTTGGATTTATGTATTCAGCAAACGGGTTTACAGATACATACATCGAACAGTAAGATAGAGTGAGCATAGATAAGGTTGGATGACATTGGGTATAAACCCAGATAGCACTCCTCATTCGGTAGGGACATGGTCCGAACATAAATGTCGGGTGAACCTTGGTGATGTGACCTTTTGATTTTGCTAGGGGGCACCCATCATGAGGTTTACCATACAGCAAGATACCCCCTTATCACAGTATCCACCAGGGAAAGAAAAACGTTGAATAGGCAAAAGTGGCCTGTTGCCAAACACCAAATGAGAAAGTTCAGTGGTAATCACTCAGTTCGGCCTCATATAGCATCAGTATCTCGAGGGCGTCGATAGCATACAAGCCCAGTCTTTTAATATCTTTAGAATGTGACGGTTAGATCTCTTTTCCATACAGTATAACTGGCCGTGCCGCAGCGTTGTAGACCACTGCCTTGACCAACAAGCAAACATTTTTCTGCGTTCATATATGGCTAGACATTAAAAGCCATATGAGCACTAACAATGCGTGCAGCAACCTATTCAGTTATATGACAGAGCCCAACAAAGAAACCGATAGAGAAATTCGGTTACAGAAAAAGTTGGTAGTAATTTGATCCAGTCATTTAACGGTATTTTGCACTTTGTGGTTGTAAAGCACACGCCGAAGCATGCAGCACTACACGTCAGTCAAGTCAACAAAGACCGCAACGTAGTAGCTGGATCTTACCCATAAAAGAAGCTGTTGTTCGCATAAGCAGTCACGATTATTTCGATCGCACAAAGGGAAAGTAAACTCGAGAGATAAGGAAGCCCCGGTGCACGCACTCCACATGTTGCAATGACTTCATGGGAGAGCATCCGTAGACACCGTTACAGGGCGGTGAAAATCAAGTGTGCATGGAGCAAAGTTGACAGAGTGGAAATCAAGGTGTATGCACCTGCGAAAACAAGGTAACAAATGTGCAGTTAAAACGTACATGTGAGACATATCTGGGTGATCAATACCCAAAACATGTTTACAACGCTCGTGCACCGAGTATTGGATAGCGGCATATGGAAAGATTCGAAAAAGTGTGGCAGTGTTACCCCTCCATAGGCTAAAGAAGCCGTGATCGCGGAAGGATTGTTGAAGAAATCGGAAGAGATCGCGTACGGTGAACCTCCATTCGGTTGCTAGAGGAAAATGGGGAAGCGAGCTTAACGGGGAAACCTACATTGAAAATTAATCTTAGCTCGATCTAATGGAGCGATAACCGTCTTTGCAACACATCCTGCCAATCCACCGGCGAGAAAATTGTAGGGGAGTGAGGTTCGCTTAGCTGTCAGAGAATCCTGAAGAACCAAGACAGCAGGTTGCACTACAACAAGTACAGTGTGAAGACTTACTTCATCCATCCGAGTACGCACTGGTGATGCGATAAAGCGATTGGTAGACGGAATCGCGAAGTCACAAGTGACGCATTAAAAGAGCCGATGAATGACGTTAGACAATGTAAAGTATGAGATGGGTCCAGATATGCCTAAAAGAGTAATGGTACCTTTTAGTGAAAAAATGAAGATACACAGATAGTTGAAATAAATAAGAGAACGGTGGACACTATTAAAGAATTTGATAATGACAAAATTGAATTTCGTTAGCGGAAGTGAGTTCAGAGCTCGTTTCTAGAGAGCAAAAGAATTTCCATTACCGGAACGACACACATTTATCAGGATAAATAGAGAGTATTGAATAGTGAGTTATTCTATGCAGGATTTTCCCTTCACAAATTTCAAAATAGCACCAAGTTAAGAAGTTGCTCTGCAAATCCAACCTGGACAAGCCACACCCTTACGTTAGCGCCTCTTATGTTTACCTATTCCACTGTACTTGGGGTAGAAAGTATGTTGGCCGAACTGAGAGGAGGCTAAGCCCTAAGATTTCAGAGCACATTCCACGAAACATGGTCGCTAAGGGTCCAAAACTGCCGGCTAGCTCAAATACTTAACACGTCCTGGATTGCACAATGTGCCAACACCCCCGTGAATTGTTTAAAGTACCTAACCTACAGAGCAATGCCCGATTGCTGCAGTTTACCGAAGCCTCAGCTATCCGGTGATTTAAGCCCAATTTGTGCAAGCAGACTTAACCTACGGCCAGCCTCGTCCTGCCTTGGTGAGGTTATTGATCGTTTTTCTTTGAAATGAATGATCTTGCACATTGCTTCCCTTCTGTATGTAATGCGATAATTGCACGAAGGTGTGTAAACAGTTGAGGAGAACACTCGAAATACCTCAATTCAGCAGATTCTGTCAAAATGTTTTTTCTTCTTGCTATTTTGAAGTAAGTTATTCTAACCAGCATACCCATTTACAACTACAGTTTAGGAAAAACGGAGCGTAATCTTTTGCATCAACAGGACGTACATAGAGACAATATGATGAGTACCGAATACAAGTGGGAAAAAAAAGTCTTCAGCTGCAAGTAAGTATATAGTAGATGATTCCAGCGGCAGCCCACTAAGAAGCCTTTATTTTGGATTTCGGTATGGCAGGTGGCAGTTACTAGCAATGTCTGCGATCCCAATTGGCATTCTCGAACATCGCCTATGGTACAAAGTGTCGCAAAATTTAGACCAACCCGAACCAGAAGTAACGCAAATCTGCAGAGTAATCTTAAGAGGTTTATCGAACTCCGGCAAGATTCTCAACACAAAATCGCCTACTCAAACAGCAGCGAAAGAAAAGAAAAGTTGTTTGATTTACACATAGGGTTAAGCCATAATCCACGGATTGAAGCATTTGATCTGCTGTGATTCGCGAATAAAAATGCAGTGGAGGAGTTCCGGTTTACGTCTGCAATGACGCTGTGAACACACAGATAACAACCAACTGGTGAAGTCAGTTATTCTGAATGTGTGTAAAGTACCTTAGTATCCGTACGGGGTAGGCGCTCACTGAACACAGTTAAGGATCACCGGCTGCATATTCACCAGACGTTACTGGCAGCAGGCATGTCCTCATGTGGCAACCTGCACAATGAGTCTACGCAATCTAGAACTTATGGATACGCGCCGAGGTATTCCGGCTGGTGGCGAAAACCAATGACTCGCAAAGATCTCAGAACAAAACTGTGCTAGGTCGTAGAGAGAGCGCGAAGCCTCGTGATCTTGTTGTGCGTAAAAGGTAGGATCAGCAGCTGCCATTGGTAATCATTGGAAGTTATTCCGTCTGATACTCGAAACGGGCAGTAGAAGACCTGGTGCAAACGGCCAATCCACAGCTTGCCAAAACGCTTGCAGAGTTAGGTCCAACCCTTTGAAAAGCAGCTTAACCAACCAAAGTTACCAGCTTCTGCATCGACCAATGATCGCCGTTCTGCTGGGGCCGTCCCCCTGGACCCGCACCAAAACGCAAAAGTCGAATGTAATATCAGGCCCTTTAGATTGAGAAAAGCCGTAGCCTTCTTCGAATTCGGAGGAACTGCATTCGTAGCTGATATGCACAACTTCCCAGTGAATCTGTGGGAGCAAGAAACTGTCCCAACAGACTGGAGCAGGTCCGTTATGGACCTCATTTTCGGAGAAGGCTCGAATCCCGAATGCGACAATCATAGAGTGTTATGATCTACCTCAATCTGCGCGATTTCGGTTGAACCGAATTCGTTCCCTGCTAGCTCCGAACCCTAACAGAGAATCAGAAGCCAACGATTGGAGGCAAAAGCGTGCTGCTGAACCAGCTGCAGAAACGGGTACAAGTAGTGTGACATCAAACGGGCATTTTTATAAGTCTATCACGGAAGTTCCACGTCGTATGGACGCGAACGTCACTGAAACCACTTATGTTTCTAGGATACCCCAGTGGCTCAACTTGTTTTCCCACTGAAGTACCGAGTTTTCCTGTAAAATTTTCCTCTCCCTGACATCTCCCCACGAGTTCGCGGCTGGGGTGTCGGATGATAACCTTTGGTTGACTTGAAGTCTTGAGGACAGTGATCTCTGTCGGTCCGTCCATTGCCTGGATTGAAGGGTCTTTGGAGTTGACTCTATACCATCGGATGCATCGTTTGATTGACTGTGACCCATTCTGTCTTGTTTCGGTAAATTGAAGTGATCTACGGGAAGGTCGAAAGGTAGTTGCGTTGGTTTTCTCGCTTCTGGCTGGCACAGCGTTGAGCGTAACTGATTTGCATGGCGGACCCAGGTTTGCGATTCAATGAGCGCATCGTAAATGACATCTCAGTGTTTACCTTTGATCTCACCTTGAGTCCATGCTGCATGGTCTTTTCGATAGTCGCGTACAAGCACTGATTTTCTGGGCTTGAATAAACGTTGCTTTGCTCCATGCCGCTGATTGAATACCTGCTCCATTTTCCCGATCCTTCCGCCGTATAAGGACTCAGGAGCTGGTCGAATTGTATGGCATGGCTTGCGGAGCTGTTTGCTCCTCGTTTCTTCAGGGGACACTCCGTTTGGTGCTTGAGGCTTCAACGTACAACGGTTGTAAATCTGGTTCAAGATAACATCAAATAGTCCCAGCCTCTCGATCCAGTCGATTCCAAAGTTTGGGGACTGGCTTGCCGAACAACCTCGTGGTGCCAGCTAGGTGGTTAGCGATTTTCCCGTTCCAGCAAATGGTTCGGCGGCGGTGTTCCAGGACGTGGTGGGTTTTCGTCTGGCAAGCGCTCTCCCTATAAAAAGCCACTGTGAAGTGGAGGTGACACGCCACTAAAGAAAGATACTGCCCCTTGCTTCATCCTGGCGAAGCATTGTATTCCAGCAACTTTGTGCTGTAATTCTGAGGAGCATTGGGCCCCTGTTTGACAAAGGAACAAACGAAAGGCGTATGAACTGAGCAATTAGTCACCGGCTCCCAACGGGCGCGATTTCCTGAATTCGCTCCGCTGTCTTGCGGGCAGGCTATTCAGCCAAAGGCTCGGAGTGGTGTCCCCTAAGTCAATACCCTACTTCAGCTTGGGCAACTGGGTAGTATCTCGCCATCTGACGAAACCATGGACTTTGATATGTTGTGTTTTCTTTTACCATTTCTTTTGAATCCCATGGTTTCTGATGGCTCTAAGTCTATTCTTAGACTGTTGCGTCTAAACCACACAACAAAAGTGCTTCCGGAATCAGGATTATAACTGAATTCAGTAATGGAATTGCAGAGGAGATTAACTGAAATTGCCTACCTGTCTCGCGAAGCTGTTTCTGAAGACTGCAAACTGAGCCGCTGCGTCAAGGTTTCGACCAGCTTCATTTGCGCCTCCATTTGTGCCTGATGTTGCCGCAACAGCATTTGAAATTGGTCTGCAGAATAATTCACTGCATCGTCACCTTTGTCTGTCACCATTTGTTATGATCCCCCACAGTCTGTGAGATTCCGGTTGAACTGCATTCTTTCTCTGCCAGCTCCGAAGCACAACTGAGAATCAGAAGCCAACGCTTGGAGGTAAAAGCGTGTTGCTGACCCAGCTACCGAAACGGATACAAGTAGTGTGACATCAACGGGTATTTGTATAAGTCTATCAAGGAAGTTTCACGTAGCAGAACAGCTAGGTCAGTTGTCCTGATTGGTAGATCAGTTCCGCTAGCCAATGGGAAGGTTGGTGCGCACGCCGTAGGGACGCGAACGTTCCTGAAACCACTTAATGTTTCTATTGTGCCCCAATGGATCAACTTGTTTTCCCACTGAATTACTGAGATTTCCAGGGAGATTTTCCTTTCCCTGACATAGAGACATCAGTGTGATCTCAAATGCTTCTAAGATGCTCGCTTCTGCTGCTCTTCATAATCTTACTGGCACCCGTGGGAGCCCCATTCGTGAGGAGCAAGCCGGGTTTCACCGAAATCAAGGCTGTATTGACCACATCATCACCTTAGGCCAAGTATTGGAACACTGCCATATTTGTTGACGACGTACTGCGGTCGTGTTCCTCGACATCAGAGGTGCCATCGATACGGTTGATCGATGTGCCCTTTGGTACTTTCTGCTCAGGAAAGATGTGCCCGGAAAATAGATCAACACAGTTCCTTACGCGTATAGTTCGGGCAGAGTAAGGGCTTATGGCAAGCTGTCGCTGAAATGCAAGAAAAGCAACACAAATACGTGCGGACCAACTGCAGCGATGATGCAGGACACATGCCACCGACCGCATAACCGGCATGGGTTAGTAAATGGGATCGGAAGCGGCGTACTCCCCAAGCGCTGCGCTGATGGTGCTTACTTTTTCAGCTTACTCGTTGCATCTTCGGTCTTGGACACTTGTCGCCACGCTGGTGGGTTACCAGATCCTCTTAGCTGAGGAACTCGTGACCGCGTTCTACAGCACCATGCGATTAACGTTAATAGGCTAAAATCCGTAGGAGGCCGTAGCTTCTCCAACCGACTTTCCTCTTAGAATACAATAGTGCTTTCACATGTACCTGAGTAGTCGCCTTCTTGATAAGCTCACGCCATCAGTGCTGGTTAACTGCCTTTGATTCCAAAGACCTGAAATCAACATTAGTTCGTGATAAACTCACTTAGATCATGTCCCCGTAACGTTACTTCGGTTTGCCCACATTCCGCTTCCCTGTGCTAAGTTATCCATATAGCAGTTGTTGTCGTATCCGCGTCGAATCAATGCACCTAACATGTCCAAACCACCTCAGTTGCCGCAGCAAAAGTATGCACTCCACTGCATCATGTCGCATCGCCGCAGCACTTCCGTGCCTGCAACTTGGTCACCCCTGTCGCTGCGTAGAATCCGAGGCAGGCAGCTGATGGAAGCACGCCAAGAATCGAACTTCCTTCTGACAAAGCGCTATCAGCTTTGTCCAGCCCGTTAGCTGAAAGCTTTCAAACTGCAGCGGCCGCCGTTGATACGCGGAAGTGCAATTCGCCCGTCATCTGGAAGTCTATCGAAAGTACCCAACCCAGGAAGCAAAATCTAGAAGCGGTTTCCAAAACATTATCAAACATATGATTTCATTTCTGATGAGGGTTAAAAAAGACAAATAGTCTTGATTTAGTTGTTGGTAGGTCTGAATTTGGACGCTATCGAAGCGGAAGCGGTCGCCATGCGCTGCAACTCATCCGCGCTGTGTAAACAACGCGCAGCCGTCGGAAAACAGCAGCATACGGATGCTTGTTTCACATACTAAGGTTCTCGTTCTGAAACAGTAAATGTTCAGCAACCCACCAACAATACGGTGCTCCACACAGAGACCGCAACCACGAGCAGTATCAAAAGCATGAAGGTAAATATTAAGCATAGCAGGAGCTAAGGCACGGTGTTACTTCACATCAACAACAACAGCAGTCATCTGAGGTTTATGTCAGGAGGAGCGGGCTTCTCTCGAGCTGTAAATGAGAGCAGTCCGGCGCGACCTTAGTGACTATAATAGTTTATCCGTTCAGCTGCACCACCGCCAACATAGCACTGTACAGAGAATCAAGTAAACTTACTAACTTACTCAGGCAATCAAAATCACCCAACACCACCCAAAGTGCTTCGCGGTTAACCGTGTCAAATGCCTTTGTGAAGTATAAAAACAGCGAGTACAATGGCTAATGTCGCTCTCAGCATTTCTTTTGCAACTGATGAGCCGCGAACACCATGTCTAGTGCTGCGATCCAAACGGAATCAATATTGCTCTTCGGTTACGTGCGGTTCGAGGACTGGAACAAAGAAGAGGTGACTTCAGATCGGAGACTGTCAACCGTCGGGCCTATCTTCAAGAAGGGTCAGCGCATTTTGCGTGAAAATCATCGAGGCATTAGTCTTGTTTACGTTAACTCCAAAATTCTCACGGGTATCATTCTCCTACTCCGCACTGGTCCCCGTGAGAAACAAATTACGGAAAGCCAGGCTGGCTTCCGCACCGGTCGTAGTTGCATCGACCACACATTTACTTTTCGCCAAGTTCTACAGCAGGGACACATACAGACGATCGACTATAGTGGTTTTCCTTGACTTGAAAGCTGCCTTTGACTCCGTTGACCGCGCCAGCTTGTGGCATTGTCTATCCATGAAAGATGTATTGGCTTAATTCCTTTCCATTACGCAGTCTACCGTGACTCCCGAGGCCGTGTAAGGATATACGGGAAACTGTCTGCTGAGTTCCCCGCAAGAGGTGCGGTTCTTCAGGGTTGTCTTATTTATCCTTTCCTCTTCAGCTTTGTGATCGAAATGATGATGAGTGACTCGGTTGTCTCAGATTCTACCGGCGTGGTGGCCGACTGACAAACCTTGAGTATGCGGACGACATAGTACTCCTTGGGTCTTACGCAGTGGTTATGCAAGCAATACTGGGTAGAATGATGTGTAGCTGTGCATGATTCGGCATGTGCTTTGCACCTTTAAAGTGCGATGTACTACTGGGGGACCGGACCGACACACCGGTTCTAGCTATCACCGAACAGCCACTGGAAGTAGTGGTTCGGTTAACCTACCTTGACAGCTATGTCACCTCTGGTGGTCGCATCAGTGAGAAGTTACTTTGCGTAACTGTAAAACCCGTGTGGCTTCCTAGAGACGGCGGGACATCATCCTGTCATGGAAAGGTAGAGTGTATAACACTGCGATAAAGCCGGCCTTATTGTGTGAATAAGAGACCTGACCAGTTCGCGGCGAACACCTTAAACACTTGGCCGTATTTGACCACCGGTGCTTGCGGAGTGTGCTCACCTCTTGTGGAAACACCGATTGACCAGTGCTAAGATCCGCCAGTTAATTTTTGGTAAGAAGCTTTCTGGTGCCTCAACCGAGTATATTGAATCTTAATGGATTACATTGGCTAGGCCATACCCTCTGTATGCCTGTTGATCGGCATCCCGGGTATGTATTATAGGCTGTGGCTGCACTTGCTGACATGGCTAGGAGCCGGCCTCAGTGGCGTTCGTGCTGTGAGTTTCTTTGTCCCACCCCGTCCCTTCCCACCAACCACGATCTCATTAGTTAGCCTTATATAATTTGGCATAGTAATTTTTTTGACGTATAGTAGTCGGCTGTTAGCTTATCGGAACGATGCCTATCCGTTACCGGTAGCTCAGCCGGCTTGCCCCAGTTGAATTCTTTTTTTCTCTCATTTTTTCTGTGTATTGCGGCACAGCAGCTGAGGGGTTCCCCACCTCTAGTTAACGTGTATGATGATGATGATGATGTGGCTGCACCAAGTTGGGCGAAACCGCGAGGTGACTGGTCCATGAGGTGGCATAGTCATGAAGATACTGACTGATACACTTGGTCAGGCTGGTGCGTGCCGTCTTCGTGGATGGGGGCCTCGGGATGTTCCGCATCAACGATTAGAGACCCTAATAGACAGCGCAATCACGCAATGGCGTTCCTGCGTTCGGTTGTTAATTTGCCTTCCATTCTAATTAATTTAATGCGTTTCCTTCCTGCTTCCATTTTCTTGACATCTGATTTATATTTAACCCAACTACCTTGACGTTGTTCTTTATCGTTAGGTTATCAATGTGAGTTACGCAAGCTGGATCCACCGCACCTCGGCGCTCGGATCATAGTTGTTCCACTGAACTGTGGTTCGACGACCTGAGTGACAAGGCGATTAAGCGGGATTCATTCGATCAATTTGTTAAAACAGCTCAGCAAGTTGATGCTACGATAATTCGTGGCACATGGTTTTCTTCCTGAGCCCTTGTACAGTGGTAACAGAAGGGCTCCCTTCAAGTCAGCCCGCACCTCTTCTTCAAACCCCACGCGCAGCACCAAGTGGTGCAGCGCAAGTACCAACGCCGATCCGTCGTGTTTCAATAGTTCTGGCGGTATCCCGTCGGCTCCGGTGCTCTTGCTGTTTTGCAGCTACGTCTCACGCAGTGTCGGTGTGTCAGCAAGATACATCCGTTGTTTCAGCCCGTGCAACGTGAGTCAGACAATTTCTGAAAGGTTATCCAAGAGACAGTTGAAGTACTTGCGTCAAATCTGCAATATTTCCGCAGTCTGCGTGCAGGCGGTGGCTGAAGTAGCATTCGCCAGCGTCCTCAACGGCTGAAAGATAAGTCCATACATCGCCATCAAGGAGTCAAAGAATTCATTATGTTAGCCGCTTCCGGCTTGGCATTCCATCTCCTCCACCTTTTACCATGCATTTTTGATACGACGAAGCTCACGAGTCAATTGCCGTCGAAGTTTGCGAAACTGAGTCTTGGAGTCGGTACGATCGTCTGCATGCGAAGCGAAAGCTGGATTTTTCTGCGACACCAATGCGCAAATGGTCGCATTGTTGTTAGTAAACCGATCGGGCCACTAAAAGTTTGCGCGCCCGATCGTTCCCACGGTAACAGCCATCATGTCTTCGCGGATGTAACGCCACAGTTCGCTCCAAGAAGCAATACAGCCGATATTGGCAATGCGGGTAGCTACCGCATTCTCCAGTTCCATCCTTTTCGCTGCTGTACCTAGGGAAATAACATTAAATTTGCACGCATTCACGGCAGGTGAGCAATACATCAAATCACGAAAATACACATACAAGTAGAATCGCATCAACTTGTGATCAGTGCCACACTCAGCTTCACATAGTACAAGTATCATGCGCACGTAACGATGGCGTACGATAAAATCGTCGAGCAAGTGAGCATGACCACACAGTGAGTGCGTCCAAACAGCAATATAAGTTGCGGTAAGTGCAAACTGTTTGTTCCCGATCGTCAGGCCGTGAGCGGCACACAGTGAGAGCATCCGGCCACCGTTCCCGTTGGCTGAGCCAATACTATACGGCCCGATTACATCTGCCCACACTGCGGCATCACGTCCAACGCACGCACTGAAATCACCCAATAGGAATAGCCGGACGCTCCTCGGCACAGGTCTTAGCACAGAGGACAACTGAATGTAAAACTGATGCTTTGTGTCATCAGGAGAACACACGGTGGAATCATACGCGCCCATGAAGGTTGCTAATTTATCTCTTCCAACTCGTAGGTAATGAGTCATCAATCTTGGGCTGATATTAATCGGCTCTCTCACCAGCCGGAAATTTAGGCGATCGGTCCGACCCCATCTTCACGTGGTGCTGGGATGGCGTTTCCCACCCAGTAGAACGTGTAGGCAGCACCACTGTCGCGCAGCTTGTCGGGTCTCAATGCCGTAGCGTGGGAGTTCTATCGCGACCAGTGCCGTGCGTCGCTCAGGACGCTCATTCGCCATCCGGCCGAGTAGTGTGTGCACGTTTCAACCCCGGTGTTGAGCGCTTTGTGCTGAAGTAAACGACTGCATCGGACAATCGATCGTGTGGCGACATGGATTGAACAAAGTAGTGGGTTAGTTGAAATGAGGACTAGAAGAGAATGTGTGAAAAGAAGAGAGGCGTCAGCAGTGTCACGTCTTCGCTTATCCACTCCGCTGTATGCAGCAGATAAGGCGACCCTTTTCGATTTCCCACCACTGCGCGACGGCGGATACAGTATGACATTATCAGTATTGGTGTCATTCATGGTTTGGGCTCGGGCTGGTGTACTGCCAGGGTGTCCACATCTGAACGGGAGGACTCCGGTCTTCAGTCAAAGCTTTCGATAAAATGTAGTCTCGAAAGGTAGCTGGAAATGCGCCATGTGTCAGAGAACCGACTCACGTGGAAGTATCTTGGCTCTAAACTAAAAGGGAAACGTAATCCAACCCCCAACCAGTAGTCGCCACGAGGCGTCCAGGACATGTGTTCACGGCCCGACATTAGCAGCAGCAAGTCGATGATCTGTCAGGATCTCGTCACCTCAAGCCTCAGCGAAAGGGTCAAAAACAGTAAAATGACCAACATTTTGGAAAAAAGCACCAACAATGAGGAACAAAAAGGTGCGATTAATGAGTATTAGGATGATTTGTTGTGTTTTTTGAGAAGATTCGTAACAGCTAGACTCAGTCAGACAGCCAAAACACACGGCCGTTTCGTATTACTATTCAGTAATAATCCGTAATTGCCCTAGCAGTTTACACGCCACCTCGATCAGTGGCGAATTGCAAAAGTCGTGGCTCTGCGGGCCAGCCCTGTCCTCTGCACGTTCACAGTATGCATGATAGGCCGCGCTATCGCTGGTAGATGTCAGTTGTGGCGATCCGCCGCCACCATCCATGACAAAGTGGCATGAGTCGCTGACTCGTAAGAGTATGGTCATAGGTTTGAATCCGGCAAGATTCGGCGGGTGCGCGCTACTGACGAGTCCCAGTAGGACATAGCGGCCGTCTGACGCTTTCCTGGATGTGGTGGCTGTATAGTCGAGTCTCGCTACGAGGAATCTACACCCAGAACAAAGAATCTCATTTGCAGATGAATTCTAAGCTTTTCATTAAGGATTGCTGTTGGTATACACAACACAATTAGTCATGGCTCGTCAACCTCGCCTCCCGGTGACCCGGAACTTGCGCCCCAGCCAGTATCGTCTATAGTTCTCGTTCAGCACACTAATAACTTCCTCGAGAGTTGCGATATTCGGGTGCTCAGATCATTGGAATGTAGAGAGCAAGATGGGAGACCCTTATCAGCTCAGTCGATTCCGATTCATTGCAGGGTTGCTGCAACTGGTAATTGCAGCGGACACAGCAAAATCCTGTGGTACTCATCAGATGAGTCTTGCATTCGTTTGAAACTTTGTCTGTGCATCGGCAATGTTCGGCGGTACGATGTTACAACCATTCACCGCACGGAAAGATGGGGCAAGATCGCTTGTACAACCCACTTGTGGTCCGTATCGAGCAGTTCACGTTGAGCCGAAAGTGCTTTTGCAGCCCACTCCCAAGTACTTGTCTTAAGATCCGTTAGGTGTAGATGTGAAGTACACGACGATACAAGATGGAGAACAAGTTCAGCATCAGAAGGCGAAGTGGGTAAACAAGAACCCGAAGTCCAGGAGAGTTACAGAGCTACGTCATGGAACCTTTTCTAACGCTGTGCATTCAAGGGCCGAAAGCGGATAGGTAGCTGGACCATCGTAATCATCATTACACAGTAGCAGAAGGTGAGAAACACGATTCAGCTATGACGCAGTACAAAAGATACTTGAGAAAAGGTACTAAACATTACAGAATACAAAAAGTAAAAAACGAATAATGTAATCCAAAGCGTAATATTATCCATGCATTGTTAGATGGTTATTAAAGGGGAAAGATAAGCGGGAAGGAGAGAGACAAAGGAACTCACAACATAAACACCACAGAAGTCGGCTATTGACCATATCAACTATTGTATGCAGGCAGACGAGTTCATCGTCCTTCGGCCCCCAGCTAGGCAGCCTGGATGCGCCAACCGTCGCAAGTTCAAAGTGAGGACTTCATTCCTCTTGACCAAGTCATTGCTTCGCCTCCCCATCTTTTCCATACAGACACCGGTCGCGCAAACGACACAAGTCGCGAGAGTCGGTGTGCAAAAATCCGTAACAAGTGGCCCAGCCATCAGAGTCTGGTGCGTGATATAATGGTGCTGAGCGATTCACTCGCTCTTCCTACACCAAAACACGACGTCGAACATGTTCATTGCTCAGGCGATGTTTCCGCCGCATACAAGCCAAACCGCGAAGGCAGTAATGATCGAACCTAATTAGCCTCTTTATGTCTGTCGACCTGTTGGGCCAGTCTTCACAATAGTACAGGAAAGCGAAACGCATGGTGGAATTGTAAAATCTGCCCATCATGGCGAGATTGGTGTCGCGCTGGTGCTACACGTGGCGGAGATTGGTAAAAGCACCTCAAGGTTTTTATATACGGTTAATTATCACATCTTCGATTCCACGAGCGCTAATATAGCTGCCCAGGTACTTGAATTTCTGGAGGACTCACAGTTTATTTCCAACAAGGGCCAGTGCTGGGGTCAGTCCCTGCCAATCTCGTAGGACTGCATTGCGAGGTGCAAAGCATAGCCCGAAACGACTGACGGTCAGTGCTAATCTGTCCAGTGGTGCTTGGAATGTTTGAAAACTGTCATAAATTATGGCAATATCGTCGGCGTACTATAAGTCAAGAAGCCGGTCACCTGAAAGTAGCTCCACACCATTTAAGTAGTGTCCAATGTATGTCATTTCCATGACTTCGTCGGTTACAAAGTTAAATAAGGAAAATGACAGCGTGCAACCTTGTCTCAAAGCGCTGGAGACATTAAAGAGCGGTCACGATTTGCTATAAGCCCTCACTCGACCCTAACTATACGCGTACAGTGCTCTGATAATGTTTACGTATTTCTCGGGCTTTCCTGAGCAGATAGTCCCAAAAGGCACATCGACCAACCGAATCGAAGGCACCTTTGAAGTCGAGGAACACGACGACACTACGTCGCCAACAAATACGGTAGTGTTCTAATGATTAACGTAAGGTGAAGATGTGGCCAATACAGCCTTAATTTCGGTGAAATCCGGCTTGCTCCTCGCGAATATGACTTTGACGGGTCCCATTCATGCAAAACAACTTAGAGACAGTTGAGACCAGACTGATTCCTTTATGAGTGCCGCAATACGAACATGAACCTCAGTTGAAAATTGGGACTATAATGGAGCAGTCCCCAGTCTGCTGGGACAGTTTCCTGCTCCCACAGCTTAACCAGCAACATGTGCAAATCATCCACAAGAGCAGATTCCCTGATATTGAAGAGATATAGATGAAGTATATCTGCTCCTGCGGCCATATTCACGTTCAACTGTCTGATCTCATGCTCAACTTCCACGCGTAAGGGCGGATCTAAGAAGACAGCCCAGAGACTGGTGATCAATAGCGGATGGAAGTAAGTTAGTAAGTAAGTAAGCTAAGTTAGTAAGCTGTTTTTCAAAGTGCTCGGCCTAACTCTCCATCCGTTTTAGCCAACTGTGGACTGGATATCTGCTCTCACTACGTATGGCCTCTCTAGCACCTGAGCTCCTGCTATCAGACGGAATAACTTCCCGTGGTTACCAAGGACAGCTGCTGTTCCTACCTCTGACGTACAACAAGACCATCAGGCTTCACGGTTTCTCTTCGGGCTAGCACAGTTTTGTTCTGGTATCTTTCCAAGCCTCACTGGATTTCGCTACCAGCCGGAACACGTCGGTGCGTATCCAGAAGTTCCAGAGACTGTGCAAAGACCCAATGAGCAAGTTGCCACATGAAGACACGCCTGCTGATAGTAACGTCTGGTAAATATACAGCCACCGAACTCGAACTGTGTTCAGCGGGCGCATACCCCGTCCGGATACTGGCGTACATTGATACGCAATCAGAATATCTGGCTTCACCAGTTGGTCCGTATTTATGCGTTCACAGCGCCATTGTGGATATCCGCTAAGAAGTAACCGCAGGTCGACACATACCAATGTGTGATCGGAGTCCACGCTTGTGCACCAAATTTGGAGACAGTTTTCGACGCAGCCTTTCCAGCGGTAACTAATCGTGACGTGTTAGCCGGCGAGATGCAGGTCATCAGTGGACAATTTTCGAACTTGTTCTGATCGCCAGCACGCACCACAGTATCCTTATTCTTTCGGAGACGGAGCATGTTCAACAGGTGATAGAATTCAGCTTACGTATAGTCAGTCCAGCAGTTTGTGGGGGCATATGTCGCAATGACAAACAGACACAGTTTGGCCACACGTGACTTCAAAACTTGACGTTAGGGGACGTAGACCCTAATGAAATCGGTCGGATAGAACATTCAGCATTCCGGCTCGAAGGTGATTCGTTTATCTCATGGTCATGACCTGGCTTCAACCAATGACAGTTTTCCACATCTACAGTTTTAAGGTTATTGTGTAGGAGGACATTATAAACCAATGTACCTCGTTTTGTCTTCTCGCAAGTGTTCCTTGATGACGTCTTTCGACTTCTGTTTTGGGTCGAAGGTTTGGGCTTTGAGGTCGGCACTTTCGAGATTTATAGAAGGCTACAACACTTAACACGATCAAGTCAGGCTGACGGCGAACAAACGACTGTTGACTGTGATGCAATCGAGCAGAGTAGCTTCAGCCCCGGGACTCAGAACTATGCTCACATCGGCGTGAGTGACATTTGAAGCTGAGTAATCTCCGGATAAGTGCAATGAGAAAGTGCCACCAGTGTCGCATGTGGGGGGTCGCACGGTAACCATAGATCTGTAATCTTACAGGCAGATCTCCGATAAGCAGCAGATATCCATCGAAAGGCAAGTGCTGCCTGTTGATCAATGTGTAACAAAATGTGCACACTGAAGCATGCTAGTCTTAGGGAAGATCGAAGGTTCCAAATAAAGGCGGATGAACTGACATTGTCCGCTTGGTTGAAAATGGGCTTGTCGACTGGACCGGAGTGACGCCTTACGTATGCATGAGTTGAAACTAGAAGGTGAATGCCTATAAAGGTAAGGTGGGAAGAGCCAATATTTTGGGGATTGAAAACAGGGTAAAAGTGGTTGGAAATAGTTGGTAGGGGGTGCGTGAGGACGGAAAATCCTGAGCAGTAGCATCCTCATTCTTATCCACCTGCTCGATGCAGTTGACAGGGTGCCGCTGATTGTCATCTGCGACGGCCAGAGCATTATGAAATTGCTTAAAAAGAAGTTCGTTGTAGTACATGAGCTGGATCATGCCAGATTGCCGAGGCCTAAACAGGATAACGATTAGGGTTCTCAACTAAATCCCATAGTTCTCGAAGAAATGTTTATCGCCCTTTATGAAAACGGGGCATACGATAGCCTCTCTCCAATTAGGCAGGTAGAAAGAAGGTATGAAGAAATCTCTCAAAGAGACGTGTGATCGATTTGCACAACACGTCGGCTAGCTCGTATAAAATCTTGGAATGGATGGCGTCCATCCCGGCGGTTTTAGTCGGATTTACTTTACGTAGGAGCATGAATACCAAGGCTTACAACACGAAAAGACCCGTTACGAAGAAATCCACTAGAATATTTGCATGTATGTCAAGATTCGACAAGAAATACCCAAGCAAATGACCTTTCATACTGTTTCGCAAATAAACATGCCTTATCCTGGTAGATTGATGCTGCAGTGCCATCAAGACCAAAAAGCACAAGGATGGACGCATTGGAATTGCATTTCCCTTTGACGTAATCAAGAAACAGTTCCAGGTTAGCTGATGAACAGCGGGCTAGCTAGATTTCTTAACCCAGGCGTGTGATCCGCAGATGCTCAATACAGGCATTTCGCACACCTCAGTAGCGATGATACACACTTTCGGAAGAAGCAGATACGTAGTTCTTCCAAAATTTGGATCCCTTATTTATCATCCTACACAATTCGGAGTCAAACCAAGGTGGTTTAACCCACACTTTATTCTGCACTGACAGTTGTATGTAAAGAAGAGGTGCCTCACAGGAGAAAGACTCAAATTTGTCCCACGCAACCTGGATACTACCAGCCTCCGAGATAATGCAGGAGAATTTCAGGCCTTATTTTTAAGGGTATGAGTATGCGCGTGTCAAATATCCTGACTTCTGGTACTAGGTCCTTTATGGCCTCGATTTGGGGCACAAGTGAATGACAGGCATAAGGGACCACTAGCTAGATCTCGCACTACAAAGTTCAACGACTTTGTAAGGGCAAGGTTCAAGAGGGAGGAGTCATGGACCTCCATGAATCTAATGGACCTTTGTACAAACTGCTACAGGAATTCCTGTAATGAAAGGTCAATAAGGTCAGTGGAAAAACTCCCAGGAACTGCTTCGCAGAAATTCTGTTAATCAACCTCGGGAATAGTAAAATTACACATAACGAGACATCCTATTGGCCGAATGAATATGAATGAAGTCAACCAATACGCATGATGCATTTTCAGAGATTCTGTATATCAACACAATCTTGAGCTGCGTGAAAAAGCTTCAGCAGTTATATCAGGGATTGGAACATGTAAGTACGCCAAATTGTTAGAGTGAATCTGATGGACAATCAACTCCAACTGCGTAGTGGCTTGATGCGCGATAAGACCGCAGTACGGTTTATGCCAGTAGACACTACACCGAGCAGGAGGTCGGAGAACAGGCATGTCTAAGTAAATGCAACTACCTCTGGCCGGGAACCTTCTACAAGAATGCCAATCACGTACATCTTCCACAAGCTACGCACTTTGCTGAGAGATACTTTAAGAGAACTGTTATAATAAGTCAGGGATCGTGTGCCACTAGAACGGGCTCTGACAGGGCAGAGAGAGTATGCTGACGACATTGCCCTCATCTGTGATAGCTTCCAAATGTGATAAGCAGCACTGGGCAGAATACCACTGGCAATCAGTTGTTTCGGGTCATGCTTTGCACCTTCAGTGTAAAACTCTCCTCCAAGCTTGGCAGGGACCGACTAATGCACTGGCACATGGTGGGAATCAGCTGAAGTTGTTTAGAAATTAAACTTCTTAGGCAGGGGTATCAGCACCTGTGAAATGGGAGACTAGGTCACAAACCGTATAGCAAAAGCTGGAGGCGCTTTTGCCAATCTCAGCCACTTATGGCACCGGCACGACATCACTCTGTCCCTGAAAGAGTGGGCAATGCAGCCGTACGTTCGACCCTACCGTGCAGTTGTGAAACCTGGACTATTAAACCATCAGAAGTAGAAGTGTGTTGAGTTCGACCAACGGTGCTTTCGCAGTTTGGCTCATATCTGGCAGGAACACCGAATGAGCAATGAGCGTGTTCGGCGCCTTATTTATGGCACAGTGTTGTGGTGTTCTATGTATCACGTACGTGCTGACCTCAAAGATGAAGTAAACCACCCGGCGCCGTTATTTCACGAGCCAGGCTCCGATGGCTAGACCAGGTGTTGTGCATGCCAGTACACCGACTCCCGCGACGTGCGCTGTTCGCGTGATCGAGGTGTGGATGGAAGAGGGAGGCCAACTGACGAAATGTTCAAGAGGAATGAAGGCCCTTAGTTGAGAGTTGGCCTCGGTTGGAGCCTCTCGGCTCCTTGGTTGGGACCCGAAAGACGATGAACATTCAGTCACTCATTCATTATACACCTTAGCTGAAGGTGGAAAACACCTCAGCTGCCGAGCCGCAATAGATAAGAAAAGAAAACACAGACGACAGGTGTACACCAGCTGAGCTACCAGTAACGGATAGGCATCGGTCCGGAAATCTACCAGAAAGCTACAATGCAGCAAAAAATTATTATACAAAGTTCTTATTAATCTAAGAGATAAGTGGGAGGCTAAGAGAAATGAGAAGCGACGGCTCCTAGTTATATCAGCAAATGCATCTAGCCAAACGAGTTCATCGGTTTCCGGGCCCTAACTAGGGAGCATCATCATCATCATCATTACACGTTAGCTGGAGGTGGAAAACACCTCAGCTATTGTGACGCAATACAAAAGGCAAGAAAAGAAAAAAAACAAACAAACAGTGGCACGCCCGCTGAGTCCCCAGTAACGGATGGACATCGTTCCGGAGAGCTAACAGCTGGCTGCCGTAAAAGAAAGTCATATTATGCCTAACAAGTGAGGTCGTGATTGGAGGGGGATGCTTAACAGGAGGGGGATGGACAAAGGAAATCACAACACAAACGCATTTGGAACCGGCTCCAAGCCATATCAGCAAGGGTGTCCAACCAAACGTGTTCACCGTCCTTAGGACCCCAGCCAGGCAGTCGGGATGCACCAACCGACGCCAACTTCGAAGTGAGGGCTTTCATTTCTCTCGACCAAGTCATCACTTGGCCTCCCTTCCTCCTCTTCCAACCGCACCCACAACGCGCAAACAATGCACGTCGGGGGAGTCGGTGTGCTGGCATGCGCAACACGTGGCCCAGCCATCGGAGCCTGGTGCGTGATATAATGGTGCTGAGCGGTTCACGCGCTCTTCCTGCACCAAATACGCGACGCCGAACACACTCATTGCTCACGCGGTGCTCCCACCAGACATGAGCTAAGCTGCGAAGGCAGCGTTGATCGAATGTGACGAGCCTCTTCATGTCTGTCGACCTGATGGGCCAGGTTTCACAGTCATACAGGAGAGTTGAAGGGAGGGTTGCGTTGTAAACTCTGCCCTTCAGGGCGAGAGTAATGTCGCGTCTGCGCCACAGGTGGCGGAGATTGGCAAAAGCACCTCGAGCTTTTGCTATACGGTTCGTAACCTCATCTTCAATCCCACGAGTGCTAATATAGCTGCCCAGGTACTTGAATTCCTGAGCGACTTCTAACAGATCATCACAATGCGTTAGAGCAGGTGTGGGTCCCTGCCCATCTTGGAGAAGTACTTTGCATTTCGATGGAGCAAAGCATAGCCCAAAACGATTGACAGCCAGTGCTAATCGGTCCATTGCTGCTTGGCATGTTTGCGAGCTGTCACAGATTAGGCCAATATGGTCCGCATACTCCAAGTCAAGAAGTCGCTCACCAGGAAGTAGCTCCACACCTTCTTGGTCGTGTCCAGCGAACGCTGTTTCCATGACTTCATCAATAGCGAAGTTGAAGAGGAAAGGTGACAGCGGGCATCCTTCTCACACCGCTGATGATACTGAAGGGTGGCGAGAGTTTACCATAAACCCTCACCCTGCCCGAAATATGTGTGTACAGCGCTTTGATTATGTTTACAGATCTTTCAGGCACACCTTTCCTCAGCAGACAGTCCCAAAGGGCACATCGATCGACTGAGGCGAAGGCACCTTTTATGTCAAGAAACACGACAACGGTGGGTCGCCAATAAACATGGCGGTGCTCCAACACTTGACGCAATGTGAAGATGTGGTCGATGCAGCCCCGACCTCGACAAAATCCGGCTTGCTCTTCACGAAACTGGCTTTCACGAGTGCCAGTCAGTCTGTGGAGAATGACAGAGGCAAGCAATTTAGAGGCAATCGAAATCAGACTGATCCCTCTATGATTGCCGCATTCTAAACGGGAGCCTCCCTTGAAAATTGGGACAATGACGGAGCGGTTCCAGTCTGTCGGGACTGTCTCCTGCTCCCAAAGTTTTACTAGCAACTCGTGTAGTTCATCTATTAGAGCAGGTCCCCAGAATTTGGAAAGGGCTGGGGGAATGCTATCTGGCCCTGCGGCCTTATGCAATTTCAACAGCCTGATTTCACGTTCGACTTCTGCGCGTGAGGGCGGATCCAAGGAGACGGCCCAAGGAGAAGGGCGCTCAATGCCCGAAGAAGAAAGCGATAACTCAGCTTGTTTAAAATGCCTAGCAAAGTGTTCAGCCCAACGCTCCAAACGTTTTGACAGGCTGTGGATCGGCTGCCCACTCTCGTCGCGTATGGTCTCGCTAACACCAGGTCTCCTGTTTCCTGTTTCCCGTATCAGACGGAATAACTTACAATGATTACCAACGGCAGCAGCTGTTTCCATCTCAGAGATCACCAAGTTTGGCGGCACTTCTTCAGGCTAGCACGTACTTTTGCCCTGAGATTTTTGCGAGCGTCATTGTATTCGCTTCCAGCCGGAATACGTCGGCGAACAAACCAAATGGTTTGCGAGACCGCGAATCAGGACTGAAGAGCCGCACTGAAGATGTTGCCTAGTTTGGCGACGAAACGTCCGCAACCGAAATGCCAAGCTCGGAGAACAGGACAATCCTCTCATCCACACCCCGAGCTACAAGTATTCTCTATAATTTCCAGAGACTGTGTAGAGACCCAATTTCCGGTTTGGAAATTTGCTTTGCCACATGAAGACATGCCTGCTAACAGCAACGCTTGACGAATATGCGACCAGTGATCTTCAACGGTGTTTAGTGGGCGCTTACTCAGCCCAGATGTCAGCGCACTTTGGTACACATTCAGAACATCTGGCTTCGCAAGCTGGCTGGTGTCAATCCGTTCACATCGACGTTGCGGACGTCCACCGAAACGCACCAGGAGGTCGGCACAGACAAGTGCGTGGTCAGAGTCCACGCTGGTGCTCCAAATCGAGCGGCAGTTTTGAACACAGCCTCTCCAGCGGTAACTGATCGCGATATGATCGATTTGCGTCTATGGCAGGCCCGAGGCTGGTGGCCGCCAAGTCACACTTCTGCGGGTGCTGTGTCGAAAGTTAGTGCTCGTGAGAAAGAGGCGAGCATCTTCACACATCTGTAGCAATCGCTCACCATTATCATTGCGGGAGCCTACACCATGTTGTCCGCCCAGATGAAGCTCATCAGAGGACAATTTTCTGACTTGGGAGTTTAGATCGCTAGCCAACACCACAGTATTCGTGCTTCTTCTGTAACGAAGGAGCTCGTGAAGTTGCTGATAGAAATTATCTTTTACCGAATCAGTGCTACAGTTTGTAGGGGCGTAGGCCGCAATGACAAACAGGCACCGTTTGTCCCCGCGCGACTTCGTAGCACGGAACGAACCAGCTAATCTAACGGCGCACATCCTACTGTTTACTTGGATCCAATCAACCAGGGCAGCTTCAGCCCGGGGACTCAAAACAATGCCGACGCCAGCTTGACCGGCATTTGAAGCTGCATCATCGCCAGACAGGCGCAATGAGAAGGTGCCGCCAGTGTCGCATGTGGGGGATTGTGGGGGGGGGGGGATTGTGGCAATCATAGAGGGATCAGTCTGATTTCGATTGCCTCTAAATTGCTTGCCTCTCTCATTCTCCACAGACTGACTGGCACTCGTGAAAGCCAAATTCGTGAAGAGCAAGCCGGATTTCGTCGAGGACGGGGCTGCATCGACCACATCTTCACATTGCGTCAAGTGTTGGAGCACCGCCATGTTTATTGGCGACCCACCGTTGTCGTGTTTCTTGACATAAAAGGTGCCTTCGACTCAGTCGATCGATGTGCCCTTTGGGACTGTCTGTTGAGGAAAGGTGTGCCTGATAAATATGTAAACATTATCAAAGCGCTGTACGCACATATTTCGGGCAGGGTGAGGGTTTATGGCAAACTCTCGCCACCCTTCAGTATCACCAGCGGTGTGAGACAAGGATGCCCGCTGTCACCTTTCCTCTTCAACTTCGCTATTGATGAAGTCATGGAAACAGCGTTCGCTGGACACGACCTAGAAGGGTGTGGAGCTACTCCCTGGTGAACGACTTCTTGACTTGGAGCACGCCGAGGACATTGCCCTAATCTGTGACGGCTCCCAAACATGCCAAACAGCACTGGACATATTAGCACTGGCTGTCAATTCTTTTGGGCCATGCTTTGCTCCATCAAATACAAAGTCCATCTCCAAGATTTGCAGGGACCCAACCCTGCGCTAACGCTTGGTGGTGATCTGCTAGAAGTCGTTCAGGAATTCAAGTACCTGGGGCAGCTATATTAGCACCCGTGGGCTTGAAGATGAGGTTACGAACCGTATAGCAAAAGCTCGAGGTGCTTTTGGCCAATCTCCGCCACCTGTGGCGCAGACGCGACATTACTCTCGCCCTCAAGGGCAGAGTTTACAACGCAGCCGTCCGTTCAACTCTCCTATATGGCTGTGAAACCTGGCCCATCAGGTCGACAGACATGAAGAGACTCGTCACGTTCGATCATCGCTGCCTTCGCAGCTTAGCTCATGTCTGGTGGGAACACCGCGTGAGCAATGAGCGTGTTCGACGTCGCGTATTTGGTGCAGGAAGAGCGAGTGAACCGCTCAGCACCATTATATCACGCACCAGGCTCCGATGGCTGGGCCACATCTTGCGCATGCCAGCACACCGACTCCCACGACGTGCATTGTTTGCGCGTTGTGGGTGCGGTTGGAAGAGGAGGAGGGGAGGCCAAGTGATGACTTGGTCGAGAGAAATGAAAACCCTCACTTCGAAGTTGGCGTCGGTTGGTGCATCCCGACTGCCTGGCTGGGGTCCAAAGGACGGTGAACACGTTTGGCTGGACACACTTGCTGATATGGCTTGGAGCCGGCCCCAATGGCGTTTGTGTTGTGAGTTCCTTTGTCCATCCCCCTCCTGTTAAGCATCCCCCTCCAATCACGATCTCAATTGTTAGGCATAATATGACTTTCTTTTACGGCAGCCAGCTGTTAGCTCTCCGGAACGATGTCCATCCGTTACTGGGGACTCAGCGGGCGTGCCACTGTTTGTTTGTTTTTTTTTCTTTTCTTGCCTTTTGTATTGCGGCACAATAGCTGAGGTGTTTTCCACCTCCAGCTAACGTGTAATGATGATGATGATGATGATGATCTCAGGGTAAGCATGGAGCTCGAACCTTGCAGGCGGGTTTCTGATAAACAGCAAATATCGATCGTTAGGATCACTAGTGTGCGGGCAAGTGCTGCCTGTTGGCCAATCTGCACCAAAGTACGCACGTTGAGGCATGCCAGTCTTAGCGAGACACGAGGACTCCAAAGGGAAACAGATGAACTGACGTTGTCCGCTTGGTTGAACATGGACTTGTCGACTGGATTGGAGCGAGGCCCTGCGATTGTGTGTGATTTGAAATTAGAAGACAAGCGACTATTGAAGTAAGCTGGGGGAGGGCCAAGAATTGGGGGATTGAAAATGGGGGGATATAAGTAAAGTTGGGGCGGGACGATAAGGATGAAGAAGCGCAAGAAGGGGTATAAGAAGACGGGAAGGCCTGAGCAGTAGCATCCATACCCCTATCTACCCAGCTCGATGCAGCAGATAGGGCGCCGTTTATTAGCCTCTGCGACGGCCAGAGCATCAAGAAATTGCTGTAGGAAAGGTTCAATGTATTGCTCTATGGTTGCCGCATTCCGATCGTGAGCTTCGCTCGGAAATTGGGACTATAACGTAGTGACTCTAGTCCGTCGGCACAGTTTCTTACTCCCACAGTTTAACTAGTAACTGGTGTAAATAATCCACAAGAGCAGGGCCTCTGAATTTAAGGAGGGCTGGATGACGATCATCTGGTCCCGCGGCTTTACACAACTTCAGCACTCCGATCTCACGTTCGACTTCTGAGCGAGGGCGGATACAAAGGGACAGCCAACGAAGCAGGGGGATGAGTGGCTGCCGAGATATCTGACATTCCGACCGATTAAATTGGCTTCCAAAGTGTTCAGCCCAACCATCCAAGCGTTTTGACAAGTTGTGGATAGGCTGCCAACTCTCATCTCTATCGTCTCTTGCTGCCCGTATCTAGTATCAGACGGAATAACCCTCGATGGTTACCAAGGGCAGTGGACACTTCCATCTCTGACGCACGATGAGACCAGCAGGATTTGCAGTCTCTCTTCAGGCTAGCACGCAGTTTCACCCGGAGGATTTTGCAAGTTATTGGGTTCGCTTACAGCCGGAATATGCCGGCGAAGACATCCAACGTCTGTTTTGAATTTGCCTGTTGCTAGTAAGGTCTGGTGAACATGCGACCAGAGACCTTCAATTGTTTTCACTGAGCGCTTACTCAACCCGCAAGTCAGCGTACTTCAATTCAGAGCGACTGGCTTCGCCAGTCGACTGGTGTCTATGCGCTCACAGGGTCATCGAGGGCGTCCGCCAAAACGCACATATAGTTCGGTACATACAAATGCATGGTCAGTGTCCACACATGTGCTCCAAATCGAGCGACAGTTTTGGACGTACCATCTCCAGCGGAAACTGATCGGAATGTGATCGATTTGCGTCCATGGCTGGTTCGAGTCTTGTGAGTGCCATATCAATCTTCGGTGGGTGTTCTGTCGGAAGTTGTTGCTCGCAAGAAATAAGAAAGCATCTTCATACAAACGAAGTAACCGCTCACCGTCATCATTACAGGAGCCTACAGCATGTTGGCCGCCCAAAATGCAGTTCATCAGTGGATAACTTTCTAACAAAGAGACTCCAGCTGAAAGGATGCTCGACGACCAAGCCTTCCTCAAACGAATGGTCTCCATGTTGTTTGATGAGGGCGAGCAAGGCATAACCCTAATCTCTGCTTTTCGTCTTGGCAGAAAACAAGAGGACCCAGCCAAGTTTCGTCCTCAGAAAATCGTCCGTCAGGATGAAGAAGAATGCCAACGCATCCTGAGACGGACCCCATGCCTCAAGGGAGAAACTTTCTACGTTCTGAAAGACCTATCCCCGGAGGACCGGGTCCGAATGAGGCAAGCTGTCTACGAGGTGCGAACACGACGCGCAAATGGAGAAACAGATCTACACATAGTGGATTTTCGCGTAGTCAAAAGAACTCAGAGAGCTCGATGGAGAGCAATTCTCCTTCTTCCAGGACCTCAAACATAAAGAATGGACTACGGGTAATCCTGGCGAATGTGCGCAGTCTCAGAAACAAGCTAGATGTGATTCCACTCCTTATCTCTGAACAGCAACCGGACCTAATGGCGTTCTCCGAAACCTGGCTGTCATCTGATATATCCGACTCGGAGGTTCGTGTTTCAGGATATCAGCAACTTCGATGCGATCGCCTTGGTGGGAGGTCTGGAGGCGGAGTAATCCTCTACACAAAGAACCACCTCAAAGCCCACATTGTCGAACCCGATTGTGACAAGGATGATATGTCGGAAATACTCTGGTGTCGAATTCATGACGGATACCAATCGCTGATGGTCGGGGTGGTCTACAGGGCCCCTGCAGCACCTGGCTCACACCTATTACGTTCCGTGCGAACCCACAGCAGAGGAACAAACTGTCTCCTTATGGGTGACTTTAACGCCCCCGACATAATCTGGTACCTTCTTCACAGTGATCTCTCACCTGACTCCTTTGAAGTTGATCTCCTTGATACCGTTCACGAGTGCAACCTGACACAGCATGTCTTGACACCAAAGCGGATAGTCCCTGGTCAGACACCAAACATTCTCGACCTGGTTCTTACTTCGGCACTATCTGATGTCTCAGATCTAACGATCCTTCAACCTCTTGGGAAGAGTGATCACTGTACAGTCTCCTTTTTGTGGACACGACGCCTCACAATCCACGATCAGGGGGCACTGCGTCGAAATTTCTGGCGCACTGACCAGCCCAGATTAAGAACTACTGCAAGTAACATGGACTGGAGTATTCCACAATCCTTGGAGCTTGATGACGCATGGGAACGCCTGCGATCTATGATGATGCAGCTCATTGAACAGTTTGTTCCAAACTGCAAGAGCAGACCACCATTCAAAGGACCCCCATGGATTGATAAAGAAGTAAAATCCCTAATGAAAAACGACGAAAACTATGGGATCATTTCAAGAGCACAGGATTGACATCAAGCTATATATATATATATATATATATATATATATATATATATATATATATATATATATATGCAAAAGTCTGTTAACAGACATAATGCCATCAGAAACCATGGGATTCAAACGAAGGTACAGAAACAGTAAAATAAAACACAACAACAATGTCCATGGTTTCCTCAGAGGGCGAGAGGGAGAGAGTACAAAACTGTCAGAAACCTATGCACCCTGAGAAAACGAGACAAAAGACTACAATATGAACATGGACTGGCCATGGAATCCCAAAACTGTCCCAAGAAACTTTTTGCCTACTTGAAGCAAAATGCCAAAACTGGTAGTGGAATCCCCCCTTTATCCTCTGCTAAGGAAGGTACCGTTCTCTATGGCGATGCTGAAAAGCAAACCTATTGGCTGCGCAATATTCCTCGGTCTACTCAGTGGAGTCACCACTGCTCAACAACTGTTTGCCTGCACACTACTCTTCTATGGATCAAGCTGAAATTAACTCCGAAGTAGTCACTAAGCTACTCCTCGAACTGGACCCGAACTCTTCCCCAGGCCCGGACGGATTGCATCCCAGCTTCCTCAGAACGATAGCTGAGTACGTCGCCGCCCCTCTCTGCCAAGTGTTTCGGCAATCCCTCGAAGTCGGCTGCCTACCCACAGGCTGGAAAGCAGGTACCGTCCTGCCCAAATACAAGGGGGGAAACCAACAAGACCCAGCTAACTACCGGCCAATATGTCTGACCTCAGTCGTGTACAAGACCATGGAAGGAATAGTCAAGTGCACCCTCCAGCTACACTGTGCGAATCTTAACCTAATCTCACCTGCTCAACATGGCTTCCGGAGAGCCAGCTCATGCATCTCTAACTTACTCATCGCCAGGGAAACATGGGCAGAAGCCATAGATGCCCGAAAACAGGTTGACGTAATATTCATTGACTTCAGCAAAGCTTTTGATAAGGTTCCACACGTACGCCTGCTACATAAACTCCAGGAAATCGGCATTACAGGAAATCTCTCCTGGATTGCCGATTTCTTAAGAGGTAGGACAATGCGCGTACAAGTGAACCAAACCCTCTCTGCTCCAGTGCCTATGACTAGTGGCATTCCCCAAGGATCAGTGCTTGGACCGGAGCTCTTCAAACTGTACATTAACGATCTGCCTACTGCACTTCAAACCGACTGCTTGATCTACGCCGATGACCTCAAGCTATGGTCAACAGTATCCAGCACTGAGGATGCGGACAGATTACAAGGGGCTCTAGACCAGCTACACGAATGGTCCATCAAGTGGGAACTGCCAGTAAACCGAGATAAATGCGCTGTTCTCCCAATGGGTAGCACTGAACCGTACGGTGCATACCACATTGGTGGGTTTCTCCTCAGAACTACCACCCACGAGAGAGATCTCAGGGTTATCGTTTCTCCTGACCTTGGAACGACGCAGGACACGTTGAAGATGGTGGCTACTGGAAGGAGACTGGTGGGTGCCTTAAGAAGATCATTCGCTCGAATGGCTCCTGAGATTTTTTGACCTTTTTCACTTCGTACGTCCGTCCAGTCTTAGAATATGGCCTTCCAGCTAGCCATCCGCTTTCAAAGTTTGAATGTGCTCTACTGGAAAAGGTTCAGAGACGTGCATCCAAAGCTGTTCTGGGGCTTCGTGATCTTCCGTACCCGATTCGACTCCAGCAGCTAAATCTGTTCTCCCTCGAGCTCCGCCGTCGCCGAGGTGATCTCATCTACACAAGGTGCAGCCTCCTAGGGGAAGGTGGAAGTGACTTACAACGATTCTTCCGGCCCAAGACTGACTGTTCCACACGACGTCACACATGGAAACTGTTTAAGCAAAGAAGACACAGAATTCGCATGGACGTCACTCTATCCACTAGAGTGGTGAATGATTGGAACAGCCTACCGGAAGAAATTGCAGACGCTTCATCCAAGGAAAGTTTCAAGCGGCTGATAGACAAACACTCGCTGAGAATGCTGGAATCTTGCGAATGTCATTGCAATTGCGACGAACTCTTGAGAAACGTCGTAATGCAACGACACGCATCAAACCCAGTATGATACAGAATTGATGGGGCTGACAAGGGATTTCCCTCCTGGTCTCTACAACTCAATGAACTCAATGAATTTGAGCGTTCAGATCCCACGCTAGCACAAGTGTCCGTACTTATGTGGTGGTGTTCGTTCAATTGACGATAGAAGTATCGTTTACCGAACCATTACTAGAGGTTATGGGTGCTTAAGCAACGATGACGAATAGATACAGTCCGGGAGAATTACCTAGGAAATCCTCTATTTTAGCGAGTAATCTATTAGTAACGATTATGGCATCGATCTCGAACGTTCCGGAATGTTTTAGCTTCCGCACGTGACTAAAAACCACCTGACACCTCGGCAAAAGATATGGGGAACCACTAACCTTGGTAGCTGACCTTCCAATTCCAGAGACTTATAAATACAGCCAAGATCTGAAGTAGTTGTACAGTGTTTGGATCATTGGATGATGGAGAGCAGAAGATCCTTCGTCAGCTCCTTCACCTTCCGATCAGTGCGGAGATGGCGTGGGTTATTGCGGCACAAGGTTCCGCAGAGGACCACTGTAGCTGTCTTAGAGACAGCAGAATGCCAGCGCGCTCAGATGAGGATCCAACAGTTGTTTGAAACGTTCCTCTGTCTCAGCATCAACAACAAGATCCAGCAACCGGCTCCAATCATTCACCACGCGAGTTGATGAAGCTATATTGAGCCGCACACGGAGATTCCTCAGTTTGAACGGTTTCAAGCAATGGCCTCGTGTCGAACTCTCAGTGTTGAGTTGAAAGTCCTGTAAGTCGTAACCCAGTTCTCCTCTGAGAATACGTCGAGTGAATATCAAATCTCCGCGGTGACGGCGGTAAGCTAGAGTGAACAAGTTCAGTCGTTGAAGTCGGAGTGGATACGACAGGTCTCGCAACTCAGTGACGGATTTTGATCAACGCCGTTGAACCTTCACTATCATATCACATTCGGATTTGGTGAGAGGGTAGGCAGCGGGTAGCCCGTATTCGAGAATCCGGCGTACATCCGAGCCAAACAGGAGTCGGAAAAGCCCCGGCGTCAGGAGATAAAACCCTCTACGTAGAGAATGGAACATCCTCTATGCCGCGGCGACCCTCTTCTGGGTGTATGGAATAGATTTGAGGTCCGATGACACTATCACCAAGATCTCTCTTGGGTTGCGATTCTGAACAAGGAACCACCAATGTGGTCAAGTTCAAGTTCAAGCGGGACTGGAACGATAGGATT
>OX104063.1:219932482-219995923 GCA_944474145.2 Dicrocoelium dendriticum
CCACTGAACATGGCTGTCTCGCTAAACACCGAGACGGATGGACCTATGGGGTCCTCGTTTGATGAGTCTACTGCAGCTTGCGGACAGGTTAACTGTTCAGAGCCAGTAACAGATGTATCTGGCGGTATGCAGTGTGACGTCTGCTGCCGCTGTTATCACGAAAGCTGTACCGGCCTACAAGCTGACCAGTACAAAATGCTATCATCAAGCGTTCACTTTCTTTTCAGCTGTGCTGAATGCTGCGCTCAAAGATCGACGCGCCCGGCTATCACCGGTGCTAAACTTTCAGCGCTGGCTTCAAGGTTAGCCATAGCTAAACTCGCCTCTATTGCGTCGCTCGATACGAAAATGGATTTGATTTTAAAATCCCTGAATATTTCGATTGAAGACACTGCAGTAGACGGCAACATTGCTGACGATCCATCCACTGGAGTCTGTCACTCGGTCATGAAGTCGCACATCCTACCGGTCCATTCAGGTAGCATTGCTGGCTATCCTCATGAGCCGATCAAAGTGAAGAAAAATAGGGTGCGGAAATACCAAAAGCCCTCTGCTAAACCCAGAGAATTAGTTGCCACGGCATCGAAAAAGATGCCGTCTTTGACAGTCGTAAAGTCGTCTGACGATTGTACACAGAACCTTCCGAAGATGCTGACCGTCTCGGCTGCCAGTGAACCAGCCCGTTCTGACGAAGTGCTGGTAACTGCTCAATGCGATACAAGGTCAACGGCCCCTGCTCCAGTGAACCAAAAGAAGAAGCGGACTAGATCTGCTCGTAAAACTTCGAAGGGGCTTGAAGACCCAGGAACTAGTAAGACGCCGGCAATAGAGCGGAAAACCTACGCTACCGTTGCTTCGGCGTCGTTTGTGAAGACAGGGACAGTCCCACCGCCAGTGGTGAAAACAGCTGGTATAGGTGTCGACTCCAAGGCACGTGGGGTAAACACTCCCCGTCGTGCCGACTCTTTCACGGATAGTAGCGTTATATTCCGTAACGTTACTGAATCTGCGGCCGCTCTCCCAAGGGAACGCATCTTGGATGACATCAAGTGGCTGAAACTGTGTCAGCAAGCTGCTTCCACCTGGCTTCCCTGGTGTCACTGTCAGAAAGCTGACCAGATTGGGGAACGTCCCTATCGCTACGCCAAATCCACGACCCCGACTACTTCGCGTGGTCCTTTCTACCCCGGAGGAACGCAAATCATTACTGCGGTTTGCATTCAAACTTAAGGGTAGTGGTGTCAGCGTTCAGCCGGACCTACCACTGGCAGATAGATTGAAGTTAAAGGAGGCTATCAAAGACCTCAAAACTAGACGGGCGGCTGGTGAGCAAGGCCTCCGTCTGGTGGGTTTTCAGGTGGTCAGCCGGAAGTTATTTTCCGCCCTATCAGAACCCATCCTGATGGCGCACGACCCAGGGATGGTCGTGCCGACTTCCTTGAGGTAGTACTTAGCAACGTGCGTAGCCTAAGGAACAAGGTGCACGAGTTGGGTCTACTTGTAGACAAATCTCGTCCCGACATACTTGCTTTCACTGAGACGTGGTTGTCTCCGGATATCACGGACGGTGAGGTATGTTTACCTGGCTACGCGCTGCTTAGAACTGATCGCTCCGTTGGTCGCCAAGGCGGAGGCGTTGTACTGTATGTGAGCTGTAACTTAGATGTGTTGAGGACCTGCACATTCCAGTCGTCGGATCAGACTGTTGAAGCCCTATCGGCTGTTTTGTGCACTTCCTCTACCCAGTTTACAGTTATAGTGATATACAGAAGTCATGGAAGTTCTTCCAGGGGGATACTTGACTTTATTCGCACTCAGTCTGCGAATAAGTGTTTAGTTCTAGGGGATTTCAACCTCCCGGAAGTCTGTTGGGCCGATCTTTCTTGCAATTCGGCATTAGGAACATTCGGGGCATAATTCTTGAACTGACTCTCCAAGTGCCTTTGCACCAGTTCGTGGACTTTCCCACTAGGTATATGGACAACCAAATACCATCTACTTTGGATTTGGTTTTCGCTAAGTCCCTGGACTTCGTGACTGACGTTTCATACGGTGCACCTCTAGGGTCCAGCGATCACGCATGCATATCCTTTCGATGTGCTCTTTCAAGGCACCAAGAGACCGCTGTTGAATTACTTCCGAATATTTGGCGGGCGGACTTTAGTGCAATGCGAACTAAGGCTTCAGTTCTGAACTGTGAGATCTCGATGGCTGACTCTGTCCAGTTAGCCTGGGATAAATTTAAGGCATACCTTACGGAGGTTTCCACTCCCTATATTCCACTCATGAGGAAAAGAGGGTTAAGGGCACAGCCTCCATGGATAGATACCACAGGCAAGTACCTACACAAGAAACGGCCTAGATGCTGGCGAACCTACCAAGCAGCTCCATCAGCCAGTACCTATGATAGTTATCGAGAGAATAGAAATAAATGTAAGCAACATCTCAGAACGGTTCGTCTCCACTAAGAGCAGGGTTTAGGGGACTCGGCCGCAGCTAATCCCAAGAAGTTTTGCTTCCGTTAGAAAACGCAGCGAGGAAAAACTGTCTATACCAACGTTATTGCAAGCCGGAGAGGCCGTGCACAATCTGACTTTTACAAGTTTTGTATACTTACTGATCAGTATACTGGGGTTTTGCTCGGGAGACGCCTTTACCACTGGTTAAATTGGTTTCAAGTATTTCGGAGGGTTCTTGCTTAGCTGAGTTTGGCATAACGGAGACTCAGGTCTTCGAGCTACTGCAAGGCATTAATCCCTCTAAAGCTTCCGGTCCTGATTCAATTCATCCGAAGCTGTTGCGTGAATTGGCCACAGCGCTGAGTGGTCATCTCACATGCGTGTTTTTAATATCGCTGGATAGCTGCAGCCTACCTCCAGAATGGAAGGAGGCAATCGTCTGTCCGATTTTTAAGGGCGGTGACAGCGCTCTACCCGCGAACTACCGGCTTGTCAGTTTGACAAGCGTAGTAGTCAAGTTGTTTGGAAAGCTGATGAAGGATTCAGTGAAGAACCACCTGAATAGATTCAACCTTCTCAGTGCTGGGCAACATGGATTCCCCAAGGGACTTTCATGTCAGACTAATCTACCTGGGCCTAGTGAAAGCTGGGCCGAAGCGATAGACAGTGGCCTCGCTCTAGACGTGCTATTCGTAGATTTTTCGAAAGCTTTTGACACTGTTCCACACCTTCGGCTCTCACTAAAGTTGGGACCTTACGGAATATCTGGTCGCGCCCTGCAACAGGTGTCTGCCTTCTTTGAGGGGAGGGAACAGTGCGAACGGGTGGGGCGTAGCCTTCTGCTCAGGCAAGCTGTCCTTAGTGGCGTTCCGCAGGGCTCGGTATTGGGGCCATTGTTGTTCGCGATCTATGTAAATGACTTGCCGGGAGAGCTAGGGGTGTCATCACTAATATTTGCTGACGACCTTAAGCACTGGAATATTGTGGATATCTAGGGGTCCTGAAGCAATTCCGCATGCCTTGCATAGGCTCTTGGAATGGTCTATCTTATGGTTGATGCCCATAAATAGGGCGAAGTGCTCTGTTTTCCGAATCGGAGCTGCAAATCTTGCCACCCGATATGTTGTCGGCGGTGGTGAACTCCCTGTTGTCACTCAGCAGGTTGATTTGGGAGTCGTACACGCATCAGCACTTCATTCTTTCGACAACTGGAAGAAGGCTGCTTGTGGAGGATTTCGTATGATGTGGTTTATCCGCCGCTCTTTCGGAATCCTAACGGTCAATTTGTTTGTGAAGCTATTCTCGGCATTCATCCGACTCTACCTGGAATATTGTATTCAAGCTTGTCCACCATGTCTTAACCGAGACAAAATGGACTTGGAGTAAGTGTTACGACTGGGCGCTCGGTTAGTGCAGGGTCTTCGGGGACAGACGTATCCTGAACGCTTGCTCAGTTTGGGTATGTACTCCATGCACTACCGAAGGATAAGGGGGACCTGATTTTCACTTATTGTATTTTGACGGGTAAGATTGGCCCGCACTTATCAGGGCTACTTAGTCCCACTACGTTACCTAATCTCCGCGGTCACCCACTGAAACTGCATAAAACACGGTATGATAGGATTACGACGGAAACTCGGCTGTCGCGCCGAGCCATAGATCACTGGAATTCGCTTTCAGAGCAGGTGGTTAGGGAACCTACGGTTAAGGGTTTTGCGCGCCAGCTCGATGCTCTTGGGTGGCTGCAGCAAACTTTTCCTTTTTCCTAGGCGACTCACCTTTAATTCTCCGTTCTTTTTTAATGACTCAAATATCTTGGTATTCCACTTGCTTAACTTTTTCCACTTTCTCTTTTACCTGCTGAGTTTACTTTTTCTTCTTTCTTACTTCACGTAACCGACCTAGCAGGGACTGCTAGGGCAGGATACGTGGGCAGTAACGGGTTGGACAGGGCGTGATGCGGTAGTTGTTTCAGGTCCATCAGTATTTCAAGGTTCGTCAACTCCTGGTACAATTACCTGCCGAAGAAGGAACCCCCACAGGATAATCCTATCTTTCAAGTCCTGCTTGTACTTAAACTTGATGGATTTTTCTGCTGAACAATTTCCTAAACTGCTTTTGCAACAGCAATCTCAAATGGAGGCATAAATGAAACTGATCGAAAATCTGACACAGTGCTTGAGTTTACAGACCACAAGAGCAGCAACGCTGGACTGCAGGCGAGTTCTGTTTAGCTCCTCGCGAATGCAAGCACTGTGTTCAATTATGACGCGGATTATGGATGCACATTCGAAGTGTGGTTCAAGCTCTGGGAAGACATGTTCCGAAAGGACTTCATTCGTCAGGACGACGCCTGGATGGTGCGGTTGCTACTCCGCAAGATCGGAATAAGTTAACCTTCAAGGTTCATTGACAACA
Source organism: Dicrocoelium dendriticum (assembly GCA_944474145.2). NCBI lineage: Eukaryota > Metazoa > Platyhelminthes > Trematoda > Plagiorchiida > Dicrocoeliidae > Dicrocoelium > Dicrocoelium dendriticum. Next base: position 219,937,360 of record OX104063.1, read on the forward strand.
TTCCGCCCAAACAGCCGAAGGATTTGACGTTTGACGAAGTAGTGTCGCGACTGAAGGAAATTTTCGGTGAGTCAGTATACTTGCTCCCTGTTTGCTATCCATGCCTGAAAATTCTCAAACAGGATCCGGATGAGTTTGGGGCCTAGCAGACAGGATTAAACGTGTGTGTGAGTTTCAAACTATACTGTTTAACGGACGATCAGTTTAGGTGTCTCGTTTTCGTCAGCGCTCTATAATCCCCCATTGATGCTGAGATCCACACGCGGCTTTTAGCTAACCTGGATCCGGATCCTGATCTGACACTGAAGGCCCACGTAAACGAATGCAAACGGCTGCTCATTCTAAAGCACGACACTGCCATTGTCGAACGGAATCGTCTCGCACCACCAGCTACCGTGCAACACGTGAAGAAGGTCAGGACTGTCAACCGGAGCAAACCCTTCAAGAGGTCTTTGAACAAACCGCCCACAGCATGCTGGTCATGCGGCGAATGGAATTTCGCGTGCTGTTGTCCCACCAAACGTCATATTTGTCAAACGTGCCATAAGCGTGGGCCTAAGGAGTGATTCTGCAGTCAGGTTCGGTTGAAGAGAGTGAAGAAGTCTTATCGAAAGGGGAATCCTAGGTAGGATGGCGCATAGCCTCCATTCATAGTTGCCGCATTCAAAAATGAGTGTAAACTGAGAAGACTATTTATCAGTGTGTTGACCAATGGGATCCCAACGAAACTGCAATTTGATACTGCCACAGGCATCACGATTAGTTCCAGGAGCACATTAAATCACATAAATAGGCCGAAGATGGTCGAGTCTCAGAAAGTTGCACATAATTCAGCCGGCGGTGTGTTGAACTTAGTGGGCGGACTCAATTGCAAGATTGCTTTCCAGGGTGTGAAAATGTCGGGAACATGCTATATTTCAGACCGGCCTGATTTGAACCTGCTCAGTCTTGGCTGCATGAAAAGGTTGCAAATCCTCGACGTTCCCTTGATTCAGACCTGCAACCGAGTTCAAGCAAGTCCAGACCCATCATCGTAGTCCGTCGAAGACATGACACGTACTGTGAAGCGAAAATGTGCCTCTGTCTTTCAGACTGGCTTGGGCCATTGTACGAAATCCAAGGCAATGCTGTGCTTACGACCAGGTGCTAAACCAGTGTTGAAGGCTAAAAGACAGGTGCCATATGCAGCATTGCCAACCGTTGCTCAGGCACTCGATCGACTGGCAGGTACCGGAGTCATTACAGCCGTCAACTACGCATCATGTGCCGCACCAATTGTCGCAGTGAAGAAGGCAAATGGCAAAGTGCGCGTCTGCGCTGACTTCCCAACTGGCCTCAGGGCCGCGCTGGACGACCACCAGTACCCATTACCTGTACCGGAAGATATCTTTGAGAAACTGAATGGTGGTATGTACTTTGCTAAGCTTGATCTATCTGATGCCTACCCTCAAATGGATGTTGACGAAGTATCGGTTGAGTTGTTGACGATCAACAATCATCGTAGGCTATTATAATTCAACCGCTTGCCATTTGGTGTAATAAACGGCGCCAGCCCTATTCCAATAGCTGATGGATACCATGCTAGCGGGCGTTTCGTGAAACGAGGCATATCTGGATGGCGTCATATTGATGGGTGAAACAGCGGAAGAACTGTTTAACTGCTTGGATGAATGGCTTGGTTGTATACAGTCTTACGGTTTCCGGATCCGTGAGGATAAATGCAGATTTTTCACACCGATCATCAAATACCTCGGTTTTATCCTCGAAAGGACGGACGTCGACCAGATACGGAAAACGTAAAAGCCATTAGAAAAAGGCCTCCACTAGCAGATCTACAATATTTGCATGCCATTTTTGGGCTCATCAGCCACTACCGCGCCTCCTTGCCTGAGATGCACCGCCTGCATGCCCTGTTAAACAAGCTAGTAGCCAAAGACCAAGCTTGGAACTGGGCATCAGGATGCCAGAATGCCTTCGAACAAGTCAGGACACGGCTATCCTCAAACTTGCTTTTGACTCACTTTGATCCCTGCAAAGCGCTTGTCCAAACCACCGATGCATCAAGCCATAAGATTGGCGCAGTAATTTCACAAGCGTACACGGATGGATCTCAGAAAGCAATTGCCCATGCCACCTGAACATTTACGAAGGCCGAGAGAAATTACAGCCAGGTTGAGAAAGAAGCATTGGCCATAGTGTACGCGGTCAAGAAACTCCACAAAGTGCCATAGGGCCGCCGCTTCAAGCTGCTGCTAAGGCCCAAGGACTTGCTGCCTATCTCTTGTTCGAAAAAGGGCATCCCGGCCTGCACAGTCAAACGGCTACAACGTTGGGCGCTTACCTTAATGGGTATGATTGCGAGATCCCCTACCAGTCGACAAGTTCCAGTGGCCAAGCGGATGCACTGTCACGCCTAATTTCTGCCCATCAGGTCGAGAAGGAACCTGACGTTAAGTTGCTGGTAACTGCTGCATTGCACGGTCTACCAGTTACAGCAGAGGCTGTGCGAACCGAAACGCTTCAGGACCCAGTACTCAAGCAAGTTACACAATTTCGCAAAACAAACTGGCCACGTTCATGTTCCTCTGCTGAGCTGCTACAGTACTTTCAGCGGAGACACTCGCTCTACATTGCAAACGACTGCATACTATTTTCGGAAAGAGTGGTCATCCCAAGGCCTCTCAGGAGCCTTATTCGGTTGTTCCAAGCCGAGCAGCCTGGAATAAACCGGATGAACGCGCTTGCCTGCAGTTACGTATACTGGCCCTCCATGGACAAGCAGCTAGAAGAAATAGCTAAACGCTGCCATACGTGCGCCAATGTCCTGAAAGCGCCACAAAAATTAGAACTTTATTAATGGCTAAAACCTACTTAACCATGGTGCCGCATCCTTGTCGACTTTGCAGGACCCATAAACGGCGGAAATTCCTCATTTTAATCGACTCATGCAGCAAGTGGTTTGAAGTATTTCTTAGGTGTAGCACAACCACTAAAGCCACCGCATTCCCATGTAGACATAATATTCCTTACTGGATTTCTAGCGTTTTCGCGCAAGACTGTCGCTTATTTGCTTATATTTGCCATGTATCCCTGCAACGTGTACTTTTAGGCCACCTGCGCAGCCCCTAGTTGTCGCAGAGTATTACAGACTAATTATAGCATTGCTGGATAGTAATTCCTATTTAGAACCTATACTGCTTCGCTACTTTTTACATTTTCTTTTCTTTTTTCTGATATCTGCTTGCAAAGCAGAAAGCCATTTTCAGCGAAAAATGGTAATGGGCTTATTCGTAGACCACCAGTTAATTTCAAATAACTCGCAAACTACTTCACGTATTGCATTGTTTTGGCTTTCAGCGTATTCAGCTGGTAAAACTTGTCCAGACCGGTATATTTTTGTGCTGCTTTACGCAAGAATTAAACGAGAGGTTGATTTCCAGTGACCACCGGTGCAGACGGGTGAGTTCTCTGTGAAGTGCGCGGGTATCGTCTGAAGCATTCACTGTGCGCCACAGGTTCGCGTCGTCGGCATAGAGCAGCATTGAGGGCCCGGCTTGTGTTGTGATATCATCGCTGAGGGGTGAAAAGAATTTCGGCCCAAGAACAGACCCATGTGGAACTCCACTTGTCAAAGGATACGAGAGGTCAGTGCTCCGCAGACGCGTACATGGATGATTCAATAGTGGAGATAGTTCCGGATTCAGTCCATCAGAGCCCCCGATATACCGTAGAACGACAACCTATGCATTAGGATAGCATGGTCGCCTTTTTCGAAAGCCTTTCAGAAATCTAAGCGGACTTGCGTTTCTAGGCCGTTGTCAGCCGCAGTCGCTCAGTTATCCCGTACGAGTAGCAGCTTACTCAAGCATGACCGTTACCGTTGAAAGCTGTGCTGGAAGTCAGGAAGCAGTTTCTGAGCCTCAAGTTGGCCTATTAAAGCATCCGCAATGATCGTTTTTCATCCATTTGGAGATCGTAGAGAGGTGTTATCGGTCGGTGGTTGACGGGGTATTCAAGCGTGCCGCCTGGGTAGATTGGCGTAACGGTACCGCATTTCCGATCGTTAGGGACCTCACTAAGTAAGAAGAAATGGGTGAAAAGCTCTGCTAGAATTATAGCTAGAGCTACAGCGCATGTTCGCAGTAGCCTTAGATGGAAATCGTTTGTGACAGGGGAGGCTGTTACCCACAGGGCCTTAAGATTCGCCCAGACCTCCTACTGATTAAAATGAACAGTTGTCAGTGACGTTCAGGTTAAGGCCGGAGAATGTTACGTCATGCTAGCACGAAAAAGACAGTTGCGCAATTTTAGTAAAGGAATGCTGCAATCACATTTACTGATTTTGTGAGCTTTGTGTGTGTTGTCAGCGCAGTGACACCGTGTTTGACTCGCTGAAATCGGTTGGCTTGACTATAAAGGGCTTTGAGGTTGGCAGAAAATCTACGCAAAAGCGGACTCTGCTGCTTACTTCTATCGGCGCGTATAAGATTTACGCAATGGTTACGGCAAAGCCGGTAGGCTTCCTAGTGAATACCTGTTGGACAGGAACGATAGGTTCTCCATGCCATGTCCCTGTGGGTAATCCACTTCCGAGCCCGACTTCAGACGGGCGTGCAACGTTTCTTCCCTGTGGAGACCCGTCTCTAGGTCGTGGTTAAGGAGCACAGTTTGCGTAGAGTAGTGCAGAACGTTTACCCCTCGTTGTTGGCGCTCAAGTGAGGTAGCTGATAGTTTGTGGAAATGAAAGAGCTTAAGTTTTCGTACTCAGTCCAGCGTTTCGTGTAAGTCAGCGTGCCGATAGGCTGCTCGACAAGGCATACAAATTCGTAGCGGAGGACGCATTGTTCACTGAGCCCCAAATGGGCATCAGGTTTGACGTGCTCAAGCATCACTTCTTCGTTGGTACGAGGTCCAGGAGCGGTCATTGGTTGTTGCTTCGGAAGCTGGTTGCTTGGCAAGTATGGTGGTACAGCTAGGCCGTATGAAGAAGCTCAGTGTGGTTTGACGCAAAGTAGCCGATCGTCGGAATAAAGGAAAAGAGACCAAGTAGATTGAAATAAAGTTCAATTTCAGCTAGGACCGGAACGATAGGATAATCCCGTGAATGTTCCTTATTTTGCGTATCGTTGGATCGGGAATTGGTACGCCTGCATGAGAGGTTGAAAAGCTTAAAACAGAGACCGCATCACCATCTGTCTAAACAATTTCTGCCCACATTTTCTTGCCTGGCAGTCCCTGCCAGGCCGGTTTATGTGAAGTAAAAGAGTGAAGGGTAAGCTAAGATAACAAGAGGAGGAATGTCAGCACAATAATGATAATATCAAGATGTGAGAAGAAATTTAAAAATTTAAATGACTTCCATTCCCCTTTAGCTTCCATTTACTTTCTACTTCTTGCTTACTTCACGTAACCTACACAGCGAGGACTGCCAGTGCAGGTAACCTGCGCAGTAATAAGGTTGACCAGGGTGGGTTTCGGGTGTCATAATTAGAACTATCAAGACCTCCTGGCACTTCAACATTTCCTGGCTCAACGATCTGCTCAAGAAGGAACACTCAAGGAATATTCCTATCGTTCCAGTCCATCTGAATCTGATCATACCCCCGTACAGCATCCATTACATGTACACTTACGGATAGCTCTATGTATTCGGCGCAGGACGACGGTTAATCTTCCAACGGTTAGTACAATTAATCTTTGAGTTCACTGAATAGTAGAGCGCAGAAGTGAGGCACCGTGAACCGGTATATCTATCTGTGTCTAAACAGCTGGTGTACTACTTTTATTACTTGACATTGCACTGTTACCTGTTACCCCCACGACCCTTCTATGTATCGTAATACGGCCACAGCAATTTCCAGAATATCGATCAGAATCTTCTTCTCCATGCGAAAAGGGTCCTACCGGTATGTTTCAATGCATAGACAATCCTTTTGACTGTTAATAAACTACTACCAGTCGACAGTGAAAAATTAGCTTATTGCTTCCTTTTTCAATGAAGAAAAAATGAAATTGCGTGGTTTTTACCCACCAGATTGTAACACATCGTCCTTCCCATTCCTTAACGCCTCTCATTTTTGTGAAAACGGTTACCAATAGTAACCATCGTATTGGTGCATTCAAACAACAAGTACCAGGTTAAGAGGACTAAAATGTACACACCTCCATGCAATTCCAAACACGTCCATGTAGCCAATCGGATAGCGACGCTATCTTGAATTCACACAGTTTGTTGGGCCACTAGTGGTCGGCCTTCATGCTTGCAAGCAGATATAAGAAAAATGAAACAATGCAAAATGGGTCAAAACGGTGTAAATTCTAACTAGGCATAGCTATCCAGAAATGCTCTATACAGTCCGTACTACCCCGCAACAACTACTTCCGACGTACGTGGGCGAAAAACAAACTTTTCAGGCATAGTTGGCCGATATGGAAAAACAAGCAATAAGGTTTTGCGAAAACACTAGGAATACAGTAAGGAATGTTATGTAGGCGACGGACGTTAGGGCAACTTATAAGTAAACAACGGCCAGAAGGCTCTGTGTACCTGTATTAGTGGTTACTGAGCCACATAGGCCAACAGGATCATAGAGGTTAGTATTTTTAAGCCACTAAGTGGCTGCAATTTTTATATCAAGACGGCAAGAGTTAGGTCTAACTGAATAATACAGGAAATATTTCGAAGCCTTTGACACGTTTTGGCCTGAAAAAAGCACACATTTCTTAGATAAATAGCGCAAGTTTCATCGCTGGGAGCCGGTTTCTATTTTCATAAGGCAACGTGTAAAAGCCAGTGGGCTAGAGGCACCTGTCACTACGAATAAAGAAATGCGTAACCAAAACCTTAGCAAAGCTTAGCAAAATGCTTCAGAGAGTGAATTCCATTTGGGTCTGCCTTGGTGGGACATTACAAATTCTTGTAGTTTACCGGATAGCACGCACGCTCAGTATTTTGCAACATTGCATTCTACGGTTGTTTTAACCTTCAACTTGTCCACTTGTTTTACTGACTGCACATTAATTGACATAGTGTTTTCGTGAGTACCCTGCAGCATCGTTTCTCGCGCTGGCTGCTTCTATTCCTATTTTTGTAGCCTGCACAATATACTTTGGGTTCTGTCACCTCCAGCTTATATACCTTCCAATACTGGACAATCTCTTTTATGCGGCCTTCCTTACCGATTTGTACCTCGTGCTCCACCCAACAATTGCTGACCCTGTCAGGAACACGACGTCCACCATTTTGAATTTTCAACCTGGTGAGCTCGTTCTAGTGACTCTGTGCTCTTATTGTGTTCTCACCTACCACAAGTTTTATGTGCTTTTGCAATGAGTTCCGCAGAAGATAAGCCTTCTCCATGCATAGTTAACGCCGTTGAATCTGTCACGGTCAATTCTGTTGCGTTAGCCCGTCCCCCTTTTAGGAGAATGATCATTCATTATGGTTTTGCACCTAGAATCTGTTTTTATATTCGTAGTATTTCTTCTGATTTCGCCGTGTATAATCAGTTACTATCTCGCCTTCCTCAGAGTACCTCGCATGAGAGACACATCATATTTTGCCCCCTCTAATAATGAAATACAAGACTTTTAAACATTTTATTACTCAGCGAATCACGTCTTCTGACAAGGTCCAACTGCAGCAACTAGTTAGTGTTCTGCGCCTAGGAGATACGATGCCCTCAGCCTTGTTGCACGAAAGGCAACAGCTCATCGGCGCGTCCAACATGGAAGTCGGGATTATCCGCCAGCTGTGGATGCAAAGCTTTGCTGAAAGCACTTAGGCTATCCTTGCAGTAGCAAGTGACTTGCCCATCACAACAATTGCAGAGCTAGCAGACCGCGTCATCGAACAGCACCAGCCAGCAACTGAACCGAAAGCACCTAAGCAGCATTGTGCTGGCGCAAGCACGCTGACATCCCCGACTAGCCAGTCGTCGGCGATAGACGCATTATCACCGCAGATAGCGTCGCTTCAGCGCCAGATCGAGGAACTCACTTTAAAACATAAGCACCCCAACCGGTCGGGATCATCGATACGTCGCACAAAACCTGACGCCCCGGCTTACTGCTTGCACCACTCGCGTTTCGGTAATAAAGCCCGTAAGTGCGTACAGCCATACACCTACACCGTTACAAATGGTTTGCCACGCCGGTCCGTAATGGCGACTAACGGTGCTGGTAAAGCCCAAATTCGTCTCATCTACCTTAGGGATTAGGACTCCGAGACCCAGTTCTTAGTTGATACCGAAGCGGAAGTCAGCATCGTTCCCCCTATGCCAGGTGAGCCTATCCCTTCTCTGTCGGCAAGCCTCAGTGCCGCCAATGGCAGGCCAATAATCACCTACGGTCATTGGTCGCTTATACTGAGCCTAGGTCTTCTGCGCACGTTCCGTTGGGTATCCACCGTCGCCGCAGTATCATGTGCCCTCTCCTATATTGACTTTCTCAGGCATTTTGACCATTTGGTCGATGCGAAACGCCAGATGATATTCGACACTGCCACAAACTTCAGTGTACGTGGCATCATTGCCTCGATCGCAACTATATCCCCGGTCTGGGCATTGCACAGACTTCGCCAGATTACGCCAACCGCTGCGCTCAGTAGCACAATCACGTTCAGCCAATGAACGCAGCTTTGCCAGTGGCAGCTCAAGTCCCGCACCACACGGACGGACGGCCCACCTGTGTCATGCCGTCCAAGCTGACTACCGCCCAAGAAACTAAAGGTAGCCAAGGCGGAGCTTGAGCAGGTGTTGGAAATTGAAGTAATCCGCCCTTCCGACAGCGCTTGGTCTTCGCCCCTGCAGGTTGTCCCCGATAAACCTGGAGGCTAGCGCCCTTGCGGTGATTACTGCGCACTTCATCGGCTAACCCTCAGAGATAGGTATCCCATCTCACACATGCAGGACCTTACCTCATGCCTCACAGGTAAGACGATCTTCGACAAGACCGATCTGGTTGGCGCCAATCACCAAATACCTGTGGAACACAATGACGTCCCTAGAACAGCAGTTGCCACTCCTTTCGGCTTGTTGAATTTTTACGCATGCCCTTTGGAACGTGCAACGCAGCACAATCCTTCCAACGCTTCATCCACGATGTCACATGTGGCTTCGACTTCTCTTATTCCTAGCTCGGTGATATTTCGGTAGCCAGTTCATCGGAACAAGCGCACCTCGAGCATCTTCGCACTCTGTTCCAGAGCTTTATCCAACACGGGGTCACAGTTAACCCGACTAAGTGCGCGCTCGGCAAATCAACAGTAGGATTCCTAGGCCACCTCGTTGCATCGGCTGGTAGCGCTGTCCTTCCTGATAAGATCCAAGAAATCAAGGACTTCCCAGCTCCGACTTCTTTCAAGCACCTCCGTTGATTTTGTGGTTTGGTCAACTACTATCGCCGTTTTATTCCGCGCTGCGCTCAGCTCATGCAACCACTGACTAACTTAAGCAGAGGAAATGAACGTAAGTTCGCTTTCCCTGACACAGCACAGGAAGCCTTCGCAGAGCTCAGAGATGCTATCTCCTCGTTCATTCCGAAACGGCTGCACGCATTTCTATTACGACTGATGCCTCAGAAGACGCGGTAGGAGCCGTCCTCCAACAACAAGTTGTTGGAAAAAAGCAACGCCACGGGTTCTTCTCCAAGCGCCTGCAGCCAGCGGAATCCAGCTACACCACGTTTGGCAGAGAACTGCTCGCCATCTACCTAGCCATTCGTTACTTCCGACACAAACTCGAAGGCCGCGCTCTCACGGTCTACACTGGCCTCACACCCTTAGCTTTGCCTTCAAATCTGCTTGCGACAAACACTCACCAAGTGGAACAAGACACCTAGACTTTGTCACACAGTTTACTGCTGACCTACTTCATGTCCCAAGTGTCGACAATCCCGGCGCTGGCTCTTTCACGCGGAAACCTCATTCTCCACTCTTTGCCAACCGTCGACCTTGCCGCCATGGCAGGAGCTCAAGCTCAAGACGAGAAGTACAGCGCACCCTGCGTTCCACTTTGCTGCATGTGAAACCTGTTCCTCTCCAAACCACGGAAGGAACCCTTCTCTGTGACACTTCCACAGGTGGTCCTAGACCCTTCGAGCCCATCTCCTTCAGACGCACCGTCTTTGACGCACTGCAAGCAGTATCACATCCCGGCATCCGTGCATCTTTGAAACTGGCCACCGAACGTTTCACTTGGCCACGCGGAAACAAAGAGGTTCGTATCTGAGCTCGCGCCTGCCTGCAATGCTAGTACTCCAAAATACGTCGTCACACCCGCAGTCCTCTGGGTTCCTTTCCTGTCCCTGAATCTATATTATGGCGTGTACACGTAGACCTAGTAGGTTCATCGCCTTCATCACGTGGCATCGTATCCATTCTTACATGTGCCAACCGCTTCCCCAGATGGCCAGAAGCCATTTCCTTACCAGACTGTACAGCTGAGACCGCTATCCCGGCCTTCTTGCACCGGTGGTCCTTGCACTACGGATGCACATCCACCATTACAACTGACCGAGGAAAGCCTTTTGAATCTTCACAATTATAAATAAAAAATAAATAAATCCATAAATGATTTATTATCGTCATTGCGAGGCACACCATCAAGAGCGTGGTCATGGTATTACAGACATGTATGATCGGCAATTGCACAAATTAGTACATGTTGACCAATAGCATAGGAATTTGTGTGTGTTGAGATGTAAAACTATGTTTAACGGTGTAGTTGGAAGGGGACATGTTTTGTGAGTAGGTAAATGTGACTGTGTCTGCCTTTGTTGGTTATGTTCGCCATCAAAGGGGAATCAATGGAACGTTTTGAATCGGATGAGGTACGGGATGTGTGAAGGATCCTCCGGAAAAGGGAAAAAGCAGTGACTTTATGTAGTGGCGAGTCACATCCGCCACGTCACTGTGTTGTTAACCGGATACTTGTGATTTTTATATAGGGAGAACGCTTGCCAGGCGAAATCCTACAACAGCCTGGAACACTGCCACCGAACCAACTGCTGGAACGGAATTTACCCGAACCACCCAGTTGACACCACGAGGAGGTTGTTCGGCTAACACATTTTCAGGCTGGCGCCACATTCATACCACGGCATACCACCCAGCAGCCAAAGGGTTAATTGAACGCATCCATAAGCAGCTTAAATGCTCGCTCTGCGCTTCCTCCGACCCTAGCTGAAGCGTAAAATTTTCGCACGTATTTTTAGGTATTCGCAGCAGCAGCAAGGCTGACTTGCCATGTGCACCAACAGAGCTGGTTACCGGCACAACGCCCACGTTACCAGCACAATTCGTTTCACCTCCCGTATCGTCCGGCATGCTTCCGCCTAAAGTTGCTTCCCCCTAGCTCAACGCATGCGTTCAGTACTCACGACTCCGCCCAGGGAGCAGACTAGAGATGTGCAAAGGCACAGCGGACTGTCTAACTGCCCTGACTTCTTCCGGAGCACCGACGCAGTGCGACGTCCTCTCCGGCCTCCATACACTGGCCTTTCAAGAGTTCTGCAACGGACACCGAAACATTTTACTTTAAACCAGAAGGGACACCGAACAGCGGTGTCCATCTACGTCCTCAAACTGGCTTCTCATGACGAACCACTTGCAAACCAACCTGCTGTTTTCCCATGAACACCAGCACTTGTGGTGAGTTTCCCGAGCACTGGATATGACAAAACGCTCAGTACTCCTTGACCCTCAACCTATCCTGCCTCGACCCTGGGCAGCCGACCGACGCAGTAGACAGGTCAAACGTCCGGTCCATTTTTCAGAATTCGTAAACGTTTGCTATTTCCATTAACATGTACTTTGCGCCTTTAATTGTATTTGTTCGATTTGTTCACAAACCTTTTGCATAATCGATAAATTAGCCAAAACACTTTGAAACTTAAAAAGCTTATTTGCTTTCATCATGAATGCAGTATACCATCTCTGGCAGCAAGCCACTTTCACTTAAACTTGCCCAACCCCTCCGAATTCCACCTTCCAGAGCCTCCGCCGCCGGACCTGCAAAAGCAAGCCTCAAGTGACGGGCGAACAGCTCAGCGCAACCCCGAGTGACTGGCCAGCCGATCAAAAGCCGCCTACCTGACCCAGGTAAATCAGTCGCCCTCGGCCGCAGGCAGCCACGAAGGGTTGATCAATTAAAAGACTAGCTAGGCTTGCCGACGAGGACGTCGGATGGCTTAGTGGGAACAGGACCGTGGACTAAAGTGCGGTGTGGGGAGTGACACCTACCAAGTGCACCGTCGGGCCTGCATAAAAGGAAAGGTATTGTCGGACTCATTTCTGGACTAGCCGGTTTGCTTGCAGTTCGACCAGCCCGCCCCGACGGCTCAAAGATAATTCACTCTGGTCCACACGATCATCATAAACAACAGCTAACAAAAGCATGGACCCAGCGAACTCTGCTACTCAACCAACCTTGAAGCAATTACTCAAGCCCATACACCAATTCGCACCCATTCTCACGTTCTGTTTTCTCCCACCAACAGCTCCATCGAAGGCTTGCATCCTTCGCCTTCTAGGGGAAGGCCCTTGTAGTGTACCGAAAATCACGCTGTTTCAGTATTTTGCAACGTTGGATTTTACAGTTGTTTCAACCTTCAAAACGTCTACTTGTTCTACTGTCTACACATCCGTTGACACAAAGCTTTTTGGTGAGTACCTTGCTGCGCCGTTTCTCGCTCTGGTTGATGAGCTTCCTACTTTGTACCCTGCACAATATACGTTTGGTTCTGTCGCCTCCAGCTTCTATATTGTCCCGTATTTGTCACTTCTTACGTGTCATTAATTACCGACTTGTATCCCAGGCTCCACACAATATTTCTGTAGCTTATCTTGCTGGAAATGAAGGGCTTATTATGTCCAATATGTTAATGCAAAGTATTTTGTAGCCTTTTTGTTAGCTTCAGTCTATTTTTCTCCAATTTTATATGCTGTATCAAACGCCCGCTGTGTTTATCCAGGTGGCAATTTTAACGCAACCGTAATGTCGCACCAGCCATTTCCTAGGTACTTTACCTGGCAAGCGCTGTTCTAGCATCCCAAGCAGAGTACAACAACGTAAAACAACTGTAGAACGGTAGGCAACAAACAGGTGAGAGCTGGTGGCTCACCCACGATTGAGCGTCACGCACGGTAGGCTTTTGGGCAAGGTAAAAGTTAAATAACGCAAGTGTGGTTGAGTTAAGGCGAAGTGGTTGTCAAAATTTTCTGGATATCCAGCAAGCCAGTGTTATAGAAGCTACTCTGTCGGTCCGACCGTCGGTCCGAAGGTCCGATGGTGCCCACGAGTTCAGATATCTTTGCTTATCTCGAAATACTGTTAGCGATCGCAACCCAGCTCACCTCACAGTATGCATTTCCATAGCTTCGGCATCCATGAAACCGGCTGTAGTCTAGCAAGAAGAGTTTAGTAGGTAAGACGCAAACGTAAAGGAAAACAAATCACAAAGAACTGGGACAGATTGGGACCCTTGCCTGTGAATCTTCGCTGGCGGGTTGAACTCGAATTATGTGAGTGTGTAACTCAAGGGTAGAAGGCATAATAAACCCTGCAGGATTTCGAAAACCGCAGGTCATCCCAGTGAATGCTCTTAATACACATTGTTGACCTTGGTGCGCTAACTTAAAGTTTTAGTGTGCAAACCAACTCGAGCTAAGTGAGTAAATTATTGCGCAAATGTTTGAATAAACACTTGAAACGATACCTAATCATCATCAAATTTTATGTGATATGAGCAGTCTTAGATAGAATATAGCGGAACTGTAGCGAAACTGTAAAGATAGAGGCACCACGACGAAGAGCAACAAAGAAGGTAAAGCGCCTGCACTATCAACCTTACCACCGAAGGCTGAAATTGCTGGGAATTTTCAGCGGACGTTATCGGTGGCTGTGCGGCGATCTCATATTAGCGTATCAGATATTGAGTGCCCCCAACTACGTATGCCGCCATTTGCTGAAACTTAGCCACGACACGCAGCACAGGGGTGACTACTTAAAGTTGAAGGAACAGCATAGCCGTCTAGAGTGTTGACGGATTTACTTTTCCCTTCGGGTTTGCCAACCCTGGAACGCACTCCCAGACTCAGTTGTATCCTCTCCTAGCTTGGACGTTTTCAAAAAACGACTAGATCTTGATCACAGCTCCCAGCATTTTGTTACATAAACTCCTCTATTGTGGATTACGCCAAGCATGCTATTCAACAGGATTTATGTATCAATTGGACCTAATTGAGCGACCATATTTTACTTTTTAAATAAATAAATAAATAAATATTTTATTCTCGACTATGCGAGGCACGCTCATGGAGGCATGATCAGATATGTACAACGGTACAAACATTATAATGCAATTGTAACAGTAACGCAGAAAATTGTTCATATATCCATGATTGGAACTGTACAATGTTGAAAATGCGAAACAATAAGTTGGCTGTCATGAGATACGGGACCTCAGCTAATAAGAGATTGAGAAACCTGAATGATCCACTGAAAGGTAATGGAAGAGCCCGCACACAAGGAAGGAAAAGGGCAACGTATGGTAGGATGTAAAACGACAACAGTATATACAGATGTAGAAGTCCCAGTGTAACGATCCTATGTAGAATTGTGACGCTAGTTGACCTGCCAGTGTAAAGTTATGGGCTGTGACTTTATTCGGTGGCGAGTCACATACGCCACGTTGCAGTGTTGTTAAACGGACATTTGTGGCTTTTTGTAGGGAGAACGCTTGCCAGGCGAAAACCCACCACGTCCTGGAACACTGCCACCAATCCATTGAATGGCAAATTGTAACTGGCTATTTTTCTTGTTAAAAGTATGTTTTCTCGGTTATTCGCAGTCAGGGTGCGTCCCATTTTTTCCGCTGGTTGATGCAATAACTGGTTGCCTCTTGCGTTCCTGGGTCCTGTCCGTTGGTAGGTCGGGTACTAAACATTCTTATTGAATATAATGTGTTGATCCTTCGCAGAACCACATGAAGTCATCTCTGATTATGTATATTTGCCGGGGAGCGAAGAATTCGTGTCCAGCTACCCTCACTGGACATCGGTGGTTGGGTGTAAATAGTTAGAGTGGAAGTGAGGCCATGGTCCAGGTAAGTACTTGTTGGTTATTTCGTTCCATCCCAGACGGAGGCAGTTCCTCAGTTCAATCCCGAAGCTCTCCGATGTTCACGACCTCAGAGAAAAGGGAGAGAGGAACAAGCCGAGAGAAGACCGAAAAGGAACAGTCGATGTACCTAGCGTTTGATCAAAATCCTACATTAAGACATTTCTTTGAGACAACTAGAGTACAAGGTGTAACAGATATTACGCTAAAGATGTTTTTACTTATGCGGAAGGCATGGCCTGATGGGTAGAATACTTTCATGTGCATAGGGATGAAGAGCAGGATTCCGGTAAGATATTCATGAGGTGTAAGCTGACGATGTTCGAATTCTACCTGAGACTAGAAAGTGGGTGTGTAGTCACGATTGGTTGTTATCGGAAACTCAAGGACAGTGACGATGTGGCCGTATTTATATATGCTCACGGGATAAGGATCACCTAAGACACCATAACTACAATGTACATAGGTATATGAATATAGGAAGCTGAGCATATTAGAAGCTGGCTAAGATTAAATGGATATCAAAGGAAGACTAAGTGTTGAAGGTAAGACGATTAGAAGATATCGATACTGGACCGGGTATCAGTGGACAAGGGTGCCTGTTGGGTTAATCATTCGAGGTGCCAATGAATAACAACCGTGTCAAAGGATCGGACAGCAAACCAGCTGAGCTGTGAAGAAACTATACCAGGAGAATAAACAATCTACAGAAGGACTGACGCCTAGCAAGCTAAGGAGTATTCCCAAAGTTGAATAGAGCATAGAGCAAACAGCTGCCGCAGAGCAGAGATAGTGGCTAAAGGAATGGAGGTATCAGTGGCTGATTCAACCATATCATTAAGACTTTTGACCACATGTCAAGTAAACGCGAGTAAGACAGACGGCGGATAACGGCGCGCTAGGAGAGATGAATGGCCAGCAATAAAGTTCGAAATAAGGCTTCAGCTACCTGCGGGTCCTACGGTGGCACAGAATAGGTCAACAAACAGCTGAGCTGTGACGCAAACAATCAAAGAGATGAACATGGTAAGAACGGAGCGAGCTCCGGGTATCCGCAAAGTTAAATGGAACCTATGGCGACTAGCTGTTGCTAAGCAGAGATAGCGGCTCAAGAAAAGTATGTATCAGAGGCTGGTGTAGCCATATAATTAGGAAGTTTGACTAGTACTGGATGACTACAGTTTCAGTGAATAAAGCAACAGACGAGCGCTGAATAAGGAGACAGACTTCAAAAGAAAATGAACGCTGGAGTGTCAAGAAGTTGCACCTTCCAGGCTACATGAGGCCAACAACGACTAGCTACTGCCAAAGAAAACTGCACGAGAGTAAGACGAAAAACGGATAACTGCGCGCTAGGAGAGAGATGAATGGCCAGCCACAGAATTCGAATTATGTATCAGTTACTAGTGGATCCTACGGTGGTACAGAATAGGTCAACAAACAACTGAGCTGTGACGCAAACAATCAAAGAGAATGAACATTGTAAGAAATGAGCAGCTCCTAGAGAGCTCCGGGTGTCAGCAAAGTTGAATTGAGGCTATGGCGACTAGCTGCTGCTAAGCAGCAGCTCAAATATCACTCCTCAAATATCACTGCACCCCAGTGTCTTTCTGAGCGTTTATGCTCGATAATTTTTTTTCACTTTACACGATGCTAATTATCAAAGTGTTCATCTCGTCAGACGTTCGGTAGATGACCCAAACATATTTTAATTGCCTCATATGCACCGGTAACGTTCTACGGAACGTGTCAAGCACTTGCTTTTATCCCGTGATAAATCATTGTTCGTTATTTTTGTGATCCGCCAGTAAAGTAAGGGCGACAAGCACAAGGGAGTTTTCAAGTCGGCGAGGTTGAAGGCTAACCTCTGCATCGATGTCACCGAAAAAACAGTGGTTGTTTGATGAGTTGCGGACCTAGAGGAAGTGAAAACATTTTGGCCAGACAGCCGTCTCCCTTACTGGCTAGTTGGGGTGTTTTCTTGTAAAATGTTTCACGGTACTTTCAGATGAGTGCATTCGGGTCGAAAGTCCTTAGCATAATCGCCAAATGGGTGATGAGAGAAGCAGAAATAGTGCTACTCATTTCTTGACCGTTTGCGCCTGCATAGTGAGAGTGAGACCCGACGTCTGCTTTGGAGGCGCCGTATACTAGCAATTGCGTGCTCCAGGTTTTACAAGCGGTGGTACGATACCCAAACGAAGTCGTTCCCGAGAGCTTGGAATGAAGGCGTCTAACTCAGGTACAGCAAGTTGTTTAGAGAAACACTCTTGAATGCTCTCAACAGTTTCTGCCGGCTTGGTTAAAGATAGTTTAGCAGCAGAAACCGCGAGATGTGCAGTTTTGGGCTATGGATGACCTCTAAACCGTAGTTGATGTTGGATGTTGTGGTCAACTTACGCGGATAATACAAGCGAACGGCTGTATCGGAGAAGCGGTGTTGGCATGCGATCACCAAGTTCGACACCTAAAAGTAGTTGTTGCGGTCTCGCTTCGTCAGTAGCTGCGTTGTATTACAATATGGCGGATTTAACTTTATAAACAAGGCACGTCGGATGGTATATGGTCGAGTAAAAGGTAACGTCCCTTAAGCTATGCATCAGGGGATCCGAAGCAACGTGCGAAAACTTGGTAAACTGAGAAGTGCTACGACGGCAATGAAGAAGTGCTTCTACCTGAGAAAACCAAGCATATAAGTTGGAAGCAACAAATAGAGAAACTGTAGGGCCCACATTTTTGGAAGCAAAAGAAGGAAACTGGTTGAAGGATATGTGTGATAATGAACGCTTGGCAAGCGTTCTCCGTATAAAAAGCTACATGTGTCTGCTTATCAACACTGCGACGTGGCGGATGTGACTGGCCACAAACTAAAGTCACTGGCCGGTGGATATCCGGAAAATGCTATCCAACCCACGGACACCAATCGCTTATTCACACATTCTCACAACCGGTCAACAATACTGCGCCACCTTCAAAAACACAAGCTACATTCATACACAATTGCATACGTATATACACCCATACACTTACATTCACTGTTTTGCCTAACGTATACTTTTTATACATTTTTGATCACACTACGTTAGCTAAACATGATCATGCCTGTAAAGATGTGCCTCACATTATCGGGAACAAAAGTTTATTTATTTATTTATTATGTGCTGTCAATGGTAGACCGATGGACTCCTACTGTCATCGGTCGCTTAACCTGGACCTAGGTCTTCGGCGCCCGCCGCTGTCTATTCACCGTCGTTGCAATCCCCTTTGCCATCAGCGGCATTGACTTTCTCAGGCATTTTGACCTCTTGGTCGATGCAAAACGCCGGATGAAAGTCGACGCTGCAACGAAACTCAGTGTACGTGGCAGCACCACCGACATCGCATCTATAACACCAGCCTATGCCTTTCCGCAGGACTCGGCAGAGTAATCCCACCTCTGTTCGCAGTGTTCCAAACTCGTTCAGCTAATGAACGCAGCTTTGACAGTGGCAGCCCAAGTCACGCACCACATACGGACAAATGGCCCACCTGTGTCATGTTATCCATGTCGACTATCGTCCGAGAAACTAAAGGTGGCTACGGAGGAGTTTGAGCACATGCTTGAAGTTTGAATAATCCGCACTTCCAACAGCCCTTGGTGATCGCTCCTGCAGATGCTTCCCAAGCAATCTGGTGACTGGCGCGATTGCGATGAGTACCGCGCATTTAAAAGGCTAACCGTCCGAGGGAAATATCCTATCCCACGCATGAAGGACCTTACGTATGTCTCACAGTTAAGACGATCTTTAGCAAGACCGAACTGGTTCGCGCCCATCACCAAATACCTGTGGAACGCAATGATGTTCCTAGAATCGCCGTTACCACTCCTTTCGGCTTGTTTGAATATTCCGAACGCCATTTGGACTGTGCAACGCAGCACCATCCTTCCAACGCTTCATCTACGAGGTCACACGAGGCTTCGACTTCGCTTATTTCTAGCTCGATGATATTTTAGTGGCCAGTTCATCGGAACAAGGGCACCTCGTGCATTTTCGAATTCTCTTCCAGCGCTTGACCCAACACGGTGTCACAGTCAACCCGACTAAGTGCGAACTCGGCAAACAGTCGCTAGAATTCCTAGGCCATCTCGTTTCATCGTCTGGTATCTGAGTCCTTCCTGATTAGGTCCAGACCATCAAGGACTTGCCAACTCCAACTTCCTTAAAAAACCTCCGTCGATTTTGTGGTTTGGTCAACTACTATCAACGCTACTTCCCGCGCTGCGCTCAGCTCATGCAGTCTCAGACCGACCCACTCAGAGGGAATATACCTAAGTGCGCGTTCCCTAACGCAGCAAAGGCAGCCTTCTCCTACTTCAAGGATGCTATCTCCAACATAGCTCTCCTCGCTCATTCCGAATCGCCTGTGCCCCTTCCTATTACGACTGATACCTCAGACGTCGCGCTAGTAGCCGTCTCCAACAACATGTTGGTGAACACCGGCAAATCCTTGGGTTCTTCTCCAAGCGCCTGCAGCCAGCGGGACCCCGCTACAGCACGTTTGGCAGAGAATTGCTCGCTGTGTATCTAATCATTCGTCACTTCCGGTACACGCTCGAAGGCTGCGCTTTCACGGTCTACACTGACCACAAGCCCCTCATCTTCGCTTTCAACTCTGCTTGCGATAAATACTCACCACGGGAAACCAAACGCCTAGAATTCGTCCCGCAATTCACTGCTGACATATGTCATGCCTCGGGTGTCAAAAGTCTCTTCGCAGACGCTCTCTCACGCGTCAAGCTCACTCTCCAGTCTTTGCCTTCTGTCAACCCTGCCTCCACAGCATCTGCTCAGGCTCAAGATGAAGACGTCCAGAGCACTCTGCAGTCCAGTTCGCTGCATATGAAACCCGTCCCGCTCCAAACCATAGAAGTTACCAATCTCTGTGACACTTCCATAGGTTGCCCTAGACCTCTCGTGCTTATCTCCTTCAGACGGACAATCTTTGACGCGTTGCACTCGCTAGCACATCCAGGTATCCGTGCAACTTAGAAATTGGCCACGGAACGTTTCGTTTGGCCACTCACAAACACAGATATTCGTACCTGGGCTCGCGCTTGCCTTCAATGCCATGGCTCCAGAATACATCGTCACACTCGCAGTTCCCTTGGTTCGTTTCCCGCCCAGGAATCTCGTTTCTCGCATGTACACTTAGACCTAATAGGTAGCTTGCCTCCGTCACGCCGATTCGTGTACATTCTTACATGTGTCGACCGCCTCCCCTGATGGCCAGAAGCCAATCCCGTAACAGGCTGCACAGCTGAGACTGTTTTCCGGGCCTCCTTAGACCGGTGGGTATCGCACTCCGAATGCACATGCACCCTTACAAACGACCAAAGAACGCCTTTCGAATCATCACAATTCGATAGGTTCTGCAACTTTTTAGGCTGTCGCTGGATTCACACCACAACATATCACCCAACGATCAACAGGTTAGTTGAACGCTTCCTTAGACGACGTAAAGCTTCGCGCTGCGCTTCCTCCGACCCAAGCTGGCGCGAAAACATTTCGATCGCATGTTTAGGTATCGGCAGCAGCATCAATTCCGACTTGCATTGTGCACTAGCAGTGTTGGTTTACTGCACAACGCTCAAGTTGTCAGAAGAATTTGTTTCACTTCATGCATCGTCCGGTATGTCTCTGCCTAACATTGCGTCCTCTCTAGCTCAACGCATGCGTTCACTACGCCAGACTCCACCCTGTGAGCAGACTAGAGATGTGCAAATGCACAGCGGACGCTCTACATGCACTCACGTCTTCCTCCGCACCGACGCAGTGCAAGGCCCTCTCCAGCTTCCCTACACTGGTCCTTTCAGACTTCTGCAACGGACGCCGAATCATTTCACTTTAGACTAGAATGGTCACCGAACAACAGTGTCCATCGAACGCCTCAAACTGGCTTCCTTTGACGAACCACTTGCAACCCATCCTGATACTCTCACACAAGCACCCGCACCTGCGGTAACTTCCCGAGCACTAGATATTCCGAAACCATCCGTTCCCCGTTCCCCTCAACCTACCCCGCCTCAAACCCAGGCATCCGACCGACGAGGTAGACAGGTCAAACCTCCGGTCCTTTATTCAGATGTTTTAAACGTTTGTTATTTCCATTAACCCGCATTTTTCGTCTCTAGTGGTAATCAGGGGTCTCATCCACAAACGCTTTGCAAACTCGACAAAAATAAACCTAAAACATTTTGAAAGCTTAAGTAGCGTATTGGCTTTTATCATGCATTCCATGTACCCTCTGGCGTCAAACCAATTCCCCGACCCTTGTCCACCCTCTCTGAGTTCTATCTTTCAGAAACTCCACCGCCGTAACTGCCAAGGCCACCCCTTGAGTGACTAGCCAACCGGCTCAACCCAACCGGCGAGTGGCTCGCAAGCCGACCTAAGGCCCACTTCATGACCTAAGAAACAGTCATGCGCTCTCGTCTGCAGGCAGCCGCGAACGGGTTGGTTCCTAAACACCTATTTAGGCGTTGCCGACGAGGATGCCGGATTTCCTCGTGGGACGAGGACCTCTGGACTGGAGTGCGGTGGGAAGTTAAACCTTCCAAGCGCACCGTCGGTTCTGCAGCAAACGGAAGCTCCTGTCGGTCTTCTTCTGAACTTGCAAGTATTTTGCAGTCTGAGCAGCCCGCCCCGACGGACCACCGATGACGCAACCTGGTCCACACGGTTATCATAACTAACAAATAACAAAAAGCTTGGACTCAGCGAACGCTGCTACACACGCCGTCTTGGAAGCCCTTGTCGCAACCCATGCAATTATTCGCACCCATCATCACCTTTCAGTTTCCCTATTAACAACTCCATCGAATGCTTCCATCGTTCAACCTTCTAGGTGAAGGCCCTTGTAGTATAACGGAAAACACGCTCTTTCAGTATTTTGCAACATTGGATGTTATGGTTGTTTTAACCCACAAAACGGCCACTTGTTTAGCTGACTGCACGTCCGTTGACACGGTGTTTTGGTGAGTACCTTGCTGCACAGCGTTTCTCCCTCTGGTTGATTCGCCTCCTATTTTTGTATCCTGCACAATATACGTTGGGTTCTGTCGCCTCCAACTTCTATTCGGTCCCGTATTTGGCACGTCTCTTAAGTGTCATCGAGTACCGACTAGTAGCTCAGGCGCCACCCAACACCATCCAGCTCCGACACTTACTAGGTGGTTGTCCAACCGTCTTCGAGGTAACCCCTCTGTAGTTCAGTCCCCTCGGTAACTTATGGCCTACGTACCACTCGGGACCCTCGAGTGGACACGTAAGACACAAGCCAAGACTAGTTAATTCCCACTGGTCCGAACCACATCGATTTCGCGTATTTCTTGCAACACGACAATTTGCGTCGTGGACAAACATTGTACAATCTAAGTACTTTAACTACCCAGTCCATCTGTCGCGATATCGTTGATTACATGGAATATTCCGAGATCTGGTAAGTCACAAGGAAAGATTTGAAGGATGAGGAAATATCGACTGATTTCCTTACTCCTATGAAACTGGAAGCTTACAGCCTGGTGAAGAATTTCATTTTTCCTGACCCTTCGATTTCATTAAACATTTTGCGCGAAAAACATTGCTGATTAAACACATTCAGCCAGCAAATAATGAAGCAGCAGAAGGGGCAAAGTTTCACAAATTATGATCATATGTGACCAAGGTATGCGCGATTTTATCCCCCAACCACAAACTCATGCTGCACGCTGCCATTTTGGTGACCAGTTGCGGATCCAGTTTCTTGACCGTTTGGTTGCTGGAATTAATCTGCCGAATTGCAACGTAAGTTGATTCTTCAGACTGAGAGCAATTTTCAGTCGGTTAGAGCCGTTTGTGAACAGTACCAAGATGGGGAAGCAGCAGTGGCGGAAGCACCTTCACGGTTATACAACACCAGCAAGAAACTGAAGCCCAGCTAGGAAAAACCATGGTGTTTTAAAACGCAAACTGCATGCAAGAAGAACAGTACCAAACATCATCATTATAGGCGAAGACATTGGAACGATGGTAATTCCTTTGGTACTAAACATTCGCGACCTATATGCGCGTTCCGTAACCACTAGCGTCATTAAGGTGGTAAAGTAGATTAACTTCAGTCCGTATGTTATACTGTGTAAGAGTTTGTACTCCAGGTAGATACGGATGTACAAATGCTATCAAAGCAATTTCATTCCCTAGCACTTGCTACGTGTTATTGAGACACTTCTTTTCACATGACAGCTATTTGTTGTTAATCGTGGACCACCGCATTCATTTATTATTGACACCGGTAGTATGGAGTCTTTTATTCCGAGTTCGTACTTTGAAAGCCTAGCTCCGAGGGTTCCAATGAAACCAATAGCTATTTCTGCTTAGAAGATTGCTGGGCATGCACTCTCTATTTTTGGCTCATTTAAATTATTGCTCTCAGATGGCATTGCAAGTCCACTCCAGCGTATTCTTTTTATATATTCTGACCTTTTTATCATATGCCGTAAAATTATGGTACGTCTTGTAGTGGTTATAAAGCTTTCACATTTTGTCTTTCTTGTCATCAAATTTATCATGACATCTTTTGTGCAGTTTGTTTGAATTAATGATTACAATACACTTCTTCGTGCCCCGAGTTCCGTTGTGCTGATTTCTGGCTGTGTTGCTTCTGCGTGCGTACGGTGCCGTCCAGTCTGCTTGCGAATCGGATAGTATACTCGGAATTACTATCGAACGTCTAGTTCCATTGTGCTCAAATTGTGACACAGGTATAGCGCAACCTACGACTCAAACTCAACTGTGATTAGACTGTGAGTTGACCCTCTCCAACTTTTTTGCTTTTTACTAAGGGGTTGAAACCTTCCTAGTATTTTTCGACCACTACAGTCTGAACACTTCTTTATCACTATATATTGATTAACTTCACGCCAAGCTTCGTTCACTTTTTGTACAGTGATCGAGAGCCTCAGGTGGCATGCGTACTTTCCATTAATTTTGACACTCAAGACACTCCCATGTTCAGTAAAAGACGAATAATTCCTTTCAGGCTTCAGGAATCAGAAAGGAAGTCCTTTAATGACATAGTTGATAAAAGTATGATTACATCCTTCCAGCCTCCACTTTGGGCCACCCTAACTATCCCTCCAATCAAGCGTGACGGTAAAGCGCCCAGGTTTTGTACAAATCCTTATTACAACTTGACTGCACTGCTGCAGTACCTGATGATATCCTTAAGCAGACGAGCGAATCTAAGGGTTTTCTTAAGCTCGATTTAAAGGAGGATTATTTACAAATACCTCTTGACGTACAATCGAGTGTTCTTACAACTATAAACACGCCATTCAGGTTATTTCGTTCCTACTTTTTACTGTTCGCTCACTGCATCACCATCAATTTTTCAAGAACTTATGAACTCCGCCACTGAGAACCTAACTGGTGTTGCAATGGACCATGACGAGGTGTAGCAACCCAAAATATATTTCTTGTTTTATGTACACTTTTATTACTCAGTCATACAATATTGGTTTTTGTTTTATTGCCGACTCTACGGCCATTATGAACTACATTCGGCTCACCACTTGTCTCCACGGTGAGTTCCGGCAATGACGTACGCTCTCCTCGCTTCATTCGTTTTTCGTTCGATTGTAGCCTTCCGCGAATACAATCCGTTGTGGCCGTCCTTTTGATTTTCTGGCATCCCTACCAGAGCGAGAACACTCTCGGACTAGTATAGACTAGTCCTACAATTTGGTGAACCCGATTCGCACGCGCGAATTTTCAAATTTTTTGATCGTTTCGTTTTCGGTGAGTTCGTTCCGAGTCGTTTTTCCCTAATCCCTGGTGGATTATTTTCCGTCCATTTCGTTTTTAAAACCATTCGTATTATTCATATACTATGTCTGACGCCGATGTAAAAACCGGATCGGGCGGCAGCATGAATTTGCTCACCTTGGCTATTCCGGATTTTATGGCACACAAGCCCAACGTCTGGTTTGCCATTTTTGAGATAGAGTTAGAGAACAGAGGGATCTCTGCCGACCAAGCTAAATACAACCAACTCGTCCCACGCCTTCCGCAACAGGTGGTGACACTGGTTGAAGACGTACTGCTTCATCCACCGAAAGACGGTAAATACGAAGCAATGAAGCAGTTGATCCTAAAGGAGTCGCAACCCAGCGCTCGTGCTCGATTGGAGCAACTCATTCATAGCACTAAGCTAGGGGATCGCAAGCCTTCAGTTTTGCTCCGCGATATTCAGCAGATAGCTGGCCCGTCGTACATGAGTGAAGAAGCATTAAAAGAACTGTGGCTCTCACGCCTGCCTGATCCTCTTCCTTTAATGCTCGTAGCTTATCCAGATAGATCACTCAAAGAGTTGGCAATAACCGCGGACGCAGCCTTTGAGAGAATCCCTCAACACATGAAGGCATCCAGTAACATTTTCGCCACATTAGCGGATAAAGACTTGAATGCGAAAGCGTCCGCGCAAGCAGACCCCAGAGACGAAGAGATAGCCGCGCTTCGCCGTGAATTAGCAACGATGCAGTTAGAAAGACAAGGCTTACTAAGACCGCACGCCGACCACGAAATAGCCGCCGTTCGTCACGGTGCCTATCAGTCCCGACCCCCACCGTACAGATCCAGGTCACCGCGCAGACGCAGTCCATCACCCCCTCGCAGCCGAACCCGAAGTGCCAATTTAATGGATGATTTGTGTTGGTATCATCGCCAGTATGGTGATAACGCTCGACGTTGCCGTTCACCTTGCGCCAAGCGTGGTGTAGTGGCACAGGGAAACTAGTTCGCCGGCACGTGAATGCGGCCCACGCGTCCGGCAGCGACAAAACAGGCCGTCTGTTTTACGTCAAGGATAGGCGCTCCCGCCTCACTTTCCTTATCGACACAGGAGCCGAAGTGAGCGTTATCCCTGCCAGCGCGCAAGACAAGCATTCGAAGCCCACGTACAATCTACGGGCAGCCAACGGCTCACCGATAGCTTCATACGGTCAGCGCATGATGAACCTAGATTTAAATCTCCGCAGAGACTTTCACTGGGTTTTCACGGTTGCGTCAGTACCTTTCGCAATTATCGGCATCGATTTTCTTCGCCATTTCGGATTGCTTGTCGACGCGGGTCGCAACAGAATTTTAGATGATCATACGAAACTAGGTGTTGATGGTGTCCTTTCAGATGCCCGATAATCAGCCCTGTATTTCGGATCGCAGACGCACCGTCCGACTACTTGAGCCTCCTCTCCGAACACCCGCGACTGGTTCGACCGGCTGCAGAGCTTCCACCAGTCACGACAGAGGTCGCTCACCACATAGTTACGCGCGGTCAACCAGTTAGCGCACGACCAAGACGGCTTGCTCCAGACAAACTACGGGCAGCACGAGCCGAATTTGACCACATGCTTCAACTTGGTATCGTCAGACCGTCCAACAGCCCATGGGCGTCGCCTCTGCACATGGTCCCGAAGAAGGTCATGGGGGACTGGCGTCCTTGCGGCGACTACCGATCCTTGAATACGGTTACCACGCCCGATCGCTATCCGATCCCACACATAGTGGATCTCACCGCCAGTCTGGCAGGTAAAAGTATCTTCAGCAAAATCGACTTGGTACGCGCATACAACCAAATTCCGGTAGCCGAAGCGGACATCGCTAAAACTGCCGTGACGACTCCATTTGGTTTGTTCGAGTTTCTGCGCATGCCATTTGGCCTAAAGAACGCCGCGCAAACTTTTCAGCGTTTCATCGACCAAGTTTGTCGCGGTTTAGACTTCGCTTACGCGTATCTCGATGACATTTTAATCGCAAGCTCTTCACGAGAAGAGCACATGCGCCACGTACGAACACTTTTTGATCGTTTATCTCAACACGGGGTGACGATCAACGCAGAAAAGTGTTCGTTTGGTGTCGATTCAGTCAACTTCCTCGGCCATCGTATCTCCTCTGCAGGCGTCGTGCCACTGCAGGATAAAATTCAAGCCATCATCGACTACCCCGAGCCTCATTCTTTCAAACAGCTCAGGCGTTTTGATGGCTTGTCAACTTTTACCGACGATTTATACCCAACTGCGCCTCGCTGATGCAACCCCTCACGGACCTTCTCCGAGGGAAACTCAAGAAATTCGAATTTCCTGCCTCAGCACGCGCTGCTTTTAAGTCGCTGAAAGAGGCTATCGCCAACATAGCTTCTATAGCGCATCACGATCCGGCCGCCCCACTGTCCCTCAGTACTGACGCCTCGGACGTGGCAGTCGGCGCTGTTTTGCAGCAACGAGTAGCCGACACGTGGCAGCCCTTAGCGTTTTTCTCCAAACGCCTACAACCTACCGAATCTCGCTACAGCACGTTCGGTAGAGAACTACTAGCCGTATATCTAGCGATACGTCACTTTCGACACGTCCTAGAAGGCCGCTCCTTTGTCGTCTTCACCGACCACAAACCCCTGACTTACGTGCTCGGCTCGACTACCGACCGATACTCTCCTAGAGAGTCGCGCCACCTTGACTATATCGCTCAGTTTACGACCGATATACGGCATGTCTCAGGTGTGCACAACGCCGTCGCCGATGCACTTTCCCGCATCCAAGCTATCTCCGCTGACGCCGGCACTGCTATCGACTTGGCAGCCATGGCCACAGCACAACTCAACGATCCTGAGGTTGATCTACTACGCAGGTCTCCCTCATTGGACATACGACCCGTTCCGCTGACATCATCAGACGGAACGATACTCTGCGATTTATCTCTGGGCACGCCGCGCCCAGTCGTCCCACGCGAGTTTCGGCAGACCGTGTTCGACGCGTTGCACGGCTTGTCTCATCCAGGCGTTCGTGCATCGGTTAAACTCGTAACCGCACGATTCGTTTGGCGCAATGTTAATCGGGACGTCCGTACTTGGGCAGCTGCTTGCCTTCCGTGTCAACGCGCGAAGGTGCACAAGCACACGAGAAGCCCATTAGGCACGTTTCCGACGCCAGACGCACGTTTTCATCACGTGCACGTCGACCTCGTAGGTCCTCTGCCGCCTTCCAAAGGCTCTGTGTATCTACTGACCTGCATCGATCGATTTACTAGATGGCCTGAGGCCATCCCTATCCCAAATTGCTCCTCGGAAACGGTAGCGAAAGCTTTTCTGGAGCGCTGGGTAGCTCAATACGGCTGTCCCGCCATCGTGACCACCGATCGAGGGTCACATTTCTCGTCAACATTTGCCACGTTGCTTAAGGATTTAGGCTGTCGCCACGTTCAGACGACAGCGTATCATCCGGCCGCTAACGGCATGGTGGAGCGTTTTCACCGCCAGTTGAAGGCAGCGCTACGTGCGCACGCAGATCCTTCATGGTCTGAAACGCTTCCCCTCGTTCTCCTAGGCTTAAGAAACACGGTTAAAACCGATTTCGACGCCACACCAGCGCAGCTAGTCTACGGTTGCACGCTGCGGTTGCCCGGACAGCTGGTAGCACCAGCCCCATGTACTTCCACTTTTGACTACGGAAGTTACACTGATCGATTGGCTCACCAGATGCGTGAGCTACGTCCACCCGCTCCTCGATCGCAGAAGACACCAGTGTACGTGCCCGAGAAGCTGTCTACGTGTTCACACGTCCTTCTTCGCGCAGACGGTGTTCGACAGCCTCTTCAGTCGCCGTACATAGGACCTTTCAAGGTGCTACATCGTGCGAGTAAGGCGTACACTATTGACCGCGGTGGTCGACACGAAGTCGTCACCATCGACCGTCTAAAACCCGCCTTTATGGAAGAAAACCCCTCGCCTACTTCGTCTAGTAGTGCCTCGTGCGACGTCACAACTCACCGCATCAGTTTTTCGCATGCTTATGAAGTCCAACCAGACTACGATCAAGATCTACAAGCTTCAGCCGTCCCGACATCTCCCGAACCTAGTCCACCGCCTCCCACGATCAATCACCGTGGTCGGGAGGTGCGTAAGCCCGTTCGTTTCTCTGACTATGTACAGGGTAAATACTTTTAACTTTGTAGTTATTGTATATATTTGCCCCATTTTTGGTCGATCAAAGTTTTGAAAGCAAACAAAAATATCGAAAATCTCCGAAAGACCTTTTTCGAAAAAATATGCAAAAACCAAAAATTATTTAAACACGCAGATCATTTGTTTGTTCATTTTGGCGTTTCCTGCTCGTGTTTTTCTATTTTCTCGTCTCTACATGCCCCCACCCTTCCCTTCGATCGACTGGCCCACACGAGGAATGTTTTCGAGGACCCTGATGCGTACACTAGTCGTTTCTCCGCGGGACGAGTGTCGCTTCTCCACGGGACGAGGATCGCTTCTGCGCTGGAAGAGGGTCGCTTCTCTGTGGGACCATGTTCGTTTCTTCGTGGGACGTGGGTCATTTTGGCGCGGGGTGGGGTGCGGCGGGGGGAGAGACCACTCCAAAGCGCACCGTTTGGCATCAGCGGAGGTTGAGGTCCTGTCGGCCTTTGTCCGGGCTAGCCAGTTTTTGTAGTCCGACAAGCCAGTTCCAACGGCTCGCCGAAACGCATTCTACCCTGCGATCAATAAATAATAAAGACGGGCACCCAGGATATAAATTTTCGGCCACATTTTTTCCGAAGCCGAGCAGACACTTCTTTGCAAACGAAAACCTTTTACGAACTTCGACCCACAACCACTTGATTTCGAAGGCTTCTTTGTTCAGCCTCCTAGGAGGGGAGCTCTGTAGCAACCCAAAGGTATTTCTTGTTTTATGCACAATTTTATTACTCAGTCATACAAGGTTGGTTTTTGCTTTAATGCCGATTCTACGGCCATAATGAACTGCATCCGGGTCACCACTTGTCTTCACGGTGAGTTCCGGCACTGACGTACGCTATGTAGGACTAGTTAATACTAGTCCGAGACGATGCGGGATTAAGCGCGGAAATCAGAAGGCACTGAGAGTCGGCCACAGCGGACTGTATTCGATGGACTACAACAAGCAGCTGACGGATGGAGCGAGGCGAGAGCGTACACGTGGGCGCGGGAACTTACAAGGCAGTTGTGTGTCGAGCCGGTTGTAAGATTAAAACAAGAAAGACTAATGTACAATCGGTCAACTGGTGAATTGTACACGAAAGCTAAGTCTTATCTTTTTGGGCGCTACAGAGCTCCCCTAGAAGGCTGGACATAGAAAGCCTTCGAAAGCGAAAAGGAATGTTGAAACGCGGTTCGTAAGGCAAAATCGTGCGGAGTAAAAATGAGCGTGCGTTCGTGTAAATGGGGGTTCATCGGAAGTCGGAGTCCACTGTGCTGTTTATGATTTGTGGTTTATTGACTGCAGGGCAGGGTGCATTTCGGCGAGCCGTTGGAGCGGGCTTATCGGACTACAAAAACTGGCTAGCCCAGAAAAAGGCCGACAGGACCTCAACCTCCGCTGATGGCAAACGGTGCGCCTGGGAGTGGTCCCTCCCCCTGCCGCACCCCGCTCCGCACCAAAACGACCTCGTCCTACGAAGAAACGACAATGGTCCCACGGAGAAGTGACCCTCGTCCCGCGGAGAAGCGACCCTCGTCTCGTGGAGAAGCGACATTCGTCCCTCGGAGAAACGACACTCGTCCCTCGGAGAAACGATCAGTGTTCGCATAAGGGTGCTCGAAACCATTCCTCGTGAAGGCCAGTCGATCGAAGGGGAGGGTTGGGTCATGTAGAAACGAGAAAATAGAAAAACACGAGCAGAAAACGCCAAAATGAACAAACAAATGATCTGCGTGTTTAACTACTTTTGGTTTTTAGATAGTTTTTTTCGAAAATGTTTTTTCGGAGGTTTTTTGATGTTTTTTGTTTTCAAAACGTTGAGTGACCAAAAATGGGGCAAATATATACAATATCTACAAAGTTAAAAGTATTTACACTGTACATAGTCGGAGAAACGAACGAGCTTACGCACCTCCCGGCCACGGCGATTGGTCGTGGGAGGCAGCGGGTAAGATTGGGAAGGTGTCGGGACGGCTGAAGTCTGTAGACCGAGATCGTGGTCTGATTGAACTGCACAAGGATGCTGTGAGCTGGTGTGGTGAGTTGTGACGTCATCCAAAACACTACTGGACGAAGTAGGCGAGGGGTTTCCTTCCATAAAGGCGGGTTCCAGACGGTCGATGGTGACGAATTCATGTCGAACACCGCGGTCAATGGTGCATGCCATACTCGCACGATGTAGCACCTTGAAAGGTCCTATGTACGGTGACTGAAGAGGCTGTCGAACACCGTCTGCGCGAAGAAGGACGGGCGAACACGTGGACAGCTTCTCAGGCACGTACATTGGTGTCTGCTGCGATCGAGGAGCGGGTGTTGGTAGCTCACGCATCTGGTGAGCCATTCGATCAGTGTAACTTGCGTAGTCCAAGGTTGAAGTGCATGGGGCTGGAGCTACCAGCTGTCCGGGCAACCACAGCATGCAGCCGTAGACTAGCTGCGCTGGTGTGGTGTCGAAATCGATTTTAACCGTGTTTCTTATGCCTAGGAGAACGAGGGGCAGCATTTCAGACCATGAAGGATCTGCGTGCGCACGTAGCGCTGCCTTCAACTGGCGGTGAATACGCTCCACCATTACGTTAGCTGCCGGATGATACGCTGTCGTCTGAACGTGGCGACAGCCTAAATCCTTAAGCAACTTGACAAAGATTGACGAGAAATGTGACCCTGGATCGGTGGTCACGATGGCGGGACAGCCGTATTGAGCTACCCAACACGCTAAAAGGGCCTTCGCTTCTGTTTCCGTAGAGTAGCTGGGTATGGGAATAGCTTCCGGCCACCTAATGGATCGATCGATACAGGTCATTAGATATACAGAGCCTTTGGAAGGCGGCAGAGGACCTACGAGATCGGCGTGCACGTGATGTAAACGTGCGTCTGGCGTCGGAAATGTGCCTACTGGGCTTCTCGTGTGCTTGTGCACCTTCGGGCGTTGACACGGAGGGCAATTGGAGTCGGACACAGCGGACTGTATTCGATGGACTACAACAAGAAGCGGACGGATTGAGCGAGGCGAGAGCTACACGTGAGCGCGGGAACTTACAAGGCAGTTGTGTGTCGAGCCGGTTGTAAGATTAAAACAAGAAGGAGTAATGTACAATCGGTAGACAGGTAAACTGTACATGAAAGATAAGCGTTATCTTTTTGGGCGCTACTGCTCTCGTCGCTTCATTCGTTTTTCGTTCGATTATAGCCTTCCGCGAATACAATCCGTTGTGTCCGTTCTTCTGGTTTTCTGTCATTCCTACCAGAGCGAGGACACTCTCGGACTAGTATAGACTACTCCTACAGCCGTTATGGTTCATGATATTTCAGAAGCGCGCTAAGACGAGCGACTCTGTGCACTTTGGGAATGTAAGGTAGCAATAAATCCTTTAAAACGCATGTTCTATACATCAACATTTTCTCGTCTTGGCTATATCGTCGATGGAATTCTGTGTGTCCAAGACCTCATAGTTCTGGCTCTCATGCTGCGATTTGCTGTTTTACAGGATTTGCATTCTGGTCATCTGTGTGTAGAAAAATGAAGTTTTCGGCTCGACTGACATATTGGTAGTCTGAATGAAATACCGATATGCTCTGCACAGCAAAGAATTGCGCCATCTGCTCACATGAAATTCATTCTAGACCATATAACTTGACGCCGTAGCACGCGACACATAAAGAGTAGCAACCAGTTCATGCAGACTACTGCGATAAGTTTCCAGACATATAACATGCTCTGCTCATGACTGCTTCATTTTGCGACGGCCAGAAGTGTAACGCACTAATACTGCACCATCGGATTTAACCATGAAGGCTCTTCGTAGGGATTTTAGTCGCGAAGGAGTACGGTGTATCTTGGTCACGGACAATGGAAATAACTTCAGTGCTAAAACTGTTGACGAGTGAATTAAATGAGTGGGTTGCGGTCACCTTTCTACTGCGCCAAGGCATCCACAGCCCATTGGTGCTGCTGAGCATTTTGTGCCAAGCCTTAAAACCTCGATTACTTCGCTCAACCCAACAACGTTTACTGAGCTTGACGAAGGAGTTGTCAGCATCTTTACGCAGTACATAAGTGCAATACGTTCGACTACCGGAGACAGCCCTGCTAAGTTGTGCAGGAGGTGTGTACTCAGGACTAGCAGGTCTCGCTTGGACTATGTCGTGGAACATCCAGTGAAATAGCCCTCAGTCATCTCGGTTCCCCAAAGAATCAAACCCTTTAGCTATCTGACGGGTCTGTGTACAGTGGATCATATGATCAGCTTGTATGTACCTCGGCTCACAGCCCCGAAATTTTGAGTATATCTAACATTTTCGTGTCTGAGTCCATTCCAGAAAGGCACGATGTGTGCAAAGTAGTGCAGAAAAGTTAGCCAGAGCAAGCAGGAAGATTCGTAAGGCTGAAGAACAAAGCACACTGTAGCCACAGCAGCCCAAAACTTCCATTAAACTATGGCGAATGTGGTGATTGCTCTTGAACGGTGTCCTATGGTACTTGTTTTAATGTACCTTTTTAATTCATGCAACTGAAACTGTCTTTAGTAGAGCAGATACAGCATGTCGCTTGCTGTTATTTACTACGGCAATCGGCACTATCTGCTGCTGAATCACCCGGATGCTATAAACTCAGATCCGTCCTGCCTTAGGAAAGTCGGCAAAGATGAATATATAGGCATGATAGACGTTTATTATGTAAACATACAATCCCGTTGGCGAAAGCCACCGCATAAGGGTTTAGCTAGCGGTAAGGGTATGGTCACCAACGCAGACTTCGCTATCACTCTTCGAGGTCGGAAAGCTGGAAACACACAAAGTACGATTCGTCTGGTTAGTTCAAACATACGTAGTCATCGTTCGAACATGCAAGTTTCCTATGTTGCCTAGGTACAAAATGAAGCTATATTTTTATAATATTTTACACATCGTATTCAAACAGACAGGAAATCTCCAAGTCACTAGATATCCACCTCGCCGGTGAAAAATTTTCTACCCAAAGAATGTCATGTTATCCGTCGAGATTAGCATCCATTTGGCATGATGAGCGCATAATCGAATCCTTTGCGGCGTCTTCTCAACCTCTTCAATATCCGATAGGACGCGTTCCATCTGCTTCATATACAGGATTAGACCATGTCCACCCGATACGAGTCGAGAAGAATCATGTTCTGGTCAGAATACAAATGAAAGGTCACTAAAATATTCTTCTTCTAATGTTACCACGGCCAAACTATGCAACTAACTAACCAACTAACCAATTATGCAAGCATTTTCGCTCGTCTCACCATGACCGATCTTTTATTCCTTTTATCCTTCCTCTTATTACTCATGATCTAAGCTTTGAGCAACCGTCTTCTTCGTAACAAATCGAAGACCACCATATATGGTACTTATTCAGCTCTGGCTCGACTTCCGTAATCTGATACGTTTACGACCGCTGGTGTCCAATCATGAGGATTGCTTGGTTTCTGGCTGTTCGTTCCCCCCGTGTGGCTGCGCTTGATGTGCATGTTGACAAGGTGCCTACCTGTCTATTACCCACTACCTCGTCCATACTGACTAGGAGACAGTTGGTCGTTGCTGGAGGGGACGGGGTGCACGGTCCCTGTGGCCGTGCTAGGCTCAAAGAGCGGTTCCATGCACTCAGTGTGGAGCGGACTATGGTCCAGCTACCGCCTTGTATGCGCTTAATTCCCCAAATACAGCGTGCCCGTGTTTGCCTGTGAGGGAGTGTGAGCTGGCTCGTTGATGTAACGAGGCTCCCATCCACATGCCTCCCGGTCTTATTCCTTCGGGTTTGCACTGGATATGGGGTGTGTGGTTGGAGCTGTGGGTGGTGCAGCGCAAGCCATCCATGGTCCCTCTGTAGGCGCAGGCGTCCTGTGGCTGGCCACAGTGACAGGCTAATCCGAAACCGATGCCGCCAACCATATCCAGTTTCTTCGCTGTTAATTTTGTCCTTTAAACTTACAGATTCCATTCCTTCGGTCAACATAACGAATTTGTTTGTTAAAATCCTAGTCTTGTCTGAGGAGACTCGAGCTACTCTCCTCCGTGATGACAGGCTCCTCTAATTTAGTCTACTTAACATTCGCCTCACCGATTATTCTCATAGTCCTTGACTACTGATTCCCATCCGTTTTACTACTACCCGACTGTCTCTCCGTTCTCTAGCATTGTCTGACACACCTTCGGTATCCAAACAGGTCTAAGACCACCGATGCCCCTGATCGCCTGGACAATTCCCTACTCCACGATATGGCGCTTCTACCCTCCATCAGCAAAAACGGAATCCACTTCCCTCTTTGTTGCTTTATTGATCACTTGCTTGCTCCGTGTTTAGCGATAGCCCGGATTGCGGACCCAAAATGCAGATCGAATAGCGGCGAAACTTTTATTGGTAAAGAAAAGGTTCCCTGTTCACTGGCTACCAAAGCGACACCGTTGACACTGTTTGTTAAGGAGAACAACAACGGCAAGCACACCTATAGGTCAAGCGAAGAATGGACAAACAGAGGCGCCAAATTATTTCTGCGTACGACACAGTACGGGCCAGAATAGAAGTTGGGGTGGCAGGCGTAAGCTGTCGGTGCGAACGAACACGCGAGTGCAATTAGCAAGGCGTTCCTCCACATTAGTATGCAAGCTCTGTCCTCTAGATTGCACAGCCTGAAGCCGTTGCATGCGGCGCGATAGACTGTTGATGCTTTTGGTGAGACAAGTTCACTAGGTAAGTGTTGTGTATAGTCAAACTCTAGTGAAGATGTAGTGGCGTACAACCCCGCATTACTGGTGTTCCTTATTCCTAAGAGAAGGAGCGGAAGTGCTCCGAGTACGTAGGTGCTAGCTTGGGCAAAGGGTGATGCCTTGAGTGGCCGATGTAACCTTTCTATCCTCCCGTTTGCTGCAGGGTGGTACGCGGTGGTTCTGTTGTGTTGGCAACCAAGAACGTTGCGAAGTTTACTGAAGAACCCGTCGAAGTATGTTCCTCGATCGGTAATCACTATGATTGGGAAACCAAACTGAGCTACCCGACGCTTGATAAAAGCGCATGATGATTGCTGTTTTAGCAATGTCGTCTGCCGCCGCAGGTATTTGGTGGTAGGCTTGGAATGGGTCCATTTTGCTGAAAACAGACTTGTCAGCTAAAGCTGAGATCAAGTCGTGCATGTGCGGGATTGTATACTTATCCGGGGCAGTAACTTTGTTGAACGCACTGTAGTCACCACAGGGACGCCAGTCACCGAATTACTTCGGCGTCATATGTAATGATGAAGCCCATGGACTTTTGGATGTGCGGATTAGTCCAAGTTGGAGCATGTGCTCGAATTTCGCCTTAGACGCTATGGGTTTGTCCGGAGTGAGCCTTGGAGGGCCGGTCGAAACTGGTGGTCCCATAGTCGCGATGTAGTGCATGACGTTTGACGTCACTCTGGGGTCACAAAGTTAACGTGGGCCCGGACTGCGGATCCAAAAGGCAGATAGAGTAGCGGGGAAAATTTATTGGTACAGTAAATGTTCTCTGCTCACTAGCTATCAATGCGACACCGTTGACCTTGCTTGTTAAGGAGAACACCAACAGCGCAGCACACTTGTAGGTCAGGCAAAGACCGGACGAGCGAAGCCGCCAAACTATGATAGCAGTCGATTCAAACAACCGATAGATGATGACGGAATGCGGTTCATGCTGAGGGGCGCTCCAGTTTGTCGCATCACCATTTGTTCTACCCACTTTGGCAAGTGTTCCGCCACTCTCTGAGCCAACCGACGGTTAGTCCTGCCTATGTAAACGTCACTGCAACTGCAAGTGGACTGATAAAGCACCCGAGAGGGCGAACTAGCCGAAGAGTAGCTCTGACGGTCATGAAGAACAAGTTTCCGAGTTGTGTACATGAGGCGCAACTTGGCAGTGGTGTACGTGCGCGTTAGGGCGGACCTGAGCTTGTGTCCGATGTCATTTGCCACATGCTCTCACTTGAAGGGCGGAAACAGATAAACTGCTTTTTTCTGTGCCGTTAGCCCCGGCAGTCTCATTTTGGGGAGTCTGCTGTGCACTTGGATGAACTTTACGGGATAACAATTTGACATGAAAGTCCTAAGCAGAAACTTCTCTTCGGCTTCCAGCGTACCCGGACTACAAATTCGCCTGGCCCTGTAGAACAGCTTGTTCACTAGGCCGCGTTTGAATGCAACCGGGGCAAGACTGGAAAAGTGAAGGTACTGCCTACTCTAGGTTACCTTGCGGTAAACGGTGCTCTGCAATGTACCTCCATCCCGTCTCATAATGAGGATATCCAAAAATGCTAGGGAACCGTGCTGTTCCATCTCGTGTGAGACCGATAAGTTGTGGTGAATCGAATTTAGAGTGGTTAAAAGGCGAGTAAAATGTTCGCTGTTGGTGAACACCAGAATGTCATTCACATACCTTTTGCATAACCTTGCTTCACCAATACTGGCAGCGACTTGGCTTTCGATCAAGCCGAGAAAGTTATTTGCCAAGATCGGTCCCAGAGAGCTGCCCATGGCGACTCCGTCGATCTGCTTGTGTGCTGTACCCTCAAACTCAACATGTGCATTCTCTGTACACAGTAGAATCATATCTTGAAAATATTCCGCAGGGAGCCCAACATACATGATTTGACTCAGGATGAAATGCCACAAAGCATCAACCGTTTCTTGAAGTGGCACGTTTGTGAATAGGGTCCACGTCAATTACTTCCGAACACAGTGGGAATTGATCTAGCATCTCAACTAGTTTAAAGAAGTATTTCAGGCAGTGCCTAGTGAAAAGTTTACGCACGGGATCTAAGAGTATCGCCAGCCACCAGGCAACTTTGTGATAAGGCGAGTTGCTCATGCACATAATCGGACGCAGTGGCTTACCTGGTTTGTGAAAATTAGACGCGCTAAGAGACAGGATGGAGGTACATTGTAAAGCACCGTTTACCGCAAGGCAACCTAGAGTAGGCAGTACCTTCACTTTTCCAGTCTTGTCCCGGTTGCATTCAAACGCGGCCTAGTGAACACGCTGTTCTACCGGGCCAGGCGAATTTGTAGTCCGGGTACGCTGGAAGCCGAAGAGAAGTTTCTGCTTAGGACTTTCGTGTCAAATTGTTATCCCGTAAAGTTCATCCAAGTGCACAGCAGACTCCCCAAAATGAGACTGCCGGGGCTAACGGCACAGAAAAAAGCAGTTTATCTGTTTCCGCCCTTCAAGTGAGAGTATGTGGCAAATGACATCGGACACAAGCTCAGGTCCGCCCTAACGCGCACGTACACCACTGCCAAGTTGCGCCTCATGTACACAACTCGGAAACTTGTTCTTCATGACCGTCAGAGCTACTCTTCGGCTAGTTCGCCCTCTCGGGTGCTTTATCAGTCCACTTGCAGTTGCAGTGACGTTTACATAGGCAGGACTAACCGTCGGTTGGCTCAGAGAGTGGCGGAACACTTGCCAAAGTGGGTGGAACAAATGGTGATGCGACAAACTGGAGCGCCCCTCAGCATGAACCGGATTCCGTCGTCATCTATCACCAAGCACCTCGTGACAACTGGTCACAATGTGGAGATGAAGACTGCGTTCAATCAATCGAACGTAACCCGCAGCGCAACATTCCGCACCAGTCGCCGAAGCGTACAATGAAATAATAATTTCGGTTAGAATTTTACACCGACGCACCAGCGAATTTCCAGACTGCTGCACTTTGATTCTCGGTCCACTTATCTGCTACGCTTGTAGAAATCTTTCCGCGTCTTACTTATCCCCATTCGAAGTGTGATTTTAAAGTGCTGACACCCGTGCATCTTGGTGCGTTTTGCGCCAAAACCTTCCTCTCCTCGTCTCTGACGTGTACTGCATCTTCACATCTTACCATTCGAGTACTCGTTACTCTCTACCATAGCTATTGCTCATGAAAATCGCCTTTCCTTTGGCAATTAATTGGTTAATCATCAAACGTCTTTTGCAAGCCTGACATAACCTACATTTCTTGCAGGTATAAGACCGCTGACGCCTACACGTCTTTATGTTTCCTTCGCACCGATTGAGTTATTTGCTCCCCATCATATGACCACCAAATTTAACTCTCGTTATCTCAGTCCGTCTCTAACTTACTCTTTTTCCTTCGACGGTTAAACAGTAGTGCCCACCATCTTTGGTTTCCAGACAGATTCAAGACCACCGACGCTCTGCAATACAGGGTCCGATCACTTGAGAGCTTCCTTATTCCATAATTATTAACCTTTTAACCTCATCGCCATATTAAATGGACTTTTTGCTCGCCCATCTTACTCCTTGTACTCACTGACTTCCTCTTTTCCGTCCACATATCGGATGTTCCTGCTGTAGCGCTATCCATGTGGGACTGCACTCAGATAAACTGGCGCCCGTCCTTAGCGTAGTCTTCGTGTTTATCCTTACCTTTCATCCCCGCTGATAAGCTTTTTATCTCCTAGTCTTATCATTTCCGTATTCTTCTCTTTCTCAACCTTCCAACTAAACGCTTCACTTCTCTTTTGCAGCCAGCCGCCGAAGCGCCTTATTCATATTTCACCTATCTTCTGCTTTCGTTCGTACCTAGCCGTTTCCTTTACTGGTACTACGCAATGTATTTCGGGACTTTATTCTGACAGGTTTAAAACGATCGACGCCCCGATCGATTTGTATCTTCCTTATTCTATGGCTGTTTACTTCTTCTCTTTACTTTCAAGCCATATGCAGTTCCTTTATTTACCTATAATGTACCTTGCACTTTTCGATCTGTCTACTGGTAATAGTTATGTTTTCTCTAAACACATTTGACTAGTCTCAAACAACTCTGCATGGTGCAGTTTCACTCGTGCTGATTGCTTGCTTTGTTGCTTTACGATAATCTCTTCTCCATGAACTTTCGTACACGTTTTCGTTGGGACAAACTTTCAATGCAACGAAGAGTGATCTTGCCCTAAGGTTGAGACTTGGCCTGCTCATATAAAGGACGTTCACAGGCTGTCTGCCTTTGATCACCGCCGCCTTCGAACCATTGCTGGCGGGCGGTGGCAACATCACGCGAGTAATGAGAAGGTTCGCCGAGGGATTTTCAGATCAGACAGACTTTGGCGGTCGCGCAGCCGCATAATTTCACTGCACAGGCTTCGGCACGTGCTTTGCATGCCCACAGCGTGTCCCAACGTGCACTGCTTGCGCGCACAGAAATCGGCTAGAGGCGAAGACAAGGTGGTTAGCGAATGACTTGGGACAAAAGTATGAAGGCGCTGACCTCCGATATGGCGTAGGCGGGCGCTCTCGACCCCCTGGTTGAGGGGCGCAAGGACCACAAGCATATAGGGCTGGAAACCCTTTCGGACATATAAAGAAACCGTGAGCAATGACGAACATGTGAGAAGCTACTTCTATAACTATAGTGCAACACTTCTTTTTACCCCCTATTCCTTCATTGTTATTGTATTCTCTTTATCCATACGTTGTGGCATGCAGTCTATTGTACTATTGGTCAAGTGCTATATATATATATATGTATAGTGGGCGCTCCACTTGTTTATTGTGTCCACTATATATTAAGGAATCTACTTCCTCCCACAGAATAATATTGTTGTGACCTGGAGATTCCAATGTTTGTCTGGATACAGTGTGCAAAATAGTATAAAAATCTAATATTATTTTGTACCTAGACAATGTAGGGAGCTTGCCTGTTTGGACGACAACTACGTGTGTTTGAGTCAACCAGACGCGACGCATTTCGCGTGCTACCGGCTTTCCCGCCTCGAAGAGTCCGCTGTGTCTCGGCTGACGACCATACCTTTCGCTTAGCTAGAACCTTTTTACGGTGCCTTTAGCTGCCGGGTTTGTGCGTCTCGACAATAAACCTCTGTCTCGGCTTTATATATTCGTCTTTTTCCGATTTTTCCTTGAGGCGGGACGAATCTGAGTTTATAGCGACTGAACGATTCCGCTATATTATCATGGTCATGTCACATTCGACCGCACACCAGAAGAAAGTTATAGGTATAATGTGAGAGATAATCAACTCGCGCAATACCTGTGTAACATTTTGCATTCATACCATTTTTGCACATCTAATGTTGCTATTCTGTTAAAATCGTAGTTGACAGACTAAAATGTTGAAAGCGTACCCATACTTGTGTATAGAAATAGATACTGACTCGGCGTGCGACCCCATTCTAAGTGACGGCGTGCGCGGTTTGAAATTCGTGGCCTTTTAGGCGATGGCACGCCACTGCCAGTGTTACTCAATTGTCAGTGTCCCAACTCCAAGACAGAAGGACCACATGGAGTCTTATAAATTTGAAGAGTTTAGTCTTCTGTATTGTACCAAACAATACGACGCACACATCCGAATGCCTTTTTACATGTGAGCTAGAGGACAAAAGCTGTCGTCTTTTTGAATGTAGCAATGACAAGAATCGCAGACGGCTCCATACGCCGCTCTATCCATGAGCACGTCAGTAGCTTCGCACCTATCAAGTACAAACGCTGCCTCGACGAAATCCTGGTTCAGTCCCGATTTGCAACTTATTAAAAAGATGCTGCGGGAAAGCGCTACCTAGCAGCCCTTAATACGTTTCCCGGCCACCCGATGGAAGATAACAAACAAAAGCCCTTTATATTGTCGAAATATTCCGGCCTATCTTCAGTTGCCATTTAAGGAAATGTCGTGGCAAAACAAGTCGAGTGA
Source organism: Dicrocoelium dendriticum (assembly GCA_944474145.2). Lineage (NCBI taxonomy): Eukaryota > Metazoa > Platyhelminthes > Trematoda > Plagiorchiida > Dicrocoeliidae > Dicrocoelium > Dicrocoelium dendriticum. The sequence continues at coordinate 219,979,170 of OX104063.1, forward strand.
CGTACAGCCACAGAAATTCGACAGAGGTTCAGTGCTCCCAAGCTGTGGCTCCCCTCGGCAGTCAGGAAGTTACAGACGCATGCGGTCAAGCTTACCCAACCGATCTTCGCCACAAGACATTCCACGTACCACTGGCTGCAGCTGCGAAAGCAGTTACATCGGCAGAGCAGATCGGTGTCTGCGTAAGCGGATCGGAACAAATTCCGAAATGGGTTGCGATCACTATGGCAGATCAAACTCGAGGACGAATACCAATCTAATTTACTGCCAAAAATCTACATAGCACAGGTCATCAAGTCGACACTGACTTGACGTTTACGGTTATCTGCCGCAATATAAACGCAAACATACTCAAGCTTGTGGAAGATGTCGCCGTCAATCTCAATTGTATGCCAAGTAGTTGTCTGTCACATTCAGACTTCCTTGGGGATCGTGACAAACGTTTCACAAATTGCAAATCTACTGAGGTCTGCACCTTACCCTTCTTTTTGTCAGCGTTCATATTATTGATTTGTTCAGCGAGTGATGGTTTAGCATGTTTTTGGTTTGCACGTGGTTAGATTGCACGAAATGCATTCTTCTCGCAACTCCTTGATTGCCATGTAGCTCTCGGATTCCAAGCAGCACCGTTGACTTATCGGAGCATTCAGCAACTGGTTTGATATGTCAACCGATTTTGCACGGAACCATCCGGCATTTCCCACTGGTAGGTTGCATAGCTTGTCATACAAGTACTCAAAACTAACCTGTGTTGAGCCTATCAACTCCTTTTGATGGGAATCAGAATTTCATCCCCATCGAAAGAATTTCTAACTATCCAAGCGTAAACCTAGTCGAAGACAGATAGTGTATATGTCTCAGTATTCCGGTGGGGGAACGGAGCATCCGACACTTGAACCAGCGAGCAGCCTTCGCAATACCCTAGTCTTAACACGACATAAGGTTTCGGGACAAAATGCCTCATACTTGAGCCGGCTGGCTAACGACGATTCGCCATTCATCCCCACGAACCGCTTTTGTGTCCCCAGAAACTTGTGTTCTAGTTCAACACATGCGTCTATATGTGCGGAAGCAATCCTAGCCAGATTCAATCTGTTAAGAGCTGACTTATTCCTCGACGGGGATCGTAACATCAAAATGAGAGACGCTCCGAAGTTACACAAACTAGAGATTCCACTGCGCCCGACCATGTGTATGAATAATTCATCTTACTACAACGTCGCCTGGTGGTTAGCGGAACTGCCGGGACCCGTTTAGAGCCCGCTGTCAAAATAGTGCTTGAAGGTTCCTTTGCGCTAGATGCAGAGCTGATGTGTCCGATAGATTTGCATTCATTATTCACCAGTGTGTCACTGTGACAGTTGACAATTTATGCCGATTCTTGCAGAGCCGAAACCTGTTCAATGGTCTCGCCTTGGAGTGTCTGATTGATTTAATGCTGTTATGCGCACGAAATGTACGATGTGTTTGAAGGGACTGCGTACAAACAGATTGATGGTGTTGCAACTGGCAGCCCGTTAGAACCAGGTTTGGCGGGTATTTTTGTGGAATGATGGGAAAATTACTGTCAGTTTCACGAAGCGAAGCTGTACAAACGGTACGTGGATGACGTCCTAGTCTTTACTACACCATTTTCCGGCCAACTTGTCCTCTTGGGCAACAGAAATAATCTGAGGGGGCATTCAACATGAGTCTACTCAATTAATTTGTTCCGTGCGTACGCCAGTCACTTGTGCAGGTGTGCGTGTATAACCCGTCGCCTTCAGTCAATTGGATCTCAGACGCACTAAGTCATAGGGGTGCAGGTGGGACGCTTCAGCTCCTATGCACGGAACAAATTAATTGAGTAGACTCATTTTGAATGCCCCTTCAGATTATTTCTGTTGCCCAAGAGGACAACTTGGCTGGGAAATGGTGTAGTTGAGGGCATTTTGAGCGACTTGTTATCCTCTTAAATTCTGCACACCCTGGCCTCTCTGTGACACTTGAGGTTGAACAGCAAAGCGGTTTAACGTTTTAGACGTGCTCATTAGAAGGGGGTGGATGGCACACTTCAGCGCACCGTCCTTCGAAAAACGACTTGAAGTGGGCAGTATCTGCATTCCTCTAGTTTCGCTACAATTGCGCATAAACGCAGTCTAGTCAAAACCCACTTCTGCAGAGCCATACGAAGTTGCACTATAGGCACGCTTACGGCCGAAATGGAGCTCTTACATAAGACTCTAGTGTCAACTAGGTACTCGGATAGATCCATCCATGTTCATAGCTGTTCGCCCAAGGAGAAACCAACGATTCAGATGGCAGAGAAGAGGGATGTTAACTTGTTTCCATCGTTTGAAGGAGATCACTTAGCCAATGATATCAGGCATAGGAGCAGGTTTGCGCTCTCGCATAACTACCCCACCGCCCAGTTGCGACTGCTCCAGAGCACGCGAAGACTGGATCTCAACGACCATCCGAAAGGCTTGTCAGGCAATGCGGCCTCACATGTAGTCTACCAATTAACCTGCAGTTACGATGATGGCTATATAGGCAGTACTGATCGTAGACTGGCCCTTATGCTGGTTGAACACCTCCCAAATTGGCTGCGGCAAACGCTGACATAACAAACGGGTGCGTATCAACTGAATAATCGCAGCCCTGCCACGTCTATTGTAAGGCATCTCATATTGACTTGTCATCACGTGCATCAACCGATCGCGTTCGAAGTACTGTTGCGCGACCTGAATCCAACAAGACTGTCAGCACCGAGATCTTACTTATCTCGAAGTATCGCTCGGTGTTCTGTGCACAGAAGTAATCTGTCAGATCGCCTTAGTTTTGATTGGTCACTTTGTTCTACTCTGGGTTCTACATGTTCGATTGCATATTCGTCAAGAGGTCATAATCAAGTGTAGTCCTAAGGGCAACACTGTAATGATTCGGCAGATGCACCTAGTTATTTCCCGTTACATATATACTACCTGCATTGTACCAAACACGTGCACATTGCTTTAGAAGTTAACACAGGATAATAGACTGCCGAAAGTAGGAGTACACATTTCACATAACAACTTTAGAAATACTTGCTATCATGCTAAGCGCCTCATTTAATCACCACAAGAACAAAGACGGTATTACAGTTCCAACTGTCATTTGTGCCTCTTCGCTGACCAGATAACTGTGAATTCATACAATGCATAGAATCAACAAGGCGGATACCGTGCGAAAGCCCGGTGCCATCGAGGCAGATGACGTTCACTTTGCCAGAGCGCAGAAATACATTTTCTGTGAAAGCCTGCCGTGTGTTTCATCGGCAGTGTGATATGGCGAAAATTGCAAAGCAACTGATATCCTTGGCGTCGAACTCCCGTTGTACATTATGGGTGAAGAACACGCGCAGCAAATGAGATCCGTGGATACTCTACAGGCGTGCAGACCGTGCCTAAATTGTCGTCTGATTAATCATGAAGAATGGGAAACCCCACAACTTTCGTGGTTGAAATGAATGTCGTGTTCAACAGATATATTTACAAAAGCAACATCTCCGTGTGTACACTAGGAATCAAATAAGGTGTGACGGAGGTAGTACCGATTATGTTTGTAGACACAATAGTGCTGAAAAAGAATGAAGGAAAGTTGGAAGTTAAGCCCAACATGGGAACGGTGGAAGGGAGAGGCAAAAAATATACGGCGAAGTGTGACCTGTGATGAAAAGCCAATTGTAAAATATTTCTACGAGAGAAGCAAAGACAAAATAGATTCGGTAGAAACAGCAATCGGGATGATGAATGACAAAGAGGTATGCAACAAAGTTGGTGTGACAAGTAAAGCGGAATGAAAAGCGTTGTTCAACTCAGGCTGGAAGACATAATGGTGCGCCAACAAGAATGGCCGAAAAACGGACGTCACGAGGACCGAAAGTGTGATGTGATCAAGTAAAGCAACACAGACACATTGATTTTCATCTAGGTCACTGAGTAACTGCACCATTGGATGCAACCTCCAGTTATGAAGCTTGCTTGGAGAGGGGAGTTACGGAAGACTGACGAGTAGATGAACAGGAAGTAAATTATTCCTGTGTGGAACACAGATTGTGGTGGAAAGCACAACACTGTCAAGAGAGAAGTGTTTGATGCTCGCAGTATACATGAATCGGTGGAACGTCGCTGACAGAATAACTAACCAACGGGTCGTAGATATGTAGCTCTAGGACGGCAGAACGAAACGAAACCATCTGGATCATGTGAGAACACAGAGGGTTAAAGCTCTTACCTCCAGTGGTAGCTAATAGACTCGTGAATGACTACGCATAGATGAAAGTAAACGCCGCGATGTTCTAGTGACTGACAGCTTTCAAGCACCATAGTCAAGCGACAATCGTGGTCAAATTAATGGGTGAGATCTCTTTATGGATCCCCAACAGTAGAGTAACTGCTGTCAATATTCGACATCTCCGGTGTCGGCGTGACCCGTCTTTCACTAAAAGGCCGAGGGTACGGTACGAAAAGTACTCTTTCAGGGCCGAAACACCTGTCCCGTTCGAACTAGCGACGTTCAGAGACAGGCCGTAATTGATCACCGCTGCCTCTGAAGCATCGTTGGTGTATGCTGGTAGGAGCGCACTAATAATGATGTTCACAGTCAGATTTTCAAGTCAAGGAGACTGCTGACTGCTCAGTTTAATAATTCCCCTGCACAGACTTCCATGGCTCGATCATGTGTTTTGCATATCGGCTGCGCCCTCTATACGCGCACCGATGTTGACTAGAGCCGACGGAGAGGTGGTTAACGCACAATTTGAGCTCAGGATATCAAGGCGCTGACACCAAAGTTAGCCGCAGTATGGCGTTCCCTACTCCATGGTTGGAGACTCAAGCATATTGAGCACACCTGGTTGGAAACTTTATCGGATATGGCTAAAAACAACACTCGATGGCGAACGTGTTGTGAGACTCGCCTCCATCGATTTTATGCATGTGTTGTGGCACGCTTCCAACTGTGCACTGGTCAAGTGTGGAAGTTATATGGTTGGCGGAAACCGATTCCGGATTTGCCTGTCACTGCGGCCTCCTTAGGACAGCCACAGAACGACGGCATCTACATAAGAACCATGGGTAGCTTGAGCTGCACCACCCACAGCTCCATTCACACACCACATATCCAGTGTAAATCCGAAGGAATAAGCCGGGACGCATGCGGATGGGATCCACGTTTTATCAACAGAGCCGGCCCACACACCTTCACAGGCAAACACAAGCACGCCGTAATTGGGAATCATGCGGACACAAGGTGGTATCTGGACCGTATTCCGCTCCACCCCGAATGCATGGAACCACTCTTCGAGCCTAGCACTGCCACGAGGACCGTGCGCCTCGTCCCTACCAGCAACGATTCATAGTCTCCTGGAGCCAACAAGCGAGGTGGAGGGTGCTAGACCGGTGAGTACCTTGTCAATATACGTATCAAACGCAGCCACACCGGGGATATCAAACAACCAACACAGAATTTGAGGGAAAGCAAACGCGCAAAATTGACACCGAATATGTACCAAAGTAACCGAATTGAACAGCGCCCGTGGGATTGAAGATGAAATCACGAATCGTATAGCAAAAACTAGGGGCGCTTTTGCTAACCTTTGCCACTTATGGCGCCGGCGCGACATCACTCTTGCCCTGAAGGGTAGAGTGTACAATGCAGCAGTACGTTCGACCCTACTGTACGGTTGTGAAACCTGGCCGCTTAAAGTAGCGGACCTGAAGAGACTAATTACGTTCGACCACCGGTGCCTTCGTAATTTAGCTCACATTTGGTGGAAACATCGCGTGAGCAACGAGCGTGTTTGACGCCTTGTTTATGGCACAGGAAAAGGAAATGAACCGCTCAGCACCGTTATTTCACGTATCAGGCTCCGATGGCTCGGTCACGTGTTACGCATGCCAGCCCACCGACTTCCGCGACGTGTGTTGTTTGCGCGCCGGGGGTGTGGATGGAAGAAGAGGAGGGGTGGCCAAGCGATGACTTGGTCCGGAGGAATGAAGACCCTCACTCCTGAGCTGGCCTCGGTTGGAGCGTCTCGGCTCCCTGGTTGGGGTCCGAAAGACGATGAACACGTTTGGCTGGACATACTTGCTGATATGGCTAGGAGCCGACCTCAGTGGCGTTCGTGCTGTGAGTTTCTTTGTCCCACCCCATCCCTCTTAGCCTCCCCCTCCAACCACGATCTCATTACTTAGCCTTATATAATTTTGCATAATAATTTTTTTGGGTGCACAGCAGCCGGCTGGTAGCTTACCGGAACGATGCCCATCCGTTACCGGTAGCTCAGCCAGCTTTCACCAGTTGTTTTTTCTCTCCCTTTTTCTTTGTATTGCGGCACAGTAGCTGAGATGTTTCCCACCTCTAGCTAACGTGTATGATGATGATGATGATGAACCGAATTGAACAAATCAAATAAAGTGGAATAACTTTTATCCAGATTAAAATGATCTGATTTAAGTGTAAATCGGTTTAGACCAACTGCAGTGAAGAAGCACATAATGTATGCAACATCAACCACAGCATGAAGATATATATGACAGTTGCAGGAGTTAAGGAAGTAATCGTAACTGTCTGGCTGATAGCAGTTCTTCAAAAGCGGTTAGTGGCGGAGTGAGAAATCCCTTTAGCAGCTTTATTGGTCGTGTAAGAGGAAAAGGGTGTTTCGCTGTCACGTCTGTTACTTTGCGTCAAAGTACTCGTTACTTGTGGTGGGGGTGATCGGCTTACGGACACCCAGCTCGGATGGTCTAATCCCATAGCGGACAGATGGAACGCACAATGCTGAGAACCCGAGAAAAGAGGAAACAGTCATCGTGTATTTACGGACGTATGATGGCTGCCTGATTGGGTTTAGATGTGGTGAAGTCAACTTATATCAACGGATTATGAACAAAATTGAGGAAAGTTGTGAACAGTCCCCAAAACTGTCCATATCAAGTGGGCTGTGTGCCCGTGAACCAAAGCCACGTGATCAGTTAACCAGAAATGTGCCCATTCACCGTTTAAAAGAAAACACTGGGAGTGCGGGGCCAATAGCGAGTGGGGTTTCGGTTTTCAGTTCAACACAAAATGGAAACCATTGGGAGTAAGCTGTCCAAGTCCGCAAGACCACACGTAAACCAGTGCACTTAGCAAGAGTCAATGCGAACAACTGGTAAAGCAAATGCTGATGGCGATTCAACCATAAGCAGGTGACATCTATGGAGCAGTAGTAAATAGTTATAAGAACAACAGGAAGTCCATTCTACGATATCGCATCATAACGACAGCGAACATAGTCGAGAATGTCCTCGGGTCAGCAAGTTACTCGATCTAATGCACATCCAATGGTTCGGTAGCGTTCGATCGTGAAGAAGCAAGGAGACAGAGCGAATACTAAATAATTCAATGCGCGGGAGGCGAGCAGATCAGAAGACGTGTACACAAGGCGGTAGAAAATTAGTAAGAGCCAAAGCATGTGCAAGCTGAATGTGAAAAAGTAAAACGGAAGCGCAAAACAGCTAACCTTGAGTACGGAGCACAAAATTTTCCGAGAAGGTTTTGGTACTCCCATTTCCTCCAAGCGGTCATATAAATCCTTTACCCGAAAAAATGGCTGCTTCTCGCACGTTTCCAAAACCAAATCACGTAGCTGGAGCAGATGAAAAAATCGATCGTCAAATTTAATTATGAGACGAAGTGCATCAGGGACATCGAAAGTCCACAAAGTGATACTGGGATGGCAAGACCGTTGTGTAATATGTTTCCATGCAAGGAGCATACATTAAGCGGTTGACAAGTGATTGGACAGATAATCGCATTCTGATTCGAGGAGATTGCATTACAACGGGCTGTTTTAAGAAGTGCTCATCAGAGGCTCACAATGAATGAGAAAGTCCCTAAGGATTAGTTTACAGAAATCATAAATCGAAACGGCCCCATGAAAATGCAGTTAGGGTCACTGTGCGTAAATATACAATTAGAAGGAAGGTAGAGACGAAGGATTAATTGAAAACGATATGTGGGAAACGTGTGCGTCGTTTTATGCAGTGCCTCAACTCCTCATGGTAAGCTTCGTGTAGAATGATGAACGGGAAAGCAAAAATGCGAGTGCACACTCAGAATTGGAGATTACATTTTCGATGGACCCCAGAGTCAGATATGAAAAAACAACATAGACAACAGAAAACAAGTAAACCAAACGGTTTAAACCGTGCGTCAGTCTAGGCAACAGCAAATATCAGCACACCATACTGGTGTTCCGTACCCGGTGAAACATATATTTTTCTTGACTATTCAAATGCTTTCGGGAGCGTTAATAGATGAATCCTGCTCGACCAGCAGCTTAATAGTGGAGTTCGAACATATTTCTGTTGCGTGTTTAAATACTAACCGCACCCATTTCACCAAGCTAAACGTAACAATGTTCGCTAAATGTTGCTCAGCTCGTGGTATTTTACAGGGAACGATTCTCTCTCCCCCATTATTTCCTGTATGTATCAAATAAGTTCCTATACCGTCCAAGTTTGTTGGATGCAAAAATGCCAATGACATCGTTTTGGGATACACTGCTTCAAACGTTGAGACATCGACTATACAGTGGCCCGGAAGAGTCTGTACTGCGGTCATAGTTCCACTCTCATTCGGAACACCTCTAAATATTGCGATGCAACGTTCTCTTTTCTTCAGGCTGATAAGCAACAAGCTGCCTTGAATACTACTTTTCACCGACAGAGTGACCAACTTGTACCCAAGACGCTCACTGTCAAATATCTGAGTGTCTTCATTTCAAAGCGTACTTTGATTTACTTAGGTTACCGAAACGTTTTACAAGGCTATGTTTTCATGCCATCAGACGACTTACAGTGCTTTCGATACCAAGTGATCTGATTTTTAAATTTGTGTCTGCGTGCACTTTGATCACTTACAAAAGCCACACATTGTTTATACAGTTGCTAAAACATATTTCTAACTGCAGTGGATTGTCCAAAGAGACTCGTTGATTTTACTGTCAGCGAAAACGCAGACGTGCATCGGCCTTTTCCTATAACTCTTTTCTTATACTCAGCCCGCGCGCGACTGGTGGTGGTTGCGCGGCAGCGAAGCGCCGTTACGGCGTACAGCTGACATATTATTTTTTTATTAGTATAACGTTTTAAACCACCCTTTCCATCCACTAGATGGTGAGCTATCTAAAATGCTAGGTGTTTATTCTACACGCCTCATGCTGGACCTTACCAAAATTCTATCCTACCGCAGTTTTCACGATTATTGTTAACTCAAATAAAATCACCAGTATATTGTGCAATTGTTTGCTCGATTGGTAAGCGTACATATTTTGCGTTTGACACTATTCGATTTTAGGTATTCAGTTCAATTGCAGTGGTCGTGTAAAATGTCGAAAGTGTGACGATGCGGACCTGGTTGGAACAGGAGCAACTCCACTGAATGGTAGTAAGAGGACCAAATACTTGAAACAAATGTACGAAGCATCATGCAGCAGCAATTGTACACACTTTGCGAACACAAGAGATTACCCTGTGGAGATGATGCGATACCATTGAGACAGCCTATTTGCAATCATCATCACGATAATAAACCCTGTCCAACAAAGGGATCAGTAGTACATGTGCCTCAAACGCACAATTCGGCTGTAAGGGAACCGCAAGCATGTCAGCGTTAGTAGTTCGGCTCGGTAACTTGGAATCCAGACGGAACAACAGGATCTGCGTTCGATAACCAGTTACTACAATTTCATTACCAGTTAAACGATCGACCCTCTCGAAGCTGACGCCATCCAACACCAAACAAAGCAAGCTCCGTGGGAAATGGGTACTCGCAGCAAGTCTCCGTTCTAATGAAATTCAGTCCGTTCTGTATGTGGATCTAATGAAAAATATCGAACAACACAATCCAATATTCACTTGCGAACCACATCGGTGTGGACACGTTGGTGCCACCTGAACAAAGCGCTGTTTCGTGGCCAATGATTGAAAGAGAAATGTGGAGTCTGCGACCCTCCGGTCCTAGTGACCAAGCTTCATTACTGAAATAAGAGCCGAATGGATAGAGAACGAAAGTCACTGTGATTTTGTAGAGCCAACAGGAGAAACATTATTCAGAAGTTAAGAATGTTCCCGATAACAGTTCTGGTCTTTAAGGTATGCTAAATGAATTGAGTCACATACTTGTCATTGGTAACTTAGCTGCCAAGATAGGCAAATTCACCAGATATTCACGTTGATTATCGTCAACACTTAGTGTGCTGAAAGTGAACAGCGCATACCGAAAAATGGTATTAGCTAAGATAACCTGCCATAGAACGAATCATAGTATCGCGGTTCTCAAACAATAAAAGACAATTCGGATAAATTATACCAACTAATTATTCTCCAAATGAGATAAAGATACCTGTGTTGTGAGGGCAATGATATTGGTTGCGTGTGATCAAACTTAGAAAACGCTTCGACGAGAATCGAAGATTCACAAGCAACAAGCATCTAGGTTTTACATTAGGTCTCCCTTCGTCCACCCTGATTATTCATAATTTCTTAGGCCATTCAGGCGTATGACAACGAAGCACTGCTATTGGCGATGATAAGCTGAGCACCATACCGTTCCCCAAAAATGAGTGTGAATATTTGCATGAAACACGATTACTCTGTTTAGAAGAGTGGAGAAAATCCGTTTCAAGGAGACCACGTAACGAAATGGATCAGTTAGGTCTATTGAGACACTAAAGTCTGATAAGATATATGCCTGTTTAGTTATTATCCTCAAAGAACATTGAAAACGAAGACCCAATGACGCCCGCAGAAACTTGAGTCAAAACAGCCCATTCGTGTGACACAAGAAGGATTTGCATAACAAAAGTATTGCCAAAACCCCAAGACTGCGCTACCTGATCCGTTGGTCAACAAATACAGTAAATAAGTTACCAAAACACACACATTCAAGTTGCCCTGAAATAAAATGACCGATTGAAATCCTATCGTTTCGTCTATCCGGCATGCTGTCTGCGTTACAGTATGCATAAAATAAAAAACCTGCTGAGACGCAAGTTACACCTCTAGCAAACCAGCTGAATTGCCCATACAGTTATCACTTAAGACCAAATGGCGCATCCTAAAGAATTATGAGAGCAAACAATCCAGGGCATCTTCCCGGATCGTTGGGACAATTTCCGTATATTTACAGTGTGACCAATGCATGGTTTGAACAAAGCAGACGTATAAATTGGTCAACCAAAACGTGTTTCTAGGACTGATGTGTGGTTTCATTGAGTCCATTTTTTGAAGTCGCTCCTCATCACCCTCCTAAAGAGAAGCCAAAAATGCAGTTCAGTCTTATTCAATGGATTTCCAATGGTGATCAAAAGGGATTAGACCCCATTACTAAAGGCACGAAATTGCTCCCACAAGTTGCGCCAATAGAAGTCAAGTCAGTTATGCTTAACTCTGCATTCTCAAGTACCGATGAACGCGAGCCCAACTCAGCTGCGCTTAATTATCCCTTGGGAATAGATTTCTCCATCCAACGCGTGCAGAACACTGAGCTTCGAGTATAGGTTTATGCGGAGTGCTGTAATTCTGCAAGTAGCCGAGACATACATTTTCCGCGACAATCGCTCTACTGTTGTTTGCATTGCGAGGCGGATAACAGACCGCACAGCCGCGCTTTCCCACCATCAATAACTTTTACACGTAATACAATTACTCACCTTGAAGGGTGCAATATGACGCAATACCATCGGGCTGTTGTGTACTCGAGATACAAAACCACTGACTTTGTCCTCAACATCAGCATGAATCTCTTCGTGGGTCTTATGCATGTGTAAATCCACAACATAATAACCAGTTAACCTCAGGGTCGTGCACAGAACAGCTTCTTAAAGTGGTCACATGAGACATGAGTTGATTGCAGATCACTCAGCCAGGCGCAGCGTCCCAGAAGCCACAACCAGACATGTGTGGTCTACTTGATTGTGAAAAATACATGGATCAAAGTGGACCGTCTAAACGCACAATGCGATCTAATGCGGCATCAAAGGGAATGTTCCCATATACTAACTGGTACCTCATTCACTCGGTGACTCCAACAGGTATGATGAGTGAGTAGACATGACAGATATTCTGATATCTTCCAACGTGCAAAGTAGGCATCGCTGATCCATACGCAAACACTAGACAGACAGCGGCGTTGCACGCCATGCCATTGGTTGATGATTTGACGCCATATGTGACACTTGGCAAGGTGTACAGATCACCAGATTCGATCAGCTGGCCATCGAAGGTGACACTGCTACCTAAATTAAGGTACAGAAATCGAACAACTTTCTCCACTATTCCATTATGTTGTACAAAATGATTAGGTTACGTAATCGGTCTGTCACGCAAGGTTGAGAAACATACCAAATAGATACCGAAATAAGCATAAAGCTGTGCCAGTCTACTAAGGGCGATTATAAGCAAAAGACAGCTAGGTGCACAAGCTTGTGTTCGGTGGTTCACATCAGGCCAGCACACCACAGAAGATAGGAATACAGCGAACACAGGGTATCTAAGCTTGATCTGATACTTCTATATTGTTCGTGTAAGCTAAATTAGTCAAAAGTTCAGCTTTGTTGACCAAATATGCGCAGTGTACAGAGGCGAAGTGGATCTGATGGCTTTGACTAACGTTGCAATAATGGTTCAGTATCGTTAGACAATGATGATTCGTGCACCGAAATGCGGTGGATCAGGCTACCAAGACTCGTGTCACCAGGAAAACAACAATCAACAGTGGCGAGAAAAAGGGATCTGAAAAGGCGATCAACATCTGTTAGTGGAACTGTTCGCTGAGCTTGGCAGTTGTGCCACAAAGGTTTCGACACCAATAAAGTTAACAGCGGTGCGTTGAGGTGGAGCGGGACAGCTCGGTCCACTCCACGTCAACGCACCGACGGTGTCATCTCGATTGGTGTCAGAAAGTTTGCAGCACAACTGTCAAGCTCAGAGAACAGTTCCACCAAAAAAGCGAACAAACTGGGCGAAAAGCATTCGCTTCCCTATTCATATTAATCGGGGTGAAATGTTGAAGATTGGATGCAACAACGTAGTAACTGTGTCATAGAAGATAAGGTTTACAACCACGGTTGTGGCACATCCATAAAGAAGATATTTTCCAGTCTGACTAAGCATTTGTACATCCTTCTACCATCACACAGACTGGTCATATCCCAGTTTCGCTCAAACAGGCGATGAGATAGCATATAATGCGCACTGATCAACAAGCGTACGAAGAGCATAACCTATCCGAAACACGCGGTTCGAGTTTAGTGTGCATCAGTGGTAGCAAGCAATTACTTTCCAAATGCCAAATGACTGACATCGGTATTGTGCGACCGGTGTTCCCACCAGATGTGAGCGTTACCGCGTACGCACTGATGACCGAAGAGCACCAATCTCTTCAGTGCGAAGTGGACATGTATTTGGAGCATACGGTAACACGCACACACTTTACTTAGGTGGATGAATTAAGGCGGAATGACGGACCACATCGGGCCGTCATTTAACCAGGCAGTCGGTAAACAACAGACACCGATGCATTCGGCTCGCAGTCATGCAGAACACCTGACTGAGTCACCGGCGAAGATTCGAGTTTAGCAAGCACTTCAGTGAGAAACAAGAGGGCCCGTTGTCGAATATCGAATGACGCCCTTCAACGTTATGCATTTGGTTCTCCAATCAATTGCTAGCAAAAATGCGGCGACCAAGTACAGTCAGTCTCCTAATGTCTTTAGCGCGTAGCAGCCAGGTCTCTGATTCATAGTGCGGCGCAAAAAGTTGAACCATTAACCTTATATTTCGCCGTCTTCATAAATCAGAGACGCCGCTTTGACAAGCCATACAAGCTTTTACAATGCGTGCATGAATCTCCTCGGTGATGCAACCACCAGAGGTGATACAGCTAATCAAATAAACAAATCGATCGAACAGTTTGAGCGGCTATTCCATAGTTGTGAAAAGTGGTGGAGTATCGGTCTAGTCCTGTACCTCTCACTTTGAAGATGCAAAGCACATGCGGAGGTACGCAGCACTGTGCCAGCCTATTCGGTAGCGCCTGCGCATGGCTCAAGTGCAGGCCACGTTGAGGAGGCAACTTTCATCTGGACTGAACTGCATAGGCAGGTGAATGGAAGTACAGGTAGTGCTAAGAGAACGAACGTATAATAGAAAACTGCGATCAATGGTAGCAAACATTTGACACACAATGTCACATGGAATGCAGAGGTACGACCATAGATGAGTCAGTTATTAACTATGATGTCAGCTGCAAAGTAAGAAGTGACATGTAGGGTAACCAGTTGACTGAGGGAGCCACCGGAAACCATGGTGACAACTAAAATGACACATAGAATAGGGTAAACGCGAGTTGATAACTCAAATCTCTGTTATACATGACAGAATAATAATGAAGGGAATATCGGTTGTGCATGTTTCAAACAACGGACACGATGCACTGGTGAATATGAGAGAAACCCGAACCAATGATGCGACAGAGAAAGGTACAAGGAGAAATAGGAAGGTATTAGATAAAATGTGTATCATCCGAACTCACTCGGTGGGTTTCCTCGGAAATGACTCCACACTCTGACCCTGCAACTTTGCTCGCGAATAACATCTCTTCCGGTCTAGCGTCTTTGTCAGTGGGCCACATCAGTTTTAAGAGGCGGGCGTCGACTTGAATTAGCGCTTCCAAAATGCGCGGTTTCAAGGATTCCCGTTCGGTTTCCGAACCGGGGGGAGGAGGCTCACTGCAAGTGGGTTTGATCATATTCCCCAGTGATTGCTGTGTGTAGCAGAAAAGTGTGAAGCGTATAATCCAAAATCTGTCAAGCGTAAAGCCCAGTTGTACGGATAAAAAGTGAACCAGTCAGTGGGGCACCTCGTTTAAAAATATAACCGAAAAGTACAGAAATAGCATAGGAAACGAGGTGTTGGAATAGCATAAGGTACAATTGCACGATAGCCAGTTGTTTGTGACAGTGTATTGTCTACACAAGGTGTAGGCAAATTGACCCTGAATGTTTGCTAAGGGCATTAAGGTTTTCAGGTAAGTCCCTCTTCTCTTCCTCTTAGTTTTCTTTATTTTATAGGTCATCATAGTTGTATGTCAGCGAAGCATCAGTTCAAATGGCTAATGTACTGCTGCTGCTGATGATGACTGTCACACACAATAAGCCGTAATTTGGCTGATGAGTGGTAGAAATGACTCGCGTGTTATGTGACCAGCATATTGCTTCTGTGTAGTAAATTGTTAAATGCATTTAAAGTATAAAACGAGCCTACTTCCTCCGCACAAATGAGCTAATTTGTCCGCCCGACACTTGAAAAGATGCGGGGGAAATCGAGGATAGATAGTTCACAGTCTTGGAAACACTCAGTCGATGCAGTTGATGGGTGATATTTCGTTTTCATACGGAAGTGTTGTCAAGCCAGGTGAATCAAAGTTAACATACACCCAAATGAGTGTATCCTCATCATTTACCCTACAACTGTGGAAGCACTGCATGATGGTATCAACCAATAATATATACAAATCGAAGTGTTAAATAGACAAAAGTGTACAAAGGTCACCCTTTGACTTCGAATCAGTATGTGATTGGTACGTTAACTATAGTGGACAAAGGCGACAATCGTGGTGAGAGGCATGAGATTGTTGTAGTTGCAGACCGCTCGGTTTGCGCCACCACCGACAAAACAGCGGTTGTCTACACGGCTAGAAAAAATAACCCCGGAATGCGATACATGGCAGTGTTTGTTGCAGTTGATACGGTAGGTCTAACAAGTCTAGAGCATATCCGTGAGGCTTGATATAGACAGTTTATGGGCACCCATAATAGCAGTGTGTGGAAAACGCTTCACCCCTTGTTGGTACAAGGAACTTCGGTGTCAGAACATATCATAATAGCTACTATACACATAAATACAATCGGAAAGACCATGATGATCAATGTCCCAAAAATGCGAGTCGCGTTAAATTGGAGAAAAACCCCTACGACTACTGTTATCGTTAATAAGTTGCTACGCATCTGCAATAGGACTTTTTGAATGCACGGCACAAAAAAGCACTAGAGACGTGAAATTCATAAGCTATGACAAGCACACAGATGCAAGCGGATAAAGGTTCGAATGGTAAACCTAGATAGTTGGGTTGTGAAAGGCGAACCGTCCAATCACTTAGATCAAAAATTTCCATTGAATGGATATAGGCTCCTCACGATGCGCAAGTATGGATGCGCGAGGAAAAATGTACTTATCAGAAAATGGCGAAAGCGTGTAATCCAGTGGGAGGTTTGTACAAGCCCATCCCATTATCACAACTGATCGACCTTTCACAAATCAAGCGCCGAATTTAGCTGGTTGAATTTGAATAGGAATATGACCCCAAATGAAGGCATCACTGTGTTTGTCCTCAAGGTCTATCCGGTATGATTATGCACACATAAGTGTACATGCCGAAATGAGTGAAGTCAACGCTAAGCTCCAACAAGCACCGTCGCGCACTTTTATTGACAATATGCTTTAGCTGGATTACTGAGGAGGAAACCGAAGGTAAGGCACGTGGGGGAGTAGTAGTGGTGGTGGTGGTAACATTGGTTGGTGATATCCATTTCCGGATTCACCTGTCTCTGTGACTGCGCACAGTCACATGATGTATGCACCAACAGGGTGCTCATGCGTGGTTTGAATTGCACGGTGTTTGAAATG
>OX104063.1:219996408-220084975 GCA_944474145.2 Dicrocoelium dendriticum
AAGTGAGCGCGCTTCCCATTGACTAGGTGAGATTTGTGAATGAACCTCGAGTCCATGGACATCGGCGATGCCAAGAGCTACTACGCGTCCCACTCACGTCCGAAACGGCAGATCACAATTGGTCTGCGAGCAATGTACGGCCGGAACATAGGCGTACGACTGAATGGATGTCTTTCATTCTAGCGTGGTCAACATGCCTTCTCGTGTTCGATAGAGTATCTCGTCAGACATTCGTGACCGAGTTGTGGATGCCTTCGTCAACGGTGGCGACCGGCAGCTCGTGGTAACTGTGAACAATGTGAATTATCAAACTGTCTACTGCTGGATTCGTCGCTCCCTTGATCAAAAGCCGGATACTACGCAGGCGCGGTCGTAAGCGCATTCTGTCGGAGGAAGAGATTGATGACATCCTAGAGTGTATCGCGAAGGACGTAACTCTAACACTACACGAAATGCGGGTCCAAATACGTGCCAATATGGATAAGATTTCAAAGTTTACAATTGCACGACATCTGGATGGCCGTTAAATAACTATGAAGAACATCTATCAGACTCCAGAAGGAATGAATAATGACCGAACCAAAGAGATACGAAAGGAGTTTGTTCAAAAGTTTCTCGAACTGGAAAGTGAGAGGAAGTTCTTCATATGGATCGACGAAACAAACTTCAACGTTTACTACAAACGTACTCGTGGTCGGGTGCCCAGAGGAATGAGGGCCTGTGTCAAAGTAACCAACAGTAGAGGCCTAAATTTGCAAATCACCGGTGCATTCGCAGTGGATGGAAAGGTTTCGATGACTACCGGGAGAGGCTCAATCACTGGCCCCCTATCTCTCGAACGGCTGTGAGGCATTTTAGACAAAATGAAGCGGGAATTGGAGCTCCGGCAGGTGGTCATAGTGTGTGACAATGCACCATGTCACACACGTTTGGAAGCACTTGCGTCAGTCGAAGGATACCAAGGGGTAACCACTTTGAGACTGAACCCATACTCATCGTTCCTCAATCCCATCAAAAATGTTTGGCAGTTGGTGAAGGTTCGAGTGAAGAATGAAATGGGAATGCAGTACGAGAATTTCTGGCCGCAGATCCCCAGAACCTCGTAACGCAAATGAAATGGAGGTTGCAGTTTCTGGAACGCATTGCCAGAACAGCGACCAGTGAGATCAGTGTTGTGGGATGAGGTAATGCGACTCGACACATACGTGTACATTGTCCTGATTGTTTGAAAAAAATAACGTGCTGCGATTACATATCTGGCTCATCACTTTAGGCATCTGACTGTATAGCGTATATTACCAGCAGCGGGTAGGGACACGAGGAAATTCAAAGTCTCGGCGAAATATGTATGCACCTACGTACGGTTATACATTCTTACGGGTATTGCAGCAATATCTGATGTCCAGCATTAGGCAATGACATGGGACTGGCTTCCAATGAGACATGTGCGAGGAACGCCCATGGGACTTATTGCGGAAGATATGATGCAAAAACTGGAGAGTATCACAATACCGTTAATCGAATCAAAATTATGGATCAGGTACGTGGACGACACGTTTGTCATCATCAAGCAAGATTCCATACAGAATACTCATGAGTTAATCAACAACACATTCCAGGATAGCAAGTTCACAACTGAACTCAAAAAAGACAACCAGTTACCATTCTAATATGTACTGGTCCGAAGAAACACTGACGGAAAACTTCAAACATGTGCATATCGAAAGAATACCCACACAGACCAAATATTAAACTACCACAGCAACCATCCATTGAACCACAAGAAAAGCTGTAATCAAAGCCTTTTCAATAGGGCCGAAACACACTGCAGCACGACAGAATTGAGGAAGAACGAAGAGAACCATCTACACCGGGTATTGTAAAACAACGGGTATCCGATAAACTCCATCAGAAAAAGTCTAAAGAAGAGGATGCATCAACATAGATAAACGGGTAGCGCTTCCTTAGGTCAAGAATGTGCCTGAACTAACGTCAAGATTGCTACGACCACAGAGAATCTTGGTAGTTCACAAACCAACTGATATTTTGCGAAGATTGCTCCCAAGACCGAAAGACAAAGTCAAACAAGGCAGTCAGAATGATGTCATCTACAAAACTAACTGCAAAGTGTGACAAACACTACATCGAGCAAACTGGGAGGAAACTTTCAACACGGATCGACGAACACATAATGGCCATACGAAGACACGACCCGCATTCAATGGTTTCCATTCATGAAGACCAAGAAGGCTACCACTTCGACCTATAGAACGTTTAGATGCTAGCGCGTGGAAATTCGAGGCAAGCTAGAGAGTTCTTGGAAGCATGGTATTCTACAGACAATTCAATAAACCGACGCGTTGAAATAGATGCTATATATACAGCGCTGCGGATGAAAGATCACCGAATTAGTAGATTAAGTTTAACGGAACAGAATGCCAGACAACTGCGTTAAATGACGACAACTGAGAGGAACGCGCGTACACTACGAGGCGAGAATCAGAGATCGATTTCGATGGTCGTGTGACCGTCGAACAATTCCAACTCAGACTAGCGGCTAGAAGATCGATCACTCATTGACGCTTCGTACCGAGTCACTCTGCTAAATAAACGCGCATTGACGATGTCACCTCGGGTGGTGACGAAAGGTTTGCACTCAAACTGCAGAGCTCAGCGAACACTCAGACCACCAACTGAACAACCTGAGCTACCAACATTTGCTTCTATATCGCGAGTGATATTTGACAATAATATCGTCTACTTCGAACTGGTATGCATCGCGCCTTACTCCTTCACGAGAAACCTTAGACAATGCAGATGGGGTTTCAGAATTCCGAAAACTAGGAGGTCTGAAAAGACATTTACCGAAATACTAAGAGTTATAGGAAGGCATCAAAAAATCCAAAAGGGATTGATGCAACAAAAATAATTGATAGGCAATTCCTTGCACAGACAGTAAGTCACCGTTAGGTGGACGAGTGTTATGCTTACGTTATTGTGATGTCCGGTCACAGCACTTTATACGCTGCTAGGAATAGCCAGTTCTGCATTCGGGGGAACACTGTGGCACCCAGCGCAAGTAGTGCGCGTGGTCTTGTCGCATAACCGGTTTCGCTGCCGCGTAATAGCAGAGCCACACGAGAGCCTAAACATGAATTCACACCTAACTAAGGATACATGGCTTGCAATTATGATTTCTCGCGTATCACCGTTGGCTTTTGGTGAACCAGTGGTTAACGATTTCGATAAAGACATCGCTGGCATCACCGCCATGGGTCGAGGTTGTGGGCGTTGATCGCGCCTAGCGCGAAAAACCAGCGCGGGCGAATGGACGCCGATTTACCGCTTGGCATGGTGATCCATGCGTACTGTCAGAACACGTATGGAATGCACAACTCATGTTTTACCAAGATCTCAAATGAAATATTTCCAGCCGCCACAGTGTTCGCCCGAATGCAGAACTGGCGATGTCTAGCAGCGAATAAAGTGCACTCTGACCCGCCTTAAGCTAGGATATATATATATATATATATATATATATATATATATATATATATATATATATATATATATATATATATGCCCCATGCTGACGCTGATGTTGCATTCTTGATGCTTCTTCATCGCAGTTGGGCGAAACCAACTTACACTTAAAATAGGTATTTTTAAGCTGGCTAAATTTCATTTTACTTTAGTTGGTTTGTTCTGTCTACCTGAATAATCTATTGAGTGGCTATTTTGCATACATGAATTGCGTTGATTTCCGGTAACTTTGTTGCGTTAGTAGCAACTCTAAGTAACTTGTGGACATATTTTCCTTATCGCGGAGTTGATGCTAACCAACTTACTTTATATGCTAATTTAGCGAAGAGTTATGCCACCGTACCTGTATGCATTATTGAATTTGTTTTATTTCATCTTGTCGTCTCAAGTGATTGGCTATTGCTTGACATTCCAGGTGTGGCTGCGCTTGATGTGCCCATTGACAAGGTGCCTACCTGTCTATTACCCACTACCTCGTCCATACTGGCTCCAGGAGACAGTTGGTCGTTCCTGCAGGGGACTGGGTGCAAGGTCCTTGTGGCCGTGCTAGGCTCAAAGAGCGGTTCCATGCACTCAGTGTGGAGCGGACTACGGTCCAGCCACCGCCTTGTGTGCGGTTAATTCCCCAAATACAGCGTGCTTGTGTTTGCCTGTGAAGGAGTGTGGGCCGGCTCGGTTGATGAAACCTGGCTCCCATCTGCATGCCTCCCGGTCTTATTCCTTAGGGTTTACACCGGATATGGGGTGTGTGATTGGAGCTGTGAGTGGTGCAGCGCAAGCCACTCATGGTCCCTCTGTAGGCGCAGGCATCCTGTGGCTGGCCACAGTGACAGGCAAATCCGAAACCGGATGCTGCCAACCATATATATATATATATATATATATATATCACAATCTGTGGTAAAGATATCGTGCCATCAGAATCATGGTGGAATAAGAAAAAAGGGTGGTAATAAGGAGAAAGGAACATGCAACGCATTTTTTACTGAAGCTTTTTGGTTTCTAATTGTTTGGTTTATTGGGGAAGGGAAATCAGCGCAAAACGTAGTGATACACGTCCGCCATTGATGTCGGTCTTGGACCATGACTTCTAGGGTGCCAAACCAGCGAGTCGAGAACAAGCGACCGAAGCCAACTGTTTCTTCAGCCTTTACATGTGGCTTCCTTATGCTGTAGGTTGACCACTGCGCCGTCTCCTCCAGTCCTGTCCAGCAACTGCGAACAACGCCCGACACGGAAGACGATGAGTGTCTAAGCCACCCCAGCTGACGCAGTGGGACGAACTCCTCAATTGAGTGGTTGCTTCCACCCAAGAGATGCTGTCTAACTTCCAGGTTAGTTACGTGGTGCAGCCATCACACACGGGCAATGGAGCGTAAGCAAAGGTGCACAAAGACAGGAGAAGGCGCAGGTCAATGGTATGAACACGCCAAATCTCGCTACCGTACAACTGTACAGCGCGGACAGTCGCACAATAAACCCGTCTTTGAGGTATAGACGGGTGTCATGGCGGCGCCAAAAGTGCCTTAGCTTAGAGAAAGCAAGGCGAGCTCTTGAGACATGCATCAAAATCTCGTCTCCAACAACTCCACCGGTTGTGATGCAACTTCCCAGGCGAGCAAAACTCTCCGTAACTTCGAGTGCAGTGGTTCCCAACTTCTTTGAAACTGCTACTCACAAAGTGGGTTCACTATAAGCAGTTACCACCAAAAGTTTCAGAAACCAATGACCTAATAACTATAGCACTTTTTGCTTTAAAGTACGGCAAATGATTACAATATGTGATTAATTTCCAGCATTCAAATAAAGGAAACCCTTATTTTGAGTAATTTTTTGTTAAATCAAGAGGTGATGAATAAACCGGTTTCGGATAATGCACATCGCAAGTGATTCTGAGAACCAGCACTTTTCTTGGAAACCGTCGCCTATTACGCACCGAACATAAACAAATAGCTTGGAACAAGATGTAACGTCGGTCCGCTCAGTTGAGTATAATGCGAAGAAAAGACATGACTTTCTTTCATTAAGTACCACCTCCAAAGTATTCTTGCCTATATCCTGAATGCGACTAATGGTTCTGTTAGAAAGCGATATCACATTTGCTTTTCCGCATGTTGTTGTACACCAGCGGTTCTTAACCTTTTTGAGGCCGTTATTCACAAACCGAGCTAACTATAAGTAATCCCCCCCCCTCCAAATTCCCGTTTCTAAAGCTATCTAACGGATAACTATCGCGATGTTTGTTTCTAATTACGGAAAGTGACATCCATTTGGAAATACTCTCGATCAATAACAGAAAGAAAACAATTATTCTGGTGTAACATTGTATGCAATGAATAGGCGACATACATCAATGAGACAGTTAATATCGCTTAGCGCTAACAATTTCTGATACAGATGGTGGAGTTTCGACTAATACACATTGTAACTCGTGCTCTAAGGTCATTCGATTGCTTGCTTTGTTTTCATTGTGACCATTGTCGGAAACTCACATCTATAAGTTGTTGCGAATGGGAACAATGTTCTCAATGCTCTTTCCGATAGCAATGGATACTCAAAACCTATCTTGGCCCAAAATGTTACCCTTTGAGTGCTTTGAAAATCTATTTGCAATTCGTTATCTTCGTGCATTTATAGAAATTGTGTTTTGACTTCGATTTCAGTATACGGAAACATTAGTTCTTTCACGGAAAAGCATCTTAGCACTTGGCAATTTTCCGAATCAGGAAAATATTTGCTGATAGAATGCATCATTGATGACAAGTGGCAAGTTATAGCATCTGTGAATGTGTATTGTTCATTTCTTCCAACGAGCATTATTATTAATTCTGACAACATTGAAATATCGCCAACCGTAGCCCTGCATTGGTAAAGCTGCAATTTGCGAAGAAATCTGGCAACCCTAGTCTGAGCAGTTAAAATAGTAATCATATTTCCTTGCAAGTCGGGGTTCAGCGCATTTATTTCTCTGAAGAAATCCGCAAGATATGCTAGTTTGGAAATAAATACGTTGTCTCTTATCATTGAGGTTAAGCCGTTCCCCTTATCCTTATGTAGCTCCTTCCTTTGAATAAGCATTGCAATTTCTTCTCGATGCTCGAGCACTCGGTGTAAAACCCAGCCTCATGATAACCAACGCACTACTGTGTGTGATAACAGGACATCGAATTTGCCTCCAAATTCATTGCACAACTCTGAAAAGTAGTTTGGTCGCACTACCGCAAATGGTATTTCCTATTTTCACCACTTTAGTTAACCCGTCCAGAAAAGCAGGTGGAATAGTTCTCAGCGCTAAAGCATAACGAGACATGATGCAGTGGCTCAACGTAGCTTGCGGAGCAATTTTTTGACTAAAGTTTGGTATCCAGGACGGACGCCCAACATGGATGGCGCTCCGACTGTACAGACACCCACCAACTACGACCACTGTAGATCCTTTTCCTCGATGAAATCCTTCACCATTCGAAAGATCATCGCCACGTGTAGTTGTGCTCAATGATTTCGAGAACAAGTACTCTTCTTTGAAGCCTTCGCCTTTTATGTACCGAACATAGACAAGTAGCTGAGAACGAGACGTCGGTCGACTCACTGTATTGCGAAGAAAGGACTTGAGTTTATTTCGTTGAACACTATGTTCAAATTATTCTTGCTCTTGTCCTCGACACGGCTTTTGATGGAGTTGTTAGAAAGTAATACCATACTTATCTTTTCCGCATGTTGCTCTCCAAGAATGAGCTTTACGCCATCCATTATGCAAGGTTTGATGAGTCTTCTCCTATAGGATGCATTATGGCGAAGCCAGACATCTTCAGGTTATGCCAAACTCTGTAGACGAGGTAGAAGCAGCATTGCTTTCGACTGCTCGTTTCCAAAACGAAATCTGTCTGGTACGCGTTTTTCCAGACGTTCTCTGGAGCGAACGCAAGCGAGCGAGGAAAAGTTGAGAAGAGATAAGACTAAACGCCGCAGACAGAACCGCTTTTGTCCACGACATCCTACAGTCACGCGAGCACAATGAATTCGAAGCAAAGGCACACGATCAGGAGCTCTTGAATGACGTTGGTGCTACTTCGTCTCGAGACTGCCAAGATCAGAAAGCTACAAAGAGTGCGGCCCAAGGATAATCAAGTTTGTATTACAAACTAGGCAGATGGTACTTATGCTACTGGAACGTTGGCATTCACTTCGGAACAGACTGCCAACCGAGCCGCAAATCAAAGCGGCGAGCGAAACTGTCGTTCGACTTAAAACACCACCACAGCAGGCAAACAAATTAGTGATCTTATCCGAAATTCACACCGGAAGCAATTCTGAAGGAAGTGAGGATCTTCCTGTGCGTTCCTGCAGCCACTCCCCATGCATGGTGCAAACTGAGTTGCAAATCATAATGCGACCGAATCCAAATCAAAGCGAGTCGCCAATAATACTACAAAAAACGGCTATCGGCCGACCATACAACGGTAGACACAACCTATCATCCTTGCTACAAATGCCTCCGATCGTTGCTGAGACCCGAAACACTTTCCTGCATTTACACGAATGCCCATGGCCTCCTCAGCAAACTAGCCGAGGTTCGGTTGCACCAGGCAACAAACGCTTTGGATCTTATCTCCATAACAGAGACTTGGTTGCAATCAGGGATTACGGATGCCGAGATCGCGATTCAGGGTTTGTCTGTTCTGACACGATCGTCCCAACATGTGAGGTGGTGCTATCCTATACTATCGGAACCACTTACAATGCGAACCACTGGATGATCCGGAGACGCGGGTCACCGATTTCCTATAGTGCCGTCCGCGTCCCAGACACAACGACAATTGCTTCGTGACAGTCTTATATCGCTCCCCATCGTCCACTACAGAGATGGATTCCCATCTAATATCCTCACGGAGGAAATGCTTACTCCCAACTTACAGCCACGTTCTTATTTCTGGCGATTTCAATAAGCACGAGTTGGAAAGCTCGGCATCACCCAGCGAAACATAAAAGGCAGAACTACAAGACCTTATCGCAAGTATCCCGCTCTACAACCATATCACCTCACCTACCAGTTACAGAGCTGATAACAAACCATCGGTATTTGACCTCGTCCTTACAAATGAGAAACTCATGATCAATGGACCATTTATAGACACCCAATTGGGGTTAAGCGATCATGTCACCGTACTTTATAACTATGTGTTTTACGCTGAAAATCCTGAGGAACACAGAACTAACACGTACTATCACGCATTACAACATCTTGAACAACGTAATTGAGACGACTGATTGGGATTTCTTGAAAGGTGGCTCACCCGATAGCGCCTGGATTCAGTTTGTTGGACCCTTCAACAATCTAAAAGCAACTGCTTCGGAAAGAAAGAGGGTTCGCTCTACCAACCCCTCGTGTTTCATCAGAAGTAGAACTCGCAAGCGCATGTCAATAAGGAATGCAGCTTGGCACACTTACAGAGCTCGTCCTTGTCCCGAAACCTGGAGCGATTACGTGACCTAGCGCAACCACTGTAACATGCTTGTCCGTGAGGACAAATTGACTCACCAACAACATTCGGTCTGTAAATTTTCCAACAGCAAAATGCTCCTATACATGCATGTTAACCCCATCGGGAAAAAGAAGTTCGGTATCCGCCCACTTAACACGTCAGTCGGAGTGGAACCGAGTGCCGACGATTCAGTCAAGGCCCTACGAATGCAGTATGCCCCAGTCTTCCAAAGAGACCTCCGCCAGTGTTACATACCCACATTCTTATCCTTAACTTCAACATCCACTAAGATGGAGTTTACTGCCACAGCTGTGCTGACGAAACTGCTCTCACTACGCACCTACAACTCTCCCGAAATCCACTATATTCACGCATAGGCACTGAAGGTAGCAGCAACAACGTCGACCAAGCCATTATCACATTTCTTCCGAACGTGCTTGGATAAACAAATTGTGCCTACCATGTGGAAACATGGCTAAATAACTCCAGTTTTCAAAAGCGGTAATCGCTCGGAACCCGTCAACTATCGCCCAGTGGTCCTCCTCCCTGTGCTCTCAAAGCTGATGGAGGCAATCATCCCTGAGGCTTTAGTAGACCATCTGGAACGCCACAACATCATAGCACCCGAGCAACAAGGTTTCCGGCAACACCGTTCATGCACTAGCAAACTATTGACTGCACGCAGTAGTTGGACGGAAGCGGCCGATACAGGCAGAGGGACAGACGCAATCTACCTCGAGTTTTCCAAAGTCTTCGACTGACTGGACCACCGCATTCTGCTTCACAGACTCGAAAGCTATGGAGCTGGTGATCCTGTCCTTGGGTGGATCAGGAATTTCCCACAGGATCGGCAACTGTGGGTCAGAGTTCGAAGTGCGCTGTCCGATCTGATTTATATCGAATGTGAAGTTCTACAAGGATCAGTTCTGCGGTCGCGTCTGTTTCTCGTGTTCACTAACGAGTTTACGCGTTTGATTACTTCAGATTTCTTGATGTTCGCTGACGATGTTACGACGTGGCTGACGACCGCCGACACAGCAGATCACGATGCACTTCAGCGAGGCGTGGACAGAGCGTATGGATGGTCACTCCACAATCTGCTGCAGTTCAATTCGGGGAAGTTTGAGGTGGTTCACATTCGCCACCAGCCGAACATCACACACAAGCTTGGAGACCATGTTTCGCAAGCTGCCACCCAGGAGCGCGACCTTGGGGTACTAGAACGGGCTGAGCTGGGCTGCTCAGAACAATCTGAGGAGCAGTCAAAGTCTGGGAACAAACATGGTAACATGCTGCAGAGGGCATTCGGGTGGTTGGATCCCGCTATCTGTTTGCAGTTGTTTAACACCTACGTGCGGCCTCCAGTGGAATACACAATCCAGGCTCGGCACTCATAGCACAAGTGAGACCTTGAAGCGCTCTAGACTCCACAATGAAGAGCCACAAAGCACGTCAAAAGGTGGTTCCATCTTCCATATCAACTTAGGCTGAGGAGTCTAAGGTTGTACAGCGGTCGGTACCGGCGCCTACGTGGCGACCTAATAATGGCCTAGGTGTTGAGTAACCCCAACCATGTCTGCCGCCACCTAATACAACTGAGCCACAACATGAGTTTGGGGGGACACCAGCTCAAGTTAGGCACGCAATACAGTCGGCTAGAATGTCGACGGAACTTTTACTCTCTTCGTGTGTGTCAGCCATGGAACGCACTCCCAAATTACGTTGTTTCCGCCCCCAATATACCGGTGTGTAAGAAACGCCTTGATGTGCCCTAACCCACCTACATTACGATATATAGCCAATGTCTTGATAGAGGACATAATGTGATCAAAGTTGCACAACCAGGATTAATCTACACGACTGAGGTTGGCCCTTTCCGCATGCCTCAGTGTTAACAGTGTGGTGAGTCTAAAAAAGGAGTTTCATCTTATCACTGATTTCCATTCGCCCAGTTGTGGTTCTCCTTCTCGTCATCCTAAGGCACTTGCTAAATTTCTGCTCTTTTACCCGTAAGATACCATTGTTCCATTTCTCTTCGAAATACCGGCGCTCGCATGTTTTCACACTGCTGCTGTCTTTTATACACCTCGTAGTCATCCACCGATCCAGAGATAAGGAATTTGTCAAGCAGTTTCTGCCACCGCGGAGCCAGCTTACCAAACTCCTCGTCGAACCAACGTGAGTTGACAGCCTGTGTGACTCGACAGACGATATAATGTGATGAAGGTTGCACAACCAGAATTAATCTAAAGAACTGTGGTTGGCTCTAACTGCGTGCCGTGTTATCACTGGTGAGTCCGCCAAAACGGCTATCATTTTAACCCTTTGTTTTCTATTCACCATGTTGTGGTTCTCTTTTTGGCCATCCTACCGGACTTGTTAAGCATTCGCATTTTTGCCCGCAATATACTATTGTTACATTGTTCTTGTTTTTGGCAATTTGAAGAGCGATGCGGTACGAAGCTTCGAAACCAGCTCCAGTTGACTAAAAAATGGAGCTCGATGTATCCAGGCGCGAAGGTATTAGCGCAAATTATTTCCGTCTGAAGAATATCATATCGTTTCCTGCTTACTGAGAATGACTTCGTTCGAAGCGGTCTTTCAAGTTACTGGGTTTCGTGCTTTCCGCCGTGAGCATTTTGCTGTACAAAACACGCGGCTTATCAACATTTTTAGCGACAAAACCGGTGAAGACCCATTGCAGAAAAGCTATTCCTAGGACTGTTTTATTCCTACAAAAAATTAGGCAGCTAGGCTATATATATATATATATATATATATATATATATATATATATATATATGCAATCGACTCCATAATGCCACAAGGCGAATGACGGTCTGGTTCAAAAGAACAACGATAAACGCGGGAGCCGATAGTGGCGTCATCTAGCTGCAGTGACTATTGACTGGGCACTAATATCTAATCAAAAGTGCATAGGTAGTTAGCGACATGTTTTGATATAGTTGACTGTTATTAAGCTTTTATATGAGTGATTGATGACAAAATCCTCGTACTAATATTTACCCCAGTAAAATGTCATTTTACCAGCTTGGGGGTTATTACCCGCAGGTTGGGAACCCCTGCTCGAATGTCGCACCGCCAAGAATAAGTGCAGGTACAGACATCTGAAAGTCGTGGAAAAGAGCGTTGCACTTGTATGGGGAAAAAGCCATCCCATACTTTGACGCTTTATCGTCAAGCGGTTGAGTGCAACTTGGACGGCCTGCGGACCGTCACCCAGCAAGACAATATCACCAGCTTAGTCCAAATGGCTATATGGAAGGAGCTAAACGCCAGCTCTCAATGAGTTATCCAGAGCATTCGTTAGGAGATCCTCAATGGCAAAATTGGAAATGTATGGGGAGATAGGGCATCCTTGTCGGACTCTACTGGTGACAACAAAGGAAGGCGAAAGCATAGCATAAGCCCTAACTCTAACCGAGGTCAGACTATACAGAGCATGCAATACGGAAACGAACTTCCCTGGAAGGAGATTCCTCAACAGACAGTGCCACAATGCAGATCTGTCGACAAAATAGAAGGTAGCACGGATATCCAGGAACACAACAATCGTTGGCTTTTGGTACACATGGCTGAGCTCGAGGATCTGGCGGAGTGTGAAGATTTGATCACTGCAGCCGCGGCCAGAGCACAACCCAGCCTGTGTTTCCCGCTGTAGCGATTCGCGCAATGGAGACATTCGAATGGTGCAAGCAGTTCATAGATGATCATATGCCCATGACTGATGGACTAGGTCTAACACGAACCCTATTCTACAGCTGTCAAACAATAGTTGGAAGATGGGGCGCTTTGAAAAGGTTGTCATTGACAATGGTCGCTTAAACCGCCGTGAAATTGCAAAGGTGCTTAATCTTCCCTTGAAAGCAGTAAACACAACAATTCAAAATCACAACTAAACCCTGTCAGACAGTCACCACATGCCACCAAAAGCACTATACTATACGTAGTTAATAATTTCGGAAATTTGCAAAGTTGATTTAAAATGTCACGGATTGACATGGAGGCCTGTCGTATTTTTCAGTTATAGATAACTTGGTGAAGAGGGCAACGTTAATGACGATGATGGAAGGGATGGCGATGCGCAAATTGCAAAAGAAACATGTCACAGACAGAGGGAATACTACGAACGGAAGCCCACATATGGTGAATCTGGTTTGGTGTCTCGGTTTTAAGCAATGTGCTGTTGATATTAGATAAATGGATGCATTAGAAACAAGAGTAGTGCTGCGATCAATACGAATTACAGCTGTTAGATCAGTCAATCTGCGAATCAGCTTCATTTCGCAAAAGCAAGGGTGAAAATGTACGCATAAATTAATGCATCGCAAATGTATCTCAGCTTCAGTTGATCACATCACTACAAAGTGCCAGGCTATAAGTTGGTGACTGGGAGATCCTCATAAAGGATTCGGGAACATATTTGTGCTCCGTAAACAATGAATTTTCCAGAAAAGCAAGGAAGTGAGTTTGCCGCGAAACAGACATAACTAACCTTTTGACAACCCACCATCCCCGGACAAGGACAGCAACTTTCTGTACATGATGTAACACTGCGGCATTTGTCACCTGATGCGGGTCGTGAAAGCGCTCTCTGACACAGCCAACAAGTTTGTTAAACCGGATCACATGTACTGAACATGATAGAAGATAAAAAAAGCAACATAAAACGACACTAGTGTGTTCGAAAAGACACAAAGTAAATTCGAGACCATATTGCGACCAAAAGAAGGAGAGCTAGAGGAAAACGTTTCGATAGTTGTATGGCGATCGATTTGATTTGGATCAAATATCTCACGCTGTGGCTGATGATCAAGCGGAATATCCAAGTCGTTGCACACCCCAAGTGAATTTCCTTGAACCATCGCAAGCGAGTGTGCATTCATAGATTGTCCAGATTGACAGGTGATTGTCACATGGTGTTAAAGGGTATGGTTTCTAGTAATTACTGTACCAGCTAATGCGTGTCCCAGTAAGTCATGCGGGGACCAGACAATGAGAGGACAAATGGCAGTTTAGAACAAATGTAAATATGTAGCAAAATCCAAAGCAAGATGAGAGACTTGCTAATGTTAGGTTCTGTTATATAAGCATGTATGAACGTCATCATGCCTGCATAAATTGGATCAAAAGTGAAGAAACAGAAACAATGGAAAACCACTACGACGTGCCATAACTCAACGGCGAAAATCGCCCGTGCAACACGTCAAATAAACACAACTACATAGGGATTGTGGGCCGGAATACATGTAGACAACGAGTGCTTCAAAATGATCCACCAACCAGTCATTAACAGTTGCGACAAACGTTGTCCGCCGTGACTCGATGGCTTATGAGCAAAGATTTCGGCAGATATCCCAAAGGCCTCGGTTTGGAGTGCCTGCTCAAACTATCTGATGAAACTAGTTCGAAACCGGTCATGGAGTGCCGTGTTTTTGTATAGGCAACATCAAATATTCGCCGGCTTCATTTGAGGCCCCTATGATCGAAGTGACCAGGGTTCGTTCCAATGCGAAACGCGATTCACATAGATTCCGCGTCGCGATCCATTCACACAACAAATGCCGCAAATTTCCCGTACAATCAGGAGATAACCACTGTCCAGATTAAGTGGGACGATGAACTTCGTTACTGGACTTCAAGGGAGTGGACATCGGAGGCGTGTCTACACCAGCATAGGTGGTACTGTGCCATGATGCGCCTACAACTACAATGCAGACGTCCATTCACTCGTCAAGGACTTGTCACAATACCAACGAAAAGCAGTTCGTAGAGTCTCAGTGAGCCTCACCCATCAGGACATCGCTGGAATCGATCCAGAGAACAAATCACAGTGAGAGTGAAATTTCGACTGGGTACTTGACAATAGCTGTACATCAACTGAAATATGAAATGGCTTTACGCAACACCGTGATATTCAATGGCAACATGCTGTGCTGATGGAACATAGGCGTCATATTTCCTGTCACTTAAAGAAATTGATAGAAGTAGGTGATACAAAACTATAACCGTCGTCACAAGAATAGAAAGTGTGTGACTAGTTTTGAGTTGAGAATTGGCCAGAGACTGCAACATACTGCACTGCCAAATTTGGCCATCCATACACATGGTCCGAAGGATGAGAAATACTGGGTAAAGCACACAACGATGAGGCGATGCGAAGAGGGCAGATATCGCGTCGGTTTACTGCATTAAGATTAGACCCCATAATGCAATTGAGTGAAAAAGAAATACCGGTCACTTGTTGTACGGAAGCATTCAGCACGTAAGTAGAATGTTTCAAATAGCAGACCAATAGTGATCCTTAGAAAACAACCGGGAATGTACAAAGTTATCACAATCCTCATTACACATTAGCTGTAGATGAGAAACACACTTGGACTATTGTGCCGCAATACAAAAAATAAGACATACGAAAAAGCAAAACACCGAAAATTATAGAATGCGATACACTACTTAGTAACATATTTTGCGTCAACAGGGAGATCGTGGTTAGAGGGGGAAGATAAGCGGGATGGGGACGGACAAAGGAACTCAGAACACAAACGTCAATGAGGTCGGCTCCTTGGCATGTCAACCAGTGAATCCAATTAAGCGTGTTCATCATCCTCAGGACCCCAGCTCTGAAGTCGGGCGACACCAAATGACACCAACTTCGAAGTGAAGGATTTCATTTATCTTGACTAATTCATCTCTTAACCACCCCTCCTCTTCTTCTATCCACACCACCCTAGGCGCGAAAACAACGCACGACGCGGAAGTCAGTAGACTGGCATGCGCAACACGTGGCCCAGCCATTGGAGCCTGGTGCGTGACATAATGGCACTGAGCGGATCATTCGATCTGCCCGCACCAAACACATGACGCGGAGTATAACCATTGTTAGTGTCATGTTCCCACCAGAAGAGAGCAACGCTGCGAAAGCAGCGGTGATCCAGCGTGACTCGCCTCTTTATGTTTGTCGACTTGATGGGCCAGGTTTCGAAACCATACAGTAGGGTTGAAGGAACGGCTGCATTGTAAACTCTACCCTTTAGGGCAAGAGTGATTTCGCGCCGGCGATACAGGCGGCGGAGATTGGCAAAAGTGCCTCGTGTTTTTGCTATGCGGTTTGTGATCTAATCTTCCATTCCATTGGCGCTGATATAGCTGCTTAGATACTTGAATTTCTCGACGACTTCTAGCTGATCCCCATCAAGGGTCGGCGCAAGGGTGGGTGTCTGCCAATCTTAAAGAAGGACTTTTCACTTGGAGGGTGTAAAGCATAGTCGGAAACGACTGGCAGCCAATGCTAATGGCACGTTTGAAAACTGTCACAGACAAGGGCAATGTCATCGGCGTACTCCAAACCAAGAAGTCGTTCACCAGGGAGCAGGTCCACGCCTTGCGGGACGTGTCCAGTGGACGCAGTTTCCATGACTTCGCCGATGGATACGTTATAAAGGAAAGGTGATAGGGGGATTCTTGTCTCAATCCCTAAAACTGCCTGAAATATGCGCGTACAGCGCTCTTATGACATGTACATATGTATCGGGTACATCTTTCCACAATAGAGAGTCCCAAAGGGCACATCGATCCACCGAATCGAAGACACCGTTTGATGTATAGGAACACGACTACGGTGAGTCACTGATAAATATGGCGGTGTTCCAACTATGGACATACTGGGAAGATCTGATCCATACAGCCGTGACTTCAATCAAACCCGGCTTGATCCTTGCGAGTCTGGCTTTCACGTGTACCAGCAAGTCTATGAATGATGACAGATGCGAGTATCTTGGAAGCAG
Organism: Dicrocoelium dendriticum; assembly: GCA_944474145.2. Lineage (NCBI taxonomy): Eukaryota > Metazoa > Platyhelminthes > Trematoda > Plagiorchiida > Dicrocoeliidae > Dicrocoelium > Dicrocoelium dendriticum. Next base: position 220,013,243 of record OX104063.1, read on the forward strand.
TTGAGATCAGACTGATCCCTCCATGGTTGCCGCATTCAGAAAGTGAGCCCCTTGGAAATTTGGGACTATAATCAAACGGTTCCAGCCTTCTGGGACAGTTTCCTGCTCACACAGCTTCACAAGTTGTGTAGATGAAGTACACAAGCAGATCATCCGAAGTTGAAGAGGGCTGGATGGATTGTATCCGCTTCTGCGGCCTTATTTACTTCCAACAGTCTGATCTTACGTTCCATTTCTGCGAGTGAAGGTCCATGGGGACGGCCCAGAAGGAAGCGCGATCAATGGTCGAAGGAGAAGCAGGTAACTTCAATTGATCAAGTTGCATTTCAAAGTGTTCGGTTCAACGCTCCAAGCGTTTTAACAAACTGTGGATCGGCCGTCCACTCCCGTCACGTATAATGGTACAAAATAGATAATGCAGAAATGATTAATGTCTGAGATGTTAAGCATCCACAGGTAGTCAAACAGAAGAAACTAGCGATAGGTGAGTGGGAAAATGCATTGGTTACTTCAAATCAGCAAATAGACCTTAAATGAGCAAAGCGTGACAAAGATTATTGTCAAATGCTATCTTCTCAATATAACGTGAGGTATTCGCTAGATGTGTATGGCAACGAAGGAGTGAGCGAACCCGCAAGAGGGAATTCGCATGATATTCTTACTAACATTCGCTACAAAATAAAGGATACATGTGAGGACCGACATCAGCATCATCAACAGCAGTACATCAGCCATTTGAACTGATGCTTCGCTGCCATACAACCATGAGGACCTATGAAATAAAGAATAAAAAGAGGGAGAGAAGGGGGACTTACCTGAAAACCTTCATCCCCTAAGTAAACATTTAGGGTCAAGGCGCATACCCCTTGTGTAGACAACATACCGTCACAAACAGCTGGCTATCGCGCAAAAATAAGGCGGCATCGGCGAGACAGCTTCCTTGCGCTTTCACTGCCACGCATCATAATATACCTCTACCCCGCAGATAACTCAGCATCAAACACACTTTAAACCGGCAATCCGATTAGGAGACGGCAGCAGACGCGCCACTGGTGTCTACTGCGAGCCATGTCCTGTAAAGTCTCGAGCCAAGCACAAGGCGAGTCACGGGGACTCCAGGTCGGAATGCAAGAAGGACCAACGGTACACAGTTTGGTCGTCAGTGACTTCATTCCCCGCTGCCAAGTCAACTTCTGTCCACCTACAGCCTTGGGCCACCCTACACATGGCAGACTAAACAAGGCCCTCCTTGGTAAGCAGTGACCAGGCATACGTAGCACGTGCCCGAGCCAACGTAACTTATTCAGTGCTATCTGTTGTTCTAAGGGGCCAGCATGGAGCTAGCACATCATCGTTGTGGACACGCTGGTGCCATCCGACACCAGCAATGCTTCGCAGACAACGATGATCAAAGACTTGAAGGTACCTCAGATCTTCAGACCGAAGGGACCACGTCCACTTTCCCATAGAGCAGAACGGCCCTCACTGTAGCCTTCTATACACGGCCTTTCAGACAAAGGGAAACTCCCTTCTGTCACCAAAAATGCCCCAGGTTCAAGAAGGCAGCTCTGGCTTTTGCAATGTGTGAGCTGACGTCAGTTTGTATGCGCCCATCGTTGCTGACGCAGCTGCCAAGATAAGTGAAGTGATCAACCACCTCGAGTTCCTCGTTAGCAAGGGATAAGAGCTCATAAAGTGGCTGCTGGTCCCGAAGCAACACTTTGCACTTTGAAGATGCGTAGCGCATACCAAATAATGGGACCACTCTAGACAGACTATTCATGGTTGATTGGGCCACCCCAACAGCGTCGAAAAGCAAGACGATATCGTCCGCATAATCAAGATCAACTATTCTTTCACCAGACAGCACTTCAACGCCTACATGCTGAGATTCCGCAAGGGAACACTCCATGATAGAATCCACGACGAAATCGAACAAAAACGGGGAAATCGGAAAACCCTGACGAACGCCACTTGTGGTCGGAAAGCGATCCGATAGGCCACTGTAGAACCTGATGAGGCCTGTAGTGTTCGAGTATAGAGCACGTAGGAAGTTCACATATTTCGCGGGAACACCATTCCGCGCAAGTAGTTCGAACAGAATCGATCGATCGACTGAATCGAACGCACTCTTGAAATCAAGGAACATAGCTATTGTCGGTCTGCGGTATGCGTGGCGCTGCTCTAGCACCTGCCGCAAAGTGAATATAGGGTCTATACAGCCACGTCTTGGGGAGAAACCGGCCTGTTCTTCCCTAATCCGAGATTCCCGTTCCACAGTGAGGCGGATAACGAGAATCGAGGCCAGTAATTTCGTCACAACTGGCGTTAGGCTAATACTCCTGTGGTTAGAACAGTTTGTGCGACTGCGCTTCTTGTATATTGCCACAATAATCGATTCGTTCCAATTAGCCGGCACACTCTTCCTTCCAGAGACGTTCGAATAGGGAGGTCAGTGCTTTGCAGAGGACCTCACCTCCAGCCTTAAATAGTGCAGGTGGGAGGGAATCCGGGCCAGCGGCACGAAAACGACAACTGTAGATTATCTCAGAAAGTTGCTGAAGTGTGATATTTCCTGATCCCGTCTGTGGACTGATATACAAATAAAGCGTTAGGTGACTTAACCAATGAAAACAATTACGATTCCACTGAGTTTATGGGTACTTGGATATTTTATAGGATCCGACCACGCTGAGGCAAGGTTAGCCGGCAATCATAGAGACAGGAAGTTCGGTTAACTTTTAAAAAATGAGCTAGAGAAGCTAAAAAAAATTTGTAGCGTCAGGACTGCAACTCTGTGAAAAATGACAGCTAACTGCCTGCTAGTAAATGAGAAATTCAAGCAATCGCGCCAAGCCACTAAGAGATAGAAAAACCTAGCGGTACCAAAGTATCAGGTGGAATGTTGTCCAGAAAGAGCTAGCCAGATAGATTAGATAGATAGATAGAAGATAGATAGATATAGATATATAGGGCTTAACAAATGCCGGAAACTGTGTGGGCCAAATTGAGGAGTATTGACTCAGGTGATAAGTAAAGGCGTTATTCGAATGACCAATCCGATGCATCGGTTCCGAGGAGGTTGAGTGCACTACATGAATACATTAAGAAGCGCAGTAGAGAAAATAACTTGGAGGTGACAGGAACATTAAGAAGAAAACGAAAAGTTAAAAACTCTTACCTTTGAGCATGAGGGCCTGAATGATCTCCTCCAAGGTGGGCTGTTTGGCGGGTTCCACGCGAGTGGGACTAGAGGTAAACCCAAAGAATGATATCAGAGAGAAATCAAAGTTCGAACAAAAATAACGGTCAAGCTAGCCAAATAGCTTGTCAGCAGAAATGTGAATGGAAATGTGACAAGGATCGGCTCACGTAAAAGCAATGTAAGCAATCAGGCAGCGCCCCTCAAATGCGGTCAGAATTCGGATCAAAAGAGACAGACTAAGCAACAAGGAGGACCTCAATTGACCAGAAAATCATACTGCATCACATGGTAAAATTCGACAACTTCCACTCTTGATATGAGTGCCAACGAATGGTAGTCCTGACGCTTTGGTATGAGAAGAAAGAGCATAAGTAGGGAGCAGAATAGAGCAGACAGCCACCCAGCCATGTGGCTCGGTGATCAGTTGGGATCCGGGTGCTGGCTACATGTGAACGAAATTGGCAAACTAGGATATGCTTATAAACACTGAGAGGAGAAAGTAAGAGGAATGGAAGGAAAAATACAGCTTAATCAAAATGAGAGATGGGGTGAGTGACAAAGGGATGTTATCATATGATGGCCCAAAATAGACAGGCCACCAAGTTAGACTACATGCAGCTACGTAACAAACAACGCTGGTCGAGTTCCCCATGATTTATTCTTACGCCAGGATCCGAGCACGGAGAATGTGCTAGGCTTAAAGTGGTTTACATGAAAGCTAAACTGTAAAACACAGGATATGGTATCGGGAAACAATATGGTACAACATGATTTATGGGCTAAGGATTGTGAAAGAGATATCAGAAGCACGCTGGCACATTGGACCGACGCTTCGCTGGCGCGCAACAACCACCGGTCGCGCGCAGGTGGGGTAAACCGCGAGGTTTCCAGTACCTAAAGCGATTCGAATCGGTTATGAGGGAACGAGTGATCGAGATTGAAAAAGATTAAACAAGTAGTGTGCATGTAGACGAAGAGATAGAAAGAGCGCCGTCAACGGCGAAAGAAACAGTGTGGTTTGGTACATGTTGTGACTTATGTATGTGCACTGCAGTGTGGTGGGTACAGTTGCCTCAACACACACAGTCATAACGAAGAGTAGGAGGAAAAATAGAATAATAATAACAATAATAATAATAATAATAATAATAATAATTCAGAGGAAACGGGCACGAATAAAACTCGCTGACGGAAGGGTCAACAAACCTAAAAGTAGAGAAAACGCTAGAGTGCTACAAATTTCGAGACCGCACCACATCTGGCAGTGTCCAAGCACTGATGTGGCCGACCCACTGGATCCCATCATGGAAGCCGACAAGCACCAGCCCCATTAAGCCTTTTGGTGAGTTTTTATGAGCTTTTATTACGCCACCGACTCAGTCGACTAAGCATTGTATTGACAAACGAGACATACACAGAGAAAGACGAAGGTATGCGTAGCATATGACGGAGCCACCGGAAGCGATTCGAGTTCAACAAGCATAAGATTCGGTGTCAAACCCTCAAATGATGAACTTGACTGTTGTTCACTCGACTCTCTTATTATGTATGGACAGCACTGAGCACAGGCATCGAGCACATCTAACGGTTGTTTGAAAACAGTGAGAAATAGAAATTGGAAAGTTCTGATCCGTAAATGTGCTCTGAAGGCTTACATATGCCGAAACGAAGAAGACTGGGCATCGTCATACAAAGTAGCGCTTTCATGGTGACTGAGTACGACCCAAAGAGAAGTAAATTGTCTGCATACTTCAGGTTTTGCAGCCGGTCATCAAACAGATCTCAGACCCAAGCAGATTGAAGGCAGGAGAGAGTCGGTTGTGATCAAGTGGATTATAAAGTTGCATAGAATTGAATAGAGGAAAAACCTGGTGCAATACACATGTTGCGGTCAGATCAGAGGTGAGGTGCCACGGTAAGAAAAACCTCACTAGTATGGCTTTCAAAAAGAGATACCGCTATAAGTAGTTGTGAACGACAGAAGCGAAAACAGCCTTCAACTCAAGGAAAATTATCATGGCGGGCTGTTTGTATAAATGTGACGTTGAAGGGCCAGTCGAAAAGTATGTATGTAATCTCAACAGCCTAGCAACTAGACATAGAGCCAAGAAAGCCATGGAGATTAGCAGATAAGGGGAAGTCACTGCGTCATAATCATCGTGTCATAGTAGTTGAAGGTGAGCAACACACTTCAGCTAACATGCCGCAGGAAGAATGGAACATTTTGACAAAAAATAGAACAAAGCATTTTTAGTTTGTTTCTCACACGCTGATTATTCTCTTTTTTTCTCATTTTCAATATTTGCATTATGAAACATGTGAATCAATACAATACTGTACACAATTCTTCCACTGATTCCGGTTGCCGGCCATGTCTTCAAGAGTGCTAAGCCATTGCCACTCCTCATCTTTGGGTCCCAATCCTGGAAGACGTACGGATTCAACAGCGGCTAGACACGACGTCAGCGATTTCATGTGCTGCCGCCAAGTGGAAGGCTGACCACCACGCGGTCGCTTCCAGCCAGGTCCTTGACGAACGAATAGAGCGCGACGCGGTAGACGCTCAGGTGTCATGCGTAGGACGTGACCGAGCCATCTCAAATGGTGCAACAAAACCAGTTTGTTGAAGGGAATACTCGCATTCCCCAAGATGCGAGGTTGAACGTCCTTACTATTAACTCCATCTTGCTACCAAACATGAGCGATCCTCTTTAAGCAACCGTTGTGGAACGCAGAAAGACAACGCATGTCTTCCACGCGAATCGACCAGGACCCCCCTCCCATGCAACAATACTGAGCGAACTGATGCGCTGTAAACGCGGCCCTTTAGTGAGAATGAGACGTTGCGACGACGCCACAAGTGCCTCAGATTGACAAATGCTGATCGAGCTTTAGCGATACGAAGAGAAACTTCTTTGTTGATAGTGCCGTCAGCAGAAACACAGCTCTCAAGGTAGACGAAACTATCTACCTGTTCAAGTTGTGCACATTCGAGAGTGAGCACAGGAGCAGGTGAAAGCCAATCCTTGAGCAGTACTTTACACTTCGATGGGGCGAAGCTTATGCCATACTTAGATGCTTCAACCGCCAAACAATCCAGAATGAATTGCATACCCTAAGGATCGTCACCAAGTAAGGCGATATCATCAGCATAATCTAAGTCGGTCGCGCGCTCACCCGGTAGAAGCTCTTAGCCAAAATGTTGGAAACCTTCTAGAGCATTCGACAGAACGTCTTCGATTGCGAAGTTGAAGAGGAATGGGGGCATATGTTAGCCTTGTCGCACACGGCTATTGACAGCGAATTGCGAGGAAAGCTTGCCATGGACCCTCCATCTGCCGGATGTATGAAGGTAAAGTGCTCATAAGATGGCGGTATAATTCTGGCAACCCGTTCTTTAGAAAGCAGGTCGATCAACGGAGTCAAAAGCGGTACGTATGTCTAGGAGTGCAACGATAGTGGGCCTGTGATAAATGTGGCGATGTTCGAGGAGCTGGCGGAGCGTGAAGATTTAATCCACTCATCCGCGACCGGGACGGAAACCAGCTAGTTCTTCACGGTAGTATGATTCACGTACTGGGGATAGTCTGCGAAGCAGCATGGATGCCAATAGCTTGAAGGCAATCAAATTAAGACTGATCCCGCGATGATTTACACATGAAGTGCGAGCGCCTTTCTTGAAAATCGGGACAATAACTGATTCGCCCAAGATGAAGGCACTTTCTCTTCATGCCAAATTTGTGCGAACAGCGCGGTCAGCTAGTTAGTGATTGCCACACCGCCGTACTTCAACAGCTCCGGAGAAGTCCGGCTAAGCCGGCAGCCTCGAAGCGCTTCAAGCGTCGGATCTCGAGGCAGACTTCCGCTTCGCTGGGTAGATTCAGAGGGACGAGACAGGGTAAACAACAAGGTGTACTGCATGTACTGATGGATGGTGGAGGCCAGTTGAACTGCGAGTGAAAGTGCTCGGCCCAGCGGTCCATACGCCTCTGTTGGTTGGTGATCGAAGACTCATCCACCTCACAAATGACCTCAGTGACACCAGGCTTCCTGAGGCCAGTGGACCGAATGAGTTGGAAAAGGCTGCGAGTGTTGCCAGAGAGGGCAGTAGTCTCCATCTCTAAAGCACGCTCAGACCACCATGTCTCGTGATCCTTGCGTAGGCTTTGCTTGAGCAGCCGGTTGGCAGAACGGCGCCGCTCGTTGCAATCTGATTCCGCAAGGATATCTTTGCGGCGTTCGAACAGCTCCAGAGAACGAGCAGAGATCCAAGCCTTCAAGGGGCGTCGACTTAGGCCGCAGCTTCACTGTCCGGAACTGGTCATCGATTTCCGTATACAAGTCCAGTGTTGTTCTACTTCTTGCGGTGGATTGCAACTGAGTGCATATGCTAGTGAAGACTGATAGCTCGCCTGAACAGAGGAATCTGTTTACGTCAATCTAGCGGTGCTTCGTGTTTCGGCATCCCTCAAAACACATACAGATTTTCGCGCAGACCAGAGTATGATCTGAGTCAACGAAGGTGGACCAAAACGACCTGCAGTCCAGTATGCTGCTGCGCCACCTAAAGCTAATTGCAATGTGATCAATTTGAGACCACGGTTGTGTTGAAGAAGGGGGACTCACGTTGCGCAACGCTTCTTCGTACGCCTGAAATTAGTGCTCGAAAGAAACAAACGGTTGTCCTCGCACAATGTGAGAAGTCTTTCTCCGTTATCAGAGTGGTTCTCATCGAGCGCGTGATGGCCACCAAGGTGGCGTTCGTATCGTAACAGGCGGCCAACCCGTGCATTAAAATCCCCAGCAAGGATAACGACATCCGACTTTTTAGCATTAGTCAAAAGCTGATGTAGATCTCGGTAGAACTCGTCCTTAACCCAGTCGCCACTGCAGTCAGTTGGAGCGTACACGGAGATCACAAACAAGTTGTGTCTCTCTTCGCGGTGCCTGTTGATTCTACATGAACCCCGAAGCCGAACTGCACATAGCCGGCTGTTAATCGGGAACCAGTCCAGTAGTGCCGCTTCGGCCTTTCTACTTAGTGCTATACCTACACCAGCCAGACCCACTGAGGCTGCTTCTGGATCTCCAGAAAGACGTAGGTGATATCTGGCTTCGTGCTCAGTGGGGGGATGTCAATGTAAGCACAGTGCTGGGATCTTGCAATCGGGTTTCTGAAAGGCAACAGACATAAATGTCTAGAGAATCTAGAGTGCGCGCCAGACCGGCTTGCTGTCCATTCTGCATGAGTGTCCGAACGTTGAAGCACGCCAGAGGGAACCAGAATCGGGGATGAAAGAGAGCCATAGGTTGAACTCCTTGGTCTGCGGCGCAACCGGAATCGCAGCCACATTACTGAACACATGAATCGGGTAACGGAAAGTGAGGATTGTTAACAAACAAACAATTGGCATGATGAGCATGTTGTAATACAGTCCATGGTTTTGCGAGAGGGCGTGATACTACCCAGTTGCCCAAGCCGAAGTAGGGAGTTGACTTAGGGGACTCCACCCCGAGCCTTTGGCCAAATAACCTACTCGCAAGGCAGCGGGACGAATTTAGGGAATCGCGCCCATTGGGAGGCGTTGACTGAATGATCAGTTCATGCATCCTTGTTTGGTAGATTACCAAACAGGGGCCCAATAGGCCCCATGAAGTCAGCACAATTGCTGGAATACAGTGCCCCACGGAGGTGGAACATTGTTGTCGAACACTTTGCTGGAACGGGGTACACCCGAACCACCCAGCTGGCAACACGAGGAGGTAGTTCGGCAAGCCAGCATCTTCATCCCCAGAACGGAAGTCAATCTGACTTTCACTGATTCGTCTCCTATATGAGGATAGATGAGCCGCAGAAGCATGATGCACTTGAGTATTGTGAAGGCAACTGGGAGTAGACTGAAATCATGGGGGATCGCGTAGCACACGAGAATAGCAAGTTACAACGCCAATCAGAAAGCACTTTTTGCGTCAAACAGTGTAGAGCGGCAAATGTAACTGTTGAAGGGCTGATGGTAAGTAAATGTGGAGGTAACTGCGAATAAGTTTCGTTTGCCCTGCAGGAGAGATGAAGAAGCAGTCGCGGACAATCAGCGGCAGCGTCTCAGAGCGTGGGAAGTTCTGGGCTGGTCACCTGGTTCTCCATCAAATACCACAGGAGCTCGTACCGCGCAGCGTCAAAGCCACTGTGACCGGCTATGGGGTCAATTGCCACACTTCTGTGCCCAGAGGTGATTGCTAAATGGAGGGCGGATGAACAACCTTAATGGCCACCGGCTTCTCTGTGGACTGCTACTGAACAAAAGTAGACGAAGGAGCCACCCGGATGTCAACGGTCTTCGTTAATAGTGCCGCTGCCTTGCGAGTTAGGTCTTAAGACCAAAGGCTGGAGGTAGGGTCCCTTAAGTCAACCCTCTTCCCCAGCCTGAGTAACCGGGAAGATCTCTGCCCACACAACAAATTAACATTCTAAACTTTCCAAATTCTTTCACTGACTTCCCGTTTTTTCCCTTTTTGTGTCGTTGTTAACTATGTGTTGTGGCACTGCCTTTGGTCAAGTGTTGAATTATATATATATTTATATATATATATATAGTCCGGCATTTACAATTAGGAATTACAGGGTCATTAGAAATAAAGCTATTACTAGCAATACAACAGTTCGGTAGGTACGCTATCTTCGCAATAACGGCTAGAATTGAGATCAAGTCTGCTGGAGCGATTAATGTTTACACAAATCCACTGCCACAGACCAACATGCTTTAGGTAAGCTGGCCAGGCCATGGCTATGGCAGGAAGGCTTTACCAAATTACCCGATGTTTGCACAGTTCAGGCTGCAACCTCTTGATACGAATGGTTTCAGCCGTGGGTCGCAACCTTCCTACAACAGCAACGACGAAATGCCATCTGAAGCAGATGTGTTATTTCGCACCATCGGCGCTAGCTCATGTCAGGTGTCGTCGACGAGGAGATTTGTCACATCAACCACGTGGTGAATTCAAAGGACCCAATTAAAAATTCCGACACATGGGGCCAACTGTAATTCTATTCAACATGTTTGGCCAGTGTTTCAGTTGGTCTGACCGAAAGTGAATCGACTGATCACTTTTCAGCTAGGGTTTCACTCACAGAAACCTGCCTTGGACTCATGCGAGTTGGAACAGCACTCTGGCATCCTTGATGTTGACCATCTCTATATCATAGGCTCTTGCTGCCCATCAACGCTTCCGGTCGATTTCCAGACTCCCAACCAGGTGATGTTTGTGTTATGGATACGTTGAAATTGACACCTCGACAGAGCCATCTTTTATGCTATCTGGTTAGTCGAAACTCCAGGTTCATCCATTATATAAACACTTCAGGAGGACAATCAACCGGGAATGTTTTTACACAGTACATTGGAGGCAAGTATGGTCAGCATTCAGTTTGTTCAATTCGATATTGGGTGACAGTGAAGGCTTCAATTCAAACTAGTAATCATGTATTGTAGATTGCGAATACACCTAATGACCAAACAGCTTCAAAATTGTGCAGTTCGTCGAAGTGGGAGAGGTGACTGCTAAGTGGACATATCTGACAAAATGGTTAAAATTGGATTAAGTGTTCCAGACTGACTGACTGACTGACTGGCATCAGGGTCCTCCACCTGCAGCTGCTAGCAATTCGTCAATCAGTGGATGTCATATAATCAAACGTGAGTGCACGTAGCAGAAAACCACGCCATTTATATGGAGACTATGATCAGCGTGCGGCAGAAGAACACGACCACCAGTGCCAGTGCGACAAACGTCAACACCCAAACGGCCTCTGAGATGGTGTCTTGATACTGATAGGTGACCGAAATAGAAATCCATTTCGCCTGTAACCACCACGATACTTTTGATCACCCGGAACATGGAGAAGATTTATCGAGAGAATTATTTTTTGATAGCCTCCGAACCGGAATAGCTAGCAGGGTAGACCAAAATAACCAGAATTCGTGTTGCACAGGAGCGACTCAGCATTTAGATGCAAACTAAGAAAGCAGTCTCCGTGCATCTACCGAGAATGGTACGAACACCATAAATAAAGCGAGACATCCACTCTGCATCTGTGAGTCCCGTCGTTGCGACCCGCATTTGGTGAGCGAAGATGCAGTGTGTTAAAGACACACAGTACACACCAGCTCCGAGGGAGCGTAAAATTATAGTGTCGTCTGTAGACCGACCTGAAACGGTACATGGACGATGAAAGACTCCACATGGAATAGCAACTCAGGTTTGAAAGACGATAGGATTTCCTTGTTAGTGCAGCTGGATAAGTCAGTACTGAACGCTTGCTGGCAAACTAGAGAGTACGTGAAAAGAAAAGACTAAAAATTAAGGATTCTTGGTGAACGTTTCCTGAGTGGGCGATATCCTCCGGTTGTTTGAGGTGTCAAATTTCTAGTCTTTGATCTAACAGCCTGTTCCTGAGTTAGTGGGATAAAATGAGGTCTGCTTGAGGGGATCTAGCAAGAACCCTTAACACAATAATCTGAAATAACATAGAGTGAGGAGTTCCCAACACTAGAGTGTGACTGCAGAATTCCTCCGAGAACTTCCTGGAAATAACCGTACACCGTCTTCTGGGACTCGCAGTCAGCTACAGCTATCAACACTTATACACCTGCCAAAAGGCCAGACAAAAATGAGTTTCAGAGGTTGTGTACCTTTACGACTAAGGGTCACCTGACTTGACGGTGGCGGTAACAAACCACAGAGAATAGATGGTGCTCTTCCACTAGCCGATGATACGTAGCGCTTGTGCACTAGGCCAATCAAGCTGAGACTGTAACGTGTACCTGTCGCCTTCCATATCTGAGATTTGAAGGAAGAGCGCAACCGACTTCTCACTTACTGTCAAAGAAGTACATGGTTGGATTGAGTGTTAATAGAGCCAACTCTCATCATAATCATCGAAACGTCTGAACTATTGTGTTGCAAAATAAGATATTAAACGGTGCAGACTGGTAGTAGAACGCGGAATATCATATTATGCATGGGGTATGAGATCGCTGCTGATAAAGAAAAGCTAAAATGGAGAGGCGGAATAAAGAGGCTCACGACACAAACGCCACTGTGATAGGCTCTTCGCCATGTCAACAAGTGGGTCCGACCAGATATGTTTATCGTCCTCCGTACCCCAGCTCTGCAATCGTGAAACATCAACCGACGTCAACTTCCTCTTGATTAAATCATAGCTTGGTCCCATATTCTTATATCCACACCCCGCTCGCGTAAGCAACACAAATCGCGGGATTCCATGTGTTGGCACTTGTAACACCTAGTCAAGTCATGGAATACTTGTTCTTGATCCAACGGTGCTGAGCGATTCACTCCCTCTTCATGCACTAAATACACGACGCCGAACACGCTCGTTGCTCATGCGGTGTTCCCACGAGACATGAACTAAGCTATGAAGGCAGCAGTAGGCGAACGTGACTAGCCTCTTTATGCCTGTCGACTTGATGGGCCAGGTTTCGTAACCGATCAGCAGGGTTCAACGGACGGCTACATTGTAAACCCAGCTCTTCAGAGCCGCTGCTGCCTGCTTGGCTCCACAGGCAACAAAGATCCGAAAAAGTGCCTCAAGATTTTCCTATGTGGTTTGTGATCTCTTTCATTCCACCAGCGCTGATATAGCTGCTTAGATATTTGAGTTTCGCGAAGATTTCTAGTTGGTCACCATCAAGGGTCAGCGCAGGGTTGGATCCCTGCCAATCTTGGAGGACAATGCATTTCGACGGTGCAAAGTATAGCCTGGAACGAATGACAGCCAAAACTAGTTTATCCAGTACCGCTTGGCACTTTTAGGAGCCGTCACAGACAAGGGCAACATCGTAAACGTATTCTGTCACCAGGAAGCAGCTCCACGCCTTGCAAATGGTGGACAGTGAGCGTGATATCCATAACTTCGTCAATAACGAAGTTGAAGAGAAAAGTGGCAGGGGGCATCCATGTCTTGAACTGCTGGAGATATTGAAAGGCGGCGACTGCTTGCCGTAAGCGCTCACACTGCCCGAGTTACGCGCGTATAGCGCTCTGATGTTTGCGTATTTGTGTACATAATTTGCCTGAGTGGACAGTCCCAAATTGCACACTGATCCATCAAATCGAAGGCACCTTTGATGTCTAGGAACACGACTATGGTGGGTCGCCAATAAACATGGCGGTGCTCCAACAAATGACGTAATGTGAATATGCGGTCAATGCAGTCCCATCAAGACGAAGCCCGGCTTGCTCCTCAAGAATCTGGCTTTCACGAGTGCCAGTCGGCCTTTGAGGGATGAGGGGCAAGCAATGCGACGAAAAAATAAGAAAGAAAGACATCAGCATTACGCCGATACGCAGTACCGACGCTTCGCTGTCGCGTAACCATCACCGGACGCACGTGGGCTAAGGATACTGCGAGGGTCTCCCTGCCCCTACGCAGGCTCGAACCAGCGCCGTCAGAGTACAAGCTCGTTCCAGTTAGGCTACGGGCGATGGAAATCAAACTGAATCCCCTGTGAATGTCGCATTCAGAACAGCACCCTCCCTTGAAAATTAGGACTATACGAGAGCGGCGTCGGTTTGTTGGGACAATCTCCTGCCCCCACAGAATCATGGGTAAGTTATGCAAATGATCCAGAAGGGTAGGTCCCCCGAATTTAAAAAGTGCTGGATGAAATCCATAGAAGTCTCTCAAGCATGGTTTAATGTCGGTAAACTAAACGGAAGCCCGAACCAGCCCAACTCGAAGCCCATTGGACGGGAAACAACCAATGGACGTCTTTTCCGTTGAAGCAGACCAATGATAACACTACTGGCTTGGAGCTAGCATAGGAGAGGATTTCCCTGCAGTTAGTATTTTCTGAGAGCTTGAAACTCTCATCCAGACTAGGTTATGGTGACGGAGGCGAAAGTACACAATATGTCAATCTCAGCAGAAGGACTGAGAGGGATTTTGCTACAACAGTAGCTGCTATTCGAGGTCATACAGCGATGAAAGATGGGGACTCCCAGCCGAACACTATCGAGAATGCGGAGAACCCTCCAGCTGATTAATAGTTTCAGTAAATTCGATTTTGATCTCGAGTTAGGGCTGATTTTCAGGTGTTATGACGATAATTTTAAGTAGGAGCCATCATATCTTGATGACGCATAAAACGTGGGATTACTGTTGTGGAAGATCGGAACTGTTGAGCGCAATAGATATATCAATTTCATTTCGCTCAAGAGTGCCCAAGATTTCAGCTTTGATGAAACGATTTCCCGACTCACAGAGACTGTACAAAAGGAACAGTGACAGTCTCATTGCCCATGCAGCAACAGTGAAGTAAAAATGTCGGAAATTAAAGCATAAACCACCTACTGAAAACGGACTTGAATGTATGATATTAGTGTGCAGTCTGTGGTCTCCCAAGTATGTCGAGATCCGAACCAGAATACTCGGGCTGTTGGAGGCCACATTGTAAAGTATCAGTGCATAGGTTCAGTGACTTGAAACACGAAACATTTATGGTCCGGAATACAAAGACATTTAAGTGATTTTAACGAGAAAAAATAGATAACGTGTCAGCTATACGCCGTAACGGCGCTTCGTTGCCGCGCGACCACCACCAGACGCGCGCGGGCTGAGTATACCGCGAGGACGCTCACCCCTACGCGGATTCGAACCGGTGACCTTACGGTTGCAAAGCAAACGTGCAGACCACTCGGCCACCGGCCGACTTAAGTGATTTTACAAGTAAGTAGATTTCCAATAGTAAGATTCCAGCCACTAGTCGCAAGGAAGTTCCTCAAGCCAAACCAACATTAACCTGTTGGCAATGCGGAGACTGGCACTTTGTGAGATGGCGCCCATTAAGCAAGCAAATCTGTCACCTTACAGGCCAGCCTATGATATCTGAAAGAAGATTGACGACAATTTCGTAAAAATAATGAGCATCGACTTTGCCGAGGATGTTAGAGATCAAGGAAAGTACATCACAATCAACGTGAACGGGAAACAGACAAGTTTTCAGATCGGCACAGCCTCAGAGGTCCGATATAAAGGCGAACAGTCAGCATATTGGCATATCAGGTCCAGAGCTGAAAGTGCTCGGCCAGATCAAATGTCAGTGGGGTTTCGTCGACTTCACCGCAGGGGGAACAAGGTTGTCTGATTCACACGCCGACACGCCAGATATGAGTGGCTCTGATATCTGGAAAGCGCCACCCACCACAACCTGATGGTTCCAGAGGTATGCAAGCGATCGTCTAAATTTTAGATCTAGTTCCGTCGCCATAAACGTTAACTTAGTGAAAAAAGCATCAGCAAGAAGTCGGTACACTGTGCCGCGGATTCGCTGCCACGTAACCACCAGAAGTCGTGTGTCGGCTAAGAATACTGCGAGAGTCGCCCGATTCTCTTATGCAGGCTCCAAACCGCAACTTCTAGATTGTAAGATCTGCCTGTGATCTTTTCGGCGAAGGGTCAGTCACGTTGCAAACGTCGAAGTGTGACGTAAGCAGGATGGTAGAAACTAAGAGAATCGAAAGTAAAAGAGGAAAAACGAACAAAAGGCTAACTGCGGATGGATTGCAAGAACCAGAAAGAAGACCAAACTACAAAGACGAGCTTTTAGAGACAGCTTAACTTAAACTAGTTATAAAGAACCCCGGGATGGTGGACTGATGTCAGAGGTGGAACAAACATGTCGATCTCCCACAGTCAATTTATCTCGCTAGTGTGACTAGCAAATATATTGAACGATTCGCGAATTGTCAATGAGGCCCATCAATGCTGAGGGTACCTTTGGTAGAAAGAGAAGCTTCGTTTCTTTGTGGGTTCTAGGAAAAGGAAAGGGTGACACTCGCTAGAATATCCAACAACCCAATGATGACCTAGCGGCAGATCATAAAGGAATGAGAAATTAGTTCTTCTCCATCATAAAACACCCAGATGTTATCAAGCGGAAGAAGAAAATGGATGGCTTTCCAGTACGTTTCAAAAATTCGGACCGTGGACCCAATCGTCAACAATTTTCTTAAGAAGCTGGGAGTAGAGGGCGTAAAGCAGTGAACTGATTTAACTGCAGTGCGAGTACGAACAGGTTAGATATGTGAAAACGAAAACCGGTAAAACGCGTTAGTAGCACATCAAACTGAAATTGATGAACATGCTATTATTCAGTAGGAACTGAATGATGTTTCGGTCACACGTAACCAATGGTAACGGCGATCCGAATCTAGTTGGAAAATAACCGGCCCTTACTTTGCGGGCGTAGGAGCAAGAGACGACAGCAAGGAGGAGGTATAGTCCTCTTGTCGAGGACCGCTGCTTGTCTGACCAGCCATCTCATTGTCTTCGTATGGATACAGCAGAGGAATCCGACATTCGAATGCATCACCCGGCTGTGGAAGCAAAATGAACAAAAACTTATGGCGTTTTAAAACCCAAAATCACCCGTGATAAAAAGGGATCTGGCTAGCCTAGTATTAGTACAGTTCAGTAAAGCAACTATGATCCGAGCACTGAAGTACGGGGGATCCAGTTACCATGACTCATAACGTAAGAATAACATTGAATAACACTGGTAGGGCAGTGGAGTTGAGTATAAAGAGGATGTGGAGAAAATAAAAGCAAAAAGGAAATGCGTTAGACTAATCAGAACGGAAGGAAAATTAGCAATCAGATGAAAGAAGGCGAATGCAGGAACGCCACTGACTTCGTGACTGCGCCACGTCTGACAGGTTGTCCAACCATTGATGTGGATCATCACGAGGCCTCCACCGAGGAAGACGCCACGCACCAGCCTGAACAAGCCATTCAGTCAATTTCTTCAAGCCTCTATGCCATGTTATGGACTGGCCACCTCGTGGTTTCGCCCAACTTGGTGCAACTAAGGCGCATAATGCATGCCGAGGAAGCCGATCAACGGGCAGACGGAGGACGGACAAGCCAACGTAAGCGACTAAGATGTGTCAAACACTCGAGAAAGGCGCCAAAGGGCTTCTTGCCAAAAACCAGCAGGTGGACCTAAACAATGTAAACTCAGTGTACCCACCAAATGCGATCAATATTTCGCAAGCACCATGCGGCCATGCGTTTAATGTCTTCACTACGAAGTGGCCAGGTCTCTGACCCATACAGTAACATTGGTTTTAGCACAGGCTTATACACCCAACGCATCGCAATCAGGCTGGACCTAACCGTGGTGCGATGGTTTGCGTGCCTCAGAGATCCATTGAGCTATGCTGGGTGGTGCCTTTTGCACCTTCAGAGCTACTCATGCCAGATTGGTCAATGGTTAGAGGCCAGACAAACTCAGCATACTGGTCCACCGCGTTGGGCGTTGGAATGAGGGTGGTTCCTTATTTCATAAAACCGGCTCGTTTAGTCCAGTGCCAAAACCCGCTGCCTTGCGGTAAGGTTTTTGAATAAAAAGCTTGGGTTAAGAATCCTAATCGTTCTCCTGGCTAGGCCTGGGCAGCCAGACAGTATTCTGCCAATGCAATACAATGAACCCTTCATCAAACAATTTCGTGATGCACTGGCCGTCGCAGAGGATAATAAACGGCGCCCTATCTGCTGCATCGAGCAGGGTGGAGAGGGGTATGGATGCTACTGCTCAGGCCTTTCCGTCTCATACCCATTCTTGCTCTTTTTCATCCCTACCGTCCCGCTGCAACTTCGTTTTAATCCCCCATTTTCAATCTCCCAATTATTGGCCCTCCTCCAGCTTGCTTCAATAGTCGCTCGTTTTCTAGTTTCAAATCACACACAGTCGCAGGGCGTCGCTCCAATCCAGTCGGCAAGTCCATGTTCAACCAAGCAGACAACGTCAGTTTATCCCTTTCCCTTTGGAGTCCTCGCGTCTCCCTAAGACTGACATGCCTCAACATGCGCAATTTGTTACAGATTGGCCAACAGGCAGCAATTGCCCGCACACTAGAGACCCTATCGATCGATGTTTGCTGTTTATCAGAAACCCGCCGGCAAGGTTCGAGCTCCGTGGTTATCCTGCGATCCCCCACATGTGATACTGGCGGCACATCCTCATTACGTCTGTCTGGCGATGACGCAGCTTCAAATGCCGGTCAAGCTGGCGTCGCCATTGTTTTAAGTCCCCGGGCTGAAGCTGCCCTGATTGATTGGATCCCAGGAAACAGTAGGATATGCGCCGTTTGATTAGCTGGTTCGTTCTGTGCTAGGAAGTCGCGATGGGACAAACGGTGCCTGCTTGTCACTGCGGCCTACGCTTCTACAAACTGTAGCAATGATTCGGTAAAAGATGATTTCTATCAGCAACCTCACGGGCTCCTTCGTAAAAGAAGAAGCACTGATACTGTGGTGTTGGCTAGCGATCTAAACGCTCAGGTCGGAAAATTGTCCTCTGATGAGCTTCATCTGGGCGGCCAACATGGTGTAGACTCCCATAATGAGAAAGGTGAGCGATTGCTACAGCTGTTCGAAGATGCTCCCCTCTTTCTCGCGAGCACAAGATTTCGACACAGCACACGCAGAAGTGTGACTTGGCGGCCAACAGCCTCGGGCCAGCCATGGACGCAAATCGATCATATCGCGATCAGTTACCGCTGGAGAGGCTGTGCCCAAAACTGTCGCTCGATTTGGAGCACGAGCGTGGACTCTGACCACGCACTTGTCTGTGCCGACCGCCGGGTGCGTTTCCGTGGACTCCGCAACGTCGATGTGAACGGATTGACACCAGCCAGCTGGAGAAGCCAGATGTCCTGAATGTATACCAAAGTGCGCCGACATCTGGGTTGAGTAAGCGCCCACTAAACACCGTCGAAGATCACTGATCGCATAGTCGTAAAACGTTACTGTTACCAGGCATATCTTCATGTGGCAAAGCAAATTGCCAAACCGGACATTGGGTCTCTACACAGTCTCTGAAACTTATGGATGCACGCCGACGTAATCCGGATGGAAGCGAATACAGTGAGGCTCGCAAGAATCTCAGGGAAAAACAACGTGCTAGCCTGAAGAAAGACCGCGAAATCTGGTGGTCTCATCGTGCCTCTGAGATGGAAACAGCCGTTGCCGTTGGCAATCATTGTAAGTTAGTAAGTGGTACGGGAAACAGGCAGCATGAGACCTGGTGTTAGCGAGACAATACGCGACGAGAGTGGGCAGCCGATCCACAGCCTGTCAAAACGCTTGAAGCGTTGGGCTGAACACTTTGCAAGGCAATTTAACCAACCTGAGTTATCGGTTTCTTTTCCGGGCACTGAGCACTCTTCTCCCTGGACCGTCTCCTTGGATTCGCCATCACGCGAATTCGAACGTGAGATCCGGCTGTTGAAATTGCATAAGGCCTCAGGGGCAGATAGAATTCCCCCAGACCTATTCAAATTCGGGTAACTTGCTCTAATAGATTATTTACACGAGTTGCTAGTTAAACCGTGGGAGCAGGAGACTGTCCAGACAGACTGGAACCGCTCCGTCATTGTCTCAATTTTCAAGGGAAACCCCCGTTTGGAATGCGGCAATCATAGAGGGATCAGTCTGATTTCGATTGCCTCTAATTTGCTTGCCTCTGTCATTCCCCACAGACTGACTGGCACTCGTGAAAGCCAGATTCGTGAAGAGCAAGCCGGATTTCGTCGAGGTCGGGGATGCATCGACCACATCTTCACCTTGCATCAATTGTTGGAGCACCACCATGTTTATCGGCGACCCATCGTTGTCATGTTTCTTGACATAAAAGGTGCCTTCGATTCAGTCGATCGATGTGCCTTTTGGGACTATCTGCTGAAGAAAGGTGTGCCTAGTAAATATGTAAGCATTACCAAAGCGCTGTACGCGCATAGTTCGGGCAGAGTGAGTGTTTATAGCAAACTCTCGCCACCCTTCAGTATCACCAGCGGTGTGAGACAAGGTTGCCCGCTGTCACCTTTCCTCGTTAACTTCGCTATTGATGAAGTCATGGAAACAGCATTCGCTGGACACAACCTAGAAGGTGTGGAGCTACTTCATGGTGAGCGACTTCTTGACTTAGAGTATGCGGATGATATTGCCATAATCTGTGACAGTTCCCAAACATGCTAAGCAGCAATGGACCGATTAGCACTGGCTGTCAATCGTTTTGGGCTATGCTTTGCTCCATCGAAATGCAAAGTACTTCTCCAAGATTGGCAGGGACCCAACCCTGCGCTAACGCTTGGTGGTGATCTGCTAGAAGTCGTTCAGGAATGCAAGTACCGGGGCAGCTATATTAGCACCCGTGAAATTGAGATGAGGTTAGGAACCGTATAACAAAAGCACGAGGTGCTTTTGCCAATCTCCGCCACCTGTGACGCAGACGCGACATTACTCTCGCCCTCAAGGGCAGAGTTTATAACGCAGCCGTCCGTTCAACTCTCCTATTTAGTTGTGAAACCTGGACCATCAGGTCGACAGACATAAAGTGGCTCACCACATTCGATCATCGCTGCCTTCGCAGCTTAGCTCATGTCTGGTGGGAGCACCGCGTGGGCAATGAGCGTGTTCGACGTCGCGTATTTGGTGTAGGAAGAGCGAGTGAACCGCTCAGCAACATTATATCACGCACCAGGCTCCGATGGTTGGGCCACGTGTTGCGCATGCCAGCACACCGACTACCGCGACGTGCATTGTTTGCGCGTTGTGGGTGCGGTTGGAAGAGGAGGAGGGGAGGCCAAGCGATGACTTGGTCGACAGAGATGAAAACCCTCCCTTCGAAGTTGACGTCGGTTGGTGCATCCCGACTGCCTGGCTGGGGTGCTAAGGATGGTGAACACGTTTGGTTGGACACACTTGCAGATTTGGCTTGGAGTCGGCCCCAATGGCGTTTGTGTTGTGAGTTCCTTTGTCCATCCCCCTCCAATCACGATCTCACTCGTTAGGCATAATATAACCCTCTTTTTACGGCACAATAGCCAGCTGTTAGCTCTCCGGAACGATGTCCATCCGTTACTGAGGACTCAGCCGGCGTGCCACTGTTTGTTTTCCTTTTCTTGTCTTTTGTATTGCGGCATAATAGGTGAGGTGTTTTCCACCTGCAGGTAACGTGTATAATGAATGAACATATACCCTAGCTTTCACTGACAAGCTGATATCCCACCGTTTCCATAAATGGCTGAGCACCTAGAAGACCACACGGGCCTTGCTGATACGCGAAGTAACCTTTTCAGTGATGTGACCACCAAAGGTGACACAGCTACCTAAAAATGATGATGATCACGTGAGTAGTGAGCTCTGGAACAATAATGTGAAGGGGTTCAAATCAATGAGAAGACGCTGTGAAAAAAACAGTAGACGGATGATCAGGTAACAATCGTAAAGTGACAGCAGAGAGGTAGATATCTGCAGCCTAATGAGTGGATTCCAGGTCAGTAGTTGCCATCAAAATGCAAGAGGCTTTAGTGCTATGCGATTAGGGATACCCTTGTTTGCAATTTGCTTGCCACTCGGTGCGGTTCCGCGGCATTGTATACCACCGGCGTCCACTTTTCGAGATTGGATTAAAGTGTGGAGAAAACGCAATCTTAAGACACTCAGGGCAAATAGAAAGATGCTAAAAAGTCAACTCCGTTGTTCCCATGTTTTACTTGTTCACTAGAGTTGCTGCTCTCACCCTTTCTTCCTTTGGTGGCCTATGCAATGGTTAACACAATCGCAAAGTTTCAGTATACAAATCATAGTCGACAAACTGTAACGCTTTCTACTCATTTCAGCACATCGTTGCGAACGCTAATTTCATGCTGTGGCGAGGTGAGTGAGGGAAACACGATTCAAAGGTTCAGTTCACATGGTCATAATGTGCATGACAAAGTACCTTCAGCCCTATTGGTTTCACTAACGCCGGTAGAAAAACAGACAATAATAAACGGTGAGAAATAAATAAGAAACAGAACGAGTGACATGTTGTATGCATTCCAAAGCGACAGTAGTATTCAGCTCGCTGGCTCTGATTGCCACAAATAAGAAACATGGGGAGGAGACAAAAAACCTACAAATATTGTACTAAGCAGGCCTGGAGGATCAGAGTGCGGCTGATAAAACGAACGGATCCGACAACAACACTTACCACAAAGCGCCGGTACTTCACAGGGCGCCAGAGCGCTAAATTCTGCTGAGTGCGAAATAACACATCCGGATCGTTATCGGTGGGCTTCCGACGAGAACCTATTTGTCCGCGCAAATCACCGGAGTCAGACACCTTGAAGCGAGCTGAAACGACTACACTGGGTGTCTGTGACTGAGAAGCACCGGCACTTTCGCGAGCCTCCGGAACACGGGACATCTCTGAAAGAAAAGACTGCATAATAGAATAAAATGCGCTTAGCGCAAGTGATGTAAATCTTCCTAGGAAAGTAAAAACTGACGAAATGCCAAACATAATACAAGGCAAAGAGGAAAGTTAGCAAGAGTGGCCATAGGCGTAGAGTAGCGCTCACGACGGCAGCGCTAGAGCTAAATCAAAAACGTGTAGTAAAGAATGAAGTGCGTCGTGGATGTAGGCAAATCTGGTAGAAAGCAAGGGGAAGAGCGAACAGCAATGAGCACAAGCCCGTACAGGACAGTGGGAATTACGTTTTTTATAGAATATGTTGTAGTCTGATCTCTGGGCTATAGGAATAGGAGTTGGAGTGTGTCAATTCCGGAGACCACTCCAATTATTGCCAACTGAACACATAGACAAGCAGACTCAGAACGGGACGAGTGGAATATTTAAAACATACCAAAGCGACAGTAGTACTCCGATAGTTGATTCTGCTTGACAAAAATCAGGAAAAAAGGTTCGATGTAAGAGCTTAAAATTATAAGAAAAGTATATATATATATATATATATATATATATATATATATATATATATATATAGCGGGAGAGGCTATGGTGCGCTGAGGCTGGTGGTGGCTAGATCTTGACAGATGGTTCATCCACTGCTACTACTGTTGCGCCATTGGCTCATGTCCTGGACGCCTCCTCATGGCGACCGCTGGGTGGGAGCTGGGTTACGCCCTTCTCCCTGTTAAGATCCAGAACACCAATCCGCATGAGTCACTGAACCGACCATGTGCTAGACCTGCTATCTTTCGGGTGTACATTTAATCGAAGGCTTTGGCTGAGGACCCGAGTCGTTCTCCTGTCAGGTGTGGGCGCCTAGTCCATCATCTTTGGAGGTTAGGAAGTGATCGATGGCCTCTTCCCGCGAAACCTAGCCATGGGAGAGAACAGGTCTACGGGTTATGAGCTCAAAGTTCGATTGGCGTAGAGCACGAGCGCCACGCATTGTCTCTGACGGTGGGAGGGCACCTCCGGGTGTTCAATGGTTTGTTACTGCCCGCCTCAAGCCAGGCACCCATGGTCAAATTGATGCAAACCCGCCAAAACGCACCTACGTCTGGCCGTGGTCGCAGGTGCGTACCCCACTACGGTCGCAAAACATATATGAATCGTTTCAGTACCTCAAAGGCTGCGAGTGACGACCATCAAGCAGATCCTAATCTGCCTCTCCAATCGCATTCCCGAACTGGATCTGTTCCCCACTGCCTTGTGGGTCAGGCTATTGAGTCAAAGGCTCCGGGTGGATTCCCTCAAGCAAACCTCCGAAGCACATCCGCCACCTCGCTGGCGAGTGTCCACCAGTGCAGTCGTATGCCTGCGCGCAAAGCACTCAGCATCGGGTGCTGGAACGTGCGCACACTACTGGAGCGAAACTAGAGTGAGCGCCCGGAGTGACGCACTGCACTGATCTCAATGGAACTGGCGCGTTACCACATCGATATTGCGGCGCTCAGTGAAACCTGGCTCGCTGAGAAAGGTAAGTTGCATGAAGCAGGTGCTGGCTACACATTCTACTGGGTAGGCACCGCCACCTCAGCACCACGTGAACATGGGGTCGGATTTGCAATATCCGAACGCCTCCATGGCCAACTCGTGCGTAAACACACAGGCATCAACGCGCGACTGATGACTGTTCGCCTACGACTCGGAAGAGGCAAGTTTGCCACCATTATAAGCACGTACGGTCCCACCATGTGTTATCTTGATATCCCGAATGATCAATTCTACACCCACCTATCCTCCGTGATACGGTCTGTGCCGAGGAGCGACCGACTATTTTTGTAGGGTAATTACAACGCGCACGTTGGGCGATGCATCGGTGTGGAAAGATGTTATCGGCCCGCATGGCATTGGTTCAGCGAATGCGAACGGTGACAGGCTGCTCTCACTGTGTGCCACTCAAAGCCTGACGATCACGAAGAACCGGTTTACACTGAGTGCGAGTGATATCGCAACTTGGACGCAACCACGGAGTGGCCACGTTCATCTGCTGGATTAGGTCATCGTAAATCAGTGTGATATGCGTGAAGTGAGCATGACAAGTGTACTCTGTGAAGCTGAGTGTGGCACTAGTCAGAAATTGTTAGGTACCAAACTGTACATATATATTCGAAATATATGTATTGCACGTACGATTAACATTACATCTCTTACTACTGTGGCAAAACTTATTGAGCTGGAGAGGGCGATGGCTGCACGCCTGTGTGATGCGAAAGGCATAGCCACAGTGAGCGACCTGTGACACCACATTTGCAACCAGGTGACAGCTGCTGCCGATGAGAACATCTGTTGTGAAGACTGTACGCGGCCTGATTGGTTTGATGGAAACAATGCGACGATTGGCGCATTGGTGTCGGAGAAGAATGCAGCAGTTGCTGCACATGTGACAGACCCCAGTGCCTTGGAGAAGAATAGTCAGTTTCGCAAACTTAGACGGCGATTGACCCGAGAGCTCCGTCGCATTAAAAATGTCTGGCGGACAGAGAAGGCGAAGCAGATGGAATTCTATGCCGAACGCCGCCAATACAAGGACTTCTTTGATTTCTTGAAGGCGGTGTATGGACCGAGATTGAAGCCGCTGTGGACCCTAATCGAGGGTAATCCAGGCGCCACCTGCACGCAGCGCAGACATAGTACAGACTGGCAAAAACACTTTGACTCTTGAACAACCGTTCAGAATTCGACCGACGTACATTAAACGGCCTCAAGCAGAACGATGCGAAGATGGGCCTAGAGGACACGCCGACACTGAATGAGACACAGACAGCACTTGCTCAGCTGCGAAACGACAAGTGTGCCTGGGCCGACGGGATCCCGCATGAAGTATTGAAACACGGTGGACCCGCGTTGGTGACTGCGCTGCACCACTTGGTGCAACGCGTATGGATTGAGGAGGAGGTGCCTGCTGAGCTGAAGGATGCCCTTGTGCTACCACTTTACAAGGGCACAGGGAACAAGCATTGTTGCACGAATTATCCTGGCATCAACTTGCTGAGTTGTATGGGCAAGATGATTGCCCGAATCTTGCTCAACCGCCTCGTCAGTCAGGTTGTGGAACCTAGCGTGATGGAAGAGCAATCTGGATTCCCTTCTGGTCATAGCACAATAGATGTGTTGTTTGCAGCTTGTCAATTGCAGGAGAAATGCAGAGAACGACACCAGCCGTTGTACTCGCTTTTTGTTGATTTCACCAAGGTATTGGATATGGTGAACCGCGAGGCATTGTGGCTGGTGTTGGGTAGGTTTATCTGCCCGAGTTAGTTTGTAGGTTTAATTGGATGTCTGCATTGAATGTCTGCGGGCGAGGGTGCAGCTGAGTGGAGAGACCTCGGATTACTTTGTAGTTGTCTCTGGTGTGAAGCAAGGATGTGTCTTAGCTCCTGCCCTGTCTAATATTTATTTTCATGTCATGATCCCTTGTGCTTTTGATGCCGCTTGTGCTTACGGGTTCACCAACAACACAAGCAGAACTGTCTGTCTCTTTCAGCCTTCACCGGAGGTGCAATCTATGATGGTGCCGCGAATCAGCCTTAGTGCTGAAGTATTGGAAACCACCTCCCGCTTCTGCTACCTTGGGAGTGTGATGTCGACTGACCAGCAGCTACAAAGTGAGCTGCGTATCCGCGTGTCGAAGGCAGCTGCGACATTTGAGACGCTTGACTACTGAGTGTGGAACAACCATCAGCTTAGCATTGGCACAAAGCTGATGGTGTACAAATCCATGGTGCTGTCCATTCTTCTATACGGCAGTGAAACGTGGACGATGTACCGATGGGATGTGCGATATCTCGAGCGGTTCCATCAACAGTGTTTGCGACGGATTTTGCGCATCGGATGAGTTGTGGACACGGAATCGTTGCGACAAAGTGGGATGTATGCAGTGGACTGCATAGTTTTGCTGAGATACCTGAGGTGGCTCGGTCATGTGAGCCGTATGGATTCGACGCGGATACCGAAACAACTATGATATGTTCAGCTGAGTATTGGGAAGCGGCATGTGGGGAAACGAACGTCACGTTACCAGAACATGATCAAAATGAGCCTCTCACGTTCTAATCTTGATTGTAGGTCATGGGGATTGAAGGCGGTCGATCGGCGTGCATGGCGCGATCTGATCACGAAGGCAGTTGCCGAAGTGCGGGAGAAAGACCGCACGCATGCAGAGAAGAAGCGGCAAGTGCGAAAACGGCAAGCACCAATGGGTTGTACTCTCTCGCTATTGAGCGCATGTTGTTGTAGTACATGCGGTCGCAAGTCCCTGAATCAGGCAGACCTAAGGAGCAAGGCCACTGGGGACCATCACCGAAGCGATGACGAGTCCTGCAGAGAACGTAGGCAGAACCGGCGCAGCGTTTGTAGGTACGCTGCATTCGACTTACCAATCGCGTGCTTGCATGCTAAGGCTCTTTATTTCAGGTGGTGGGATTGCAATTTTCCCCCAATGCTTTTCTTTCCCAAACTAATGTCTCCCAGTACTACCTTATATAAACTTGCACACGTCACTTAAGCCAACTGTAATTAATTTGGATAACATTTTCATGTTTGTGGCATCTCCTTAAAATATATTTTCTGACCTCATGGATTTATCGGGGATTTGTTGGTAATCAATTTGATATATATGCACATTTAGTGAAGTGTTATGCCGCCGTATCTGTATGCACTATCCGATTTAGTTTATTTCATGTTGTCGTTTCAAGTGTTTGGCTGTTGCTTGATATCCCCGGTTTGGGTACGGTTGACAAGGTGCGCACCTGTCTAACACGATCATCCTAGATTACTAGGTCCAGGAGAGTGAATCGCTGCTTTTGGGGACGGGGTGCACGGTGCTCGTGATTATGCTGTGATCATTGTGATTCCATCTGCTGTGAAACAGGCTACGGAACAGCCACCGCGTTGTGCAACTGGTTCGCTGGATTCCTCATATAAATAAACAAATATACTGTTCCTGTGCATGTTGAAGGTATGTAAGCCGGATCAAATAGTGGTTTCATGCGCTCAGTGTGGAGCGAACTATGGTCCAGCCACCGCCTTGTGCGTGCTTGATTCCAAAATACAGCGTGTTTGCGTTAGCATTTGAAGGAGTGTGGGCCGTGTGGGGGCCATAAGGGAGGATGACGAGCAGAGTTTGGCTACTCAGAATGAATTTGTTTGAGGTTTCTCACTAACCAATGGCTAAATGATCGTGACCACTAAGCAGTGCCATAAATAAAGGAGGTTTAGGAGACTCTAACCAGCGGATTTGTATCTGGAGTTTGAAAAACTGGTGAAGAGCTGGCCCTACTTTAGTGTGTGAGCGCAGTGTTCCATTGACAACAATTGGAAATCGGGCACATGAAACCCAGGAAGACACTCACCTTATGCATCTGTGACCACGAGGAAGTGAAGTTGAGCTACATAGCAGATTTGTGCTCTATTGAACAGATGACCTGGTTTGGGGTAGGTTGTAATAAATATGCGGAAAACATAGATGTTTTCCCACCATCAAAGATATCCCGTATTGCTAGTGCCCCCTCCGATCGAGCTGCTGTCCTCCACTAATGACTTTTAATAAAGGGTTCATCGTGTTACAATGAGCATAACATCGAGATAGAGCATGTTCGGTATGAACAGCTCCGGAAGAAATCGAAAGGCGTCACCAAGTTTATCGCAATCGATCAAGAATGTGCACAACCCATCATGAGGTGAGCGTTCGTCCCAGTGATCACCCGTTAACAATGCACAACAGGTGAACCTAAGTTGACTCACGCTTTGATGGCTTAACATTGCCCGGTGAATTTCCGGCTACTACATTGGTTAACCAGAGACTGCTGTCGTTACGTCAGATAAGCGGGCCAGGAATTGGCTGTATAGACCATATATTTACTCTGCGGCAGGTGACAGAGCAATGCCACCTATACTGCAAATCAACAATAGCTGTGTTCCTTGATTTCAAGAGTGCGTTCGATTCAGTCAATCGATGCATTCTGTTCGAAATGCTTGCGCGGAATGGTGTTCCCGCGAAATATGTGAACATCCAGCGTGCTCTATACTCGAACACTACAGGCCGTGTCAGGGTCTATGGTGGGCTATCGGATAGCTTTCCGACCACAAGTGGCGTTCGTCAGGGTTGTCCGATTTCCCATTTTTGTTCAATTTCGTCGTGGACTCTATCATGGAGTGTTCCCTTGGCAAATCTCATGATATAGGCATCGAGATCCTGCCTGGTGAAAGATTAGTTGATCTTGATTATGTGGACGATATCGTCTTGTTTTGCGACGAAGTTGCGGCGGCACAATCGACCCTGAATAGCCTATCCAGAGTGGTCCCATTATTTGGTATGCGCTACGCATCTTCAAAGTGCAAAGTGTCGCTGCAGGACCAGCAGCCACTTTGTGAACCCTTGACCTTGATGAGGAGAAACTCAAGGTCGTTGATCGATTCATTTATTTTGACAGCTGCAACAATAACAATGGGCGAATAGAAAATGAAGTCAGTTCAGGCATTGAAAAAGCCAGAACTGCCTTTTTGAACATGCAGCATCTTTGGAGACAGAAAGGAGTACTCCTTCATCTGAAAGGCCGTGTTTACCGAGCCACAGTGAGAGCCGTCCTGCTCTACGGGAGTGACACGGCCCCTTTGATCTGAAGATGTGAGGCGCCTTCAAGTCTTTGATCATCGTTGTCTGGGAAGCATTGCTGGTGTCGGATGGCACCAGCGTGTCCGCAACGATGATGTGCGCAGGCGAGTACTAGGCAGTGACAACCAATCTAGTTTCTTGGAACGGATAGCAGTGAATAAGTTGTGTTGGCTTGGTGTTGGCTTGGTCACCGCTAAATGAGGGCCTTGTTTTATTTGCTAGATACAGAGTGGCGCAAGGCTCGAGGTTGATAAAAATAAACTTGGCAACGAGAAAGGACGACATAATTTGGTAACGTCGGTCCGTCTCGCCTTTCACGCTGGAGTCCACGTGACCCACTTTGTGCTTGGCTCGAGACTTTACAGGACATGGCTCGCAACCGACACCAGTGACGCGTCTGCTGCCGTCTCCTAGTCGGACTGCCTGTTTAAAGTGTGTTTGGTGCTGAGTTATTTGCAGGGTAATGGCTGATTATGACGCGGGGCAGTGAAAGTCGCGAAGAAGCTGTCACGCCGATGCCGTCTTATCTTTGCACCATAGCCAGCTGTTCGAGACGGTATGTTGTCTATACAAGGTGTAGGCGCCTTGACCCTGAATGCGTGCTTAGGACATTAAGGTTTTCAGGTAAGTTCCCTTTCTCTCTCCCTTATTATTCTTTATTCCACAAGTCATCATGGTTGTGACAGCGAATCATTAATTCAAGTGGCTGATGTACTGCTGTTGTTAGTTTGATTTTAAGCTGGTCACAAAACGAAAATCCCTGTTGACAAAGCAAGAAAAATAAAAACGCGGAACATTATGCTTCAGAACTCCAAACAGAGGAAAGATTTGTGATAGTTGCCGGCATAACATACCTTTCATAAGTTCTTTCACTGTATCCATCACAAGAGCATCCCCTTCGAGTGGAACAAGATGACATTCATCTGGAAAGTGCAAATTAATATTAAAAGTCGTACCATTCACAAAATACCCAAGGACTGATGAAGGAAGCTTTAACACTTCGGAACGCAGTAAGTAGGAGTCACTGAGTAGTATAATTTACGATGACAAATACTGAACAAACCTTTGATTGGGTTCATGACCGACAGACGGGTTCTTGCCATTCTCCACCTTCATTTCTAGAAGATCCAGAGTGGCTTTCATTCTACATTCCTTGACGTGCTCGTTTTCCATCACTCTATCGTTTGACCGGTTTTTGTACTGCAAAGGTGAGAAACTAGATGACTTACGAAAAGCAATAACAACTGTTTTCGAAGGTCACTTGACAGATAGCAGTCGATCTGAATAGGAATGTTAAAATAATTAATCTGTTACCTCTTTGAGGACACCAGCCATAACTAAAACCCAAGAAGTCTTGTCGATCCCGGTGATAAGAGCAACTACGGTAATCCAGTAGAAGGGTAAAGTAACGCCAGGAATCTAAAGTGGAATCAAAGCCATTATGCACCGCAGTAAGGGCAAAAGAATGAGAGGGAAAAATGAAAAAATAGGCGAGGTGTGAGACGCACAGGAAAAAGCCAAGAGGCCGAGTCTGGTACTATTAGTACATAGACCTGTAACCGGAAAAGGACGAATTCGGTAATCTAAATAAGTAATTACCACCAGAACCAATGAGCGCCATCTACAGTGATCACAAAGGTTGTCGGTATATTCCTTAAAATCAACCTTCGGTTAGGTGTGCGTCCTAGTTTATAGGACTGAGGAAGCGATATTCCAGAGAGCATCGAAACGCAGAATCAAACGTTCATCTTCTGGATTGTCGTTTTCGATCGGGTATAATGTGGGGGTACGGTAACAAGTGAAAGAATAGACCACATAAGCGCTTGTAATGTATAATCCAGGAGCTGCTTGTGATCAAATCCAGGTCAAGGAAAAGCACTGAAGTAAATATGACCAGAGCGGATTAGCTGAAATCGATCATGTAAGCATGTGATTCACGGAACTTGATCCTCGTTGATTCGACATTCTCGAAGATCAGTTACATGCCAAATTTTGATAACTATCGGTAGATTAAAGGCGGTCACGACAACGGCGCATTTGTCGTGATATACAGACAATCTTCACATAATAAAGTAGCCGTGTAGGTTCGTTAGTGTCAAATGTAGTTTATTAGCATTCCGAAAAATAAATAGATTGACCACAAATTGTGATCATCAGTATAGTTCCAATAGATGATTTAAAGTGCTTTCGAGAGGTCCTTAATTAAAGGTTTTTGGAGTTTCGGGCAGGTGCGGATCTTAGAGAGCCACCACTAGGTATGAGTATCGGAGCAGGAAGTTATTTCGCATTCAAGCGCTAGGTTCGGCCTCTTCGGAAATTTGCGACCCAAAAGAAGTTTGAGCAGTAGCTGTTCATGTGAAACTTTATTTGAGGTAAAGCCGAAGCCTATGGAAATAACGCACTTCTCTGATATCTATCGCTTCTACACGTGTTGCTCTAGCAACAAGCAAGCTAAGGATGCAAAGGTGTTGTTTTCGAAGCCCTAACTGAGATGGAGATTATGTGCAAGTGTTCAGTGTAGTTGCAAGCAGTATGAAATTTGGTTTCCGACTAACGCCAGACATCCAGGTCCATAGTTGACAAGGTCTTGACGGTTCTAATATGGTAAGTGGACATCACAATTCTGAGTTTCCAGCTAAGTGGTAAGTGACTGGCTTCAAGAGAATTACGAAGTATTTGAGAGACGGGACTAGCGATGCATGCCGCTACAGCCTTGAGGAGTATGGAATGCAATTCATTGAGAGCCGGATGGAAGAGTGAATCCGGAACCAGAAGTCTCCTGAATATCTGATGATGGCTTTTAATGTATACTACAGGACGGCAGTGGGTAGTTGGTCATTGAAGTGCAGAGGCTCTAGTGAGTAGACCAGGGAGTATTGCAAGGCCAGCAGTGTAGATGACAGACGTGGGCATTCCGTCTTTGACAGTGGCTGTTTGCGGAAGATCCCCCGTGTAAGGTGGCAACAGTGAGAGCGCAATGATGATGTCAGACACCGCGCCATGGGCAAAGAGGAATTTCCACTCCAGGAGCTTATTCTGTCGCACCAAATGAGATAGTTTTCCTATGTTTTCGCAGCCTAACTGACGGTAACCACGTTGCGCCTTATTTGCGCCCGAAGGGTCGCATTGGAAGAGGTCGCGTGGATGGCAGCTGGCCAGTTGGCGGCAACGCATCAAGTCTTCAACATCTTGCTCATACACTATCAGTCCTACAGACTTCCGGAAAGGGGAAACAAAAATGAGGAATGACCGAAGCAAATTCACAAAACCGGTTGCATCGGAAGCAATGTGCGTCCGTTTTCGGGACTTCGATATTTCAAAAAGATGAAGGCGAAAAACGGAAAGAATCGCGGGCGAAAAACTACAAACATTGATGTGTGTTGTCCCTCCTCGTCGGTAAGCTTAGTTCTAAGCACTGTGCCAAACACTTCTTTCTACAAGAGTTTGTATGGTTCAATGCTTATTTTCATGAACTTTTTTCTAAAAATGTGGTTGGCGGCATCTGGTTCCGGATTTACCTGCCAATGCGGCATCCAAGGGAACAGCCACATGACGCCTGTGCCTACAGAGGGACCATGAGTGGCTTGCGACGCATAACCTAAGGTCAATCTACACCCCATATCCAGTGTAACTGCGAAGGAATAAAACCAGGTGGCATGTGGATGGGAGCCACATTTCATCAACGGAGCCGACCCACACTCCTACAAGTAGAGGGGAAGCATACATGCCTTAATGAGAAATCATTCGTACCAGACTTACACAAGGCGGCGGATGGGCAGCAGCCCGTCCCACACTGGATGCATGAAACCATCATTTGAGCCTAGTTCGGCCACGAGGACAGTGCACGCCGTCACCTCCAGCCACGACTACATGTCTCCTGGAGTCAGTATAGACTAGGTGGTGGGTAATTTACAGGTAAACACCTGGTCAACATTTACATCAAGCGCCGCCACACCAGGGATATCAAACAACCAACATAGAATGTAACGGAAAGTAAACACGCAAAATTGACACAGAATATGCACCAGAGTAACAAAATTGAACAAACCAAACAAAGAGGAATGACTTTTATCCAGATTAAGGTGAGGTAGATTAAGTGTAAGTTGGTTTAGCCCATACACATATATTCACTGTATAAAAAATGTATTTTTGTACATTTTTGATCCCACTTTGTTATCTTATGCCTGTAAAAGCATGCTTCGCGTTGTCGAGAAGAAAAAGATTGCACTTATTTATTTACTTGCAATGACGATGCAGCATACGTACCACATCAGCCGCATAATTGGCCTGGATCAGTAAATAGAATAGAATCGGAAGCAGCCAACTTAAAAGTGCTGTACTGATGGTAACTACATAGTTGGCTTACTCGTCCTCTTAGACGTTGGCCCAAAGTGGCGATGATGGTGGCTTGGCTTAGGCACTCGTGATCGCATGTGCTAAAGTACAATGCGCTCGATGTCGACAGGTTATCCACCATAGGCGCCTGTCGCTTCTTCCATCGACGCTCCATTTCCGATGCACTAGTGATTTCTATTGTACCTGGGCAACCGCCCTCTTGATATGTTCTCGTCACGGGCGCCGATTCACTGCCATCATTTCCCATCACTTGTGATCAACAGTACATCGCGATAAAACAAACTTGATCATGTCCTGGTAAGGTAACTTCGGTTTTCCCACCTGCCGCTTCCCTGTATACAGTTGGCCATAAAGCAACTGCTTTGGCATCCGAGTGGAATCCATGCGGCGAACACATCCGAGCCACCTCAGCAGAAGTATGCAGTTCACTGCATACATGCCGCTGCGTCGGAGCACCTCCATATCTGCAACCCGGCCAACAAAGCCGATGCGCATAACACGACACAGATAAGGAACATTCTTCTAACAAAGCGTCCAGGTTTCGCTGTCTAGTAGAACGGACAGCGCCATAGACTTACAAACCATCAGCTTCGTCCGGACAATGAGCTGGTAGTTGTTCCACACATTTTCCAGCTTGCGAAATGCGGCAGCTGCCTTCGATACGCGCATGTGCAGAGCGCTCGTCACCTTCAGGTCGGCAGCCATTACGCTACCTAGACAGCAAAAGCTTGAAGTGGAATCCAAAACGTCGTTGCCAATGTGGATTTGCCACAGGCCAACGCATTCCCCTTCTAGAACAGGCTGGAAAATAATGACAGTCATGCTTGTGTCTACGATGAGATCGAATGTGGCTGCTTTCTAAGTGAGATCCATCGTCATGCGCTGCAGCTCATCCGCAATAAATGAAA
Source organism: Dicrocoelium dendriticum (assembly GCA_944474145.2). Classification (NCBI taxonomy): domain Eukaryota; kingdom Metazoa; phylum Platyhelminthes; class Trematoda; order Plagiorchiida; family Dicrocoeliidae; genus Dicrocoelium; species Dicrocoelium dendriticum. The sequence continues at coordinate 220,047,647 of OX104063.1, forward strand.
CAACGCCCGGTCGTCAGCAAACAATAACAGGCAAGTAATTGTCTCAAACACTAAGGATCCAGACCAGAAACGATAGAGGTTCAGTAACCCATGACCAATACTGTGCTCCACACAGTCGCTGTAAGCACAAGCGGCATCAAAAGCACGAGACAATATTGCATGAAGGTAAATATTAAACAGAGCAGGGGCTAAGACATAGCCTTGTTTCACTTCAGAGACAACAGCAAAGTCATCTGAGGTTTGTCCACATAGCCGCACTCTCGCCCGCATACGACGATGCAGACACAGACGATTAAACTTAAAAACTTACTCGAAACACCAAATCAACCTACCACTAGCCACAGTGCCCAGCGGTTCCCGTGTCAAATGCGTTGGCGAAGTCAACAAACAGCGAGTACAATGGCTGGTGTCGCTATCGGCATTTCAACCGCAATTGACGAGCAGCAAATACCATATCCATAGTGCAGCGGCCCGAAGGGAATACATGTTGCTCTTCCACCACGTTCGGATCAACGACCTGAGCGATGAGGAGGTTTAGCAGCATTCGGCGATCACCTTCCCTACACATCTCAGTAAGTTGATGCCACGATAATTTGTGCAACATTGCTTGCTCCCTTTGCCCTTGTACACTGGTAGCACGAGCCCATCCTTCAGCTCGACCGGCGCTCTTACTTCAGTCGAAACGCGTTGCACCAAGTGGCGCAGCGTACTTAGCAACGCGGATCCGCCTTGTTTCAATACTTCAGGCGGGATCCCGCCGGAACCGGGCCATTTGCCATTTCGCAGCTGAACAAGTGCTCTCTGCATCTCATTCAGTGTCGGTGTATCAGCGAGACACGACTTCATTTGTTGCTGTTGCAGCCCGTGCTACATAGCCCAGTCAATATCAGAACGCTTTTTCAAGAGACAAGTGGTTTTGCCAAATCTGCATTATGTCTGTAGTCTACGTAAAGGCAGTGCCTGAAGTTGCATCGAGCAGCGTCCCAAGCTGCTGTAACGTTGATCCAGACACCGTCTTCGAGTCAAATAATTCCTACTGTTGGCGGCGTTAAGCGTAGCATCCCATCTGCACCGCCTTTTCCGTCCACTATGCATTCTTGATGCGACAAAGCTCTCATGTGAGTCACCGTCAAAGTTTGCGAAAGTGACTCCCACTCTCGCGACCGTCAGGGTCATTCAAATGTGCAACGAATGCTGCATTCTTAGCCGACATCATGCGCCCATGATCGCAATGTGATAATCAAACCAATCGAGCCGTTTACAGTTTGCGCGCCCAATCTTGTCGTCGGAAGCAGCAGTCACCTGTTCGCGGATGTGGTGCAACAGGTAGCTCATTGAGGCTATGGATTCGACAGCAGCATAGCAGGCAGCCATCGTCTTCTCCAGTTCCATGCTCTTCTCAGCATTAAATAGGTGAAAACGTTATCTCTCCACCTGTTGACAGCAGAAGCGCAATACATAGATTAACAAACGTATATATGCAATTTGATCTGCAACAACTTGTGACCAGTGCTACACTCAGCTTCACGCAGTACACGTGTCATGAACACTTCATGCATGTCACACTGGCGTACGAGGACATAATCGGGCGGGTGAGTGTGAACACGCCGTGGGTGCGTCCAAGTTTGTCCACACCACGGCATCACGCCGAAAGTGGGCATTGAAATCACCCGGCAGGAATAGCCGGTCACTCCTTGGTACAGACCGCATCACGGAGGACAACTGAGCGTAAAACTGATCTTTTGCATTATCAGGATAACACTTAGTAGAATCATACGTGCTAATTTAAGTTGCAAACGTATCTCTTCCAAGTCGCAGAAGGAGAGTCATCAGTCGTGTGCTGATGCCAGTCAGCTCCACCACCAGTGGCCACTTAGGCAGTCGGTAGCGAAAATCCGACCCCATGTTCACATGGTGCGGAGATGGCGTTTCCCACCCAGTACAACGGCACAGGTAAAGGAAAGGAACCGCTCAGCACCGTTATTTCACGCACCAGGCTCGGGTGGCTCAGCCACGTGTTATATATGCCGGTCCACCGACTTTCGCGACATGCGTTGTTTGCGAGCCGGGGGTGTGGATGGAAGAATAAGGTGGCCAAGCGATTACTTGGTCGAGAGGAACAAAGGCCCTCACTTCGAAGCTAGCTTCGGTTGGACCGTCTGGGCTCCATGGTTGGGTCCGAAACACGATGAGCATGTTTGGCTGGATACACTTGTGGATATGGCTAGGAGCCAACGTCAGTGGCGTTCGTGCTGTGAGTTTCTTTGTCCCACTCCATCCATCTCAGCCTATCCATCCAACCAGGATCCCACTGTATAGTCTTACATAATTTCGCACGGTAAAATTTTGTCGCTGTTTAGTATCTGGATGGTAGCATTACCGGAACGATGCCCAACCGTTACCGGTAGATCAGTAGGCTTGCACTTGTTGCATTTTCCCCTTCCTTCTTATATGTATTGCGGCACAGTAGCTGTGTTTCCCACCAAAAGCTAGCGTGTATAATAATGATGACGATACTCAGTACAACATGCAACCACCACCATCCTTATGCAGCTTGTCTTGGCCAGCGCGCCGAGTCGCGTTGAGCAAGACAATATCGATCCCGTAGCGCGTGTATCCTTGCGAACAGTGCGGTGTGTCTCTCGGGTAGTTTAGTGCAGTTCTGATCGAGCAGTGTGCGCAAGTTTGAGCACCCGATGTTGAGCGTTTTGCGCAGAAGCATACGATTGCGTTGGTGGGAAATCGTGTGGGTGGATTGAGGGATGTTGTGGGTTAGTTAAAACCGCCACGGAGTGACTATGTGCAGGGGGAGAAGAAAGAAGAGTGGAACCAGCAGTAGCATATTTTCGCTAATCTACCTCGTTGTATGTAGCAAACAATGCGACTCTTTTAACAAAGCCACCGCGCGCCGGCCGACCCCGCATGGGTTTATTAAAATTGGTGTAATTCATGGTTGAGAGGCGGATAGGATACTGACAGGCCGCCCACACATAAAATCAGAAAGACTGGGGTCCACAGCCACATCCTCCGATAAAGCGTACACCCGAAAGGCAGCGGGCCATGCACCAAGAGCCAGTGAACCGACTAGTGCGCAACCGTGTGTACTGGATCTCAGCTAGAGGTAGGGTAAAATACAACCCCTAAACAGCGGTCACTACGAGGCGTCCAGACCTAGAACACATGGCACAACATAGGGAGCACTGGGTCAACGATCTGTCAGGATATAGGCACCACAACGCCCAACGCACAATGGGCCCACCCGTCGATATATATATATATATATATACATATATATATATATATATATATATATATATATATATATATATATGAGTGCGTTGTTTGCAAACGGCGTGAACCAGTTGCAGCACATGACTTCGGTTCTCGCTTCGACAGCGGCCAAATTCGGGCTCACCATAAACGTAAATAATACAGATGTTTTGAGCCTTTTTCACTAACGGAATCGATGGGTCTACCGAAACTCCGCAGTGGTAAATACGTTTTGGAAACCACGTTCAGATTTTACTACCCAGAAAACGTGATGTATACCCACCTGCAAATGACGAACGAGCTGCGCGTCTGCGAACCGAAGGCAGCTGTCGCGTTTTTAAAATTAGAAAAACAGATGCGGAGCAACCATCTGCTTACTGCTAGGACGATATTGATGATATACGAATATATGGTCCGTTCTTCTATATGACAAGGAAACCTGGGCGATGTATCGAAAAGATGTCCATTTGGCGCGAATTCTACGATAGTGTCTGCGTCGTATTTTGCGCATCGGTTAGGGTGACCGAGTTGCAGACACGCCGGTGCTCCGCCAAAGTGGGATGTATGCAGTAGACTACATAAGTAAATAAGTAGCATATCCCTCGGAGGTGCGAGGCACAGTCCAACGAGGTGGTCTGACCAATGTGTACAGAAAGATCGCACAAAATAATCGTTCACGCTTTATACGATGGATTCAAAACGGATTTTTGAAGTAATTGGCAGGTTTAAGGTATTGGAGAAATTGATAAGCTGGTGACAATAACAAATTCATATGTAACCAAATGTTCAAGTGGAACCGTCCCCAGGAGACTGGCTTCCATGCAGGGTATTCCCTCAAGAGGTTTCACCCGCACTTCTATGCCCTTTCCAGACGTGTGAAGGTGTGGCAAAGTAGCCAGCACCTGTGTAACATGTGTTCTTTTTAGCGCGGCTTTAATGCCACATATATTATGATAGAAACTACAACCCGGTTCCTTCATGCGGATCAATCAAGTATGGTACTTTTTCATACGCCAGTCAGTTGGTGGCAATGCGACGTGCATGGGTATCATTGGATCGTCAGATGATAGAGAGCAGAAGAAAGATCCTTCGTCAGCTCCTTCCCTTTCCGATCAGTGCGGAGATGGCGTGGATCATTGCGGAACAAGGTTCCGCAGACGACCACTGAAACTGTCTTAAAGGCAGTAGAATCCCAACGCACTCAGATGAGAATCCAACAGTTATTTGAAACGTTCCTCTGTCTCAGCATCAAGGAAGAGGAGGGGTGGCCAAGCGATGACTTGGTCCAGAGGAATGAAGGCCCTCACTTCTGAGCTGGCCTCGGTTGGAGCGTCTCGGCTCCCTGGTTGGGGTCCGAAAGACGATGAACACGTTTGGTTGGATACACTTGCTGATACGGCTAGGAGCCGACCTCAGTGGCGTTCGTGCTGTGAGTTTCTTTGGCCCACCCCATCCCTCTTAGCCTCCCCCTCCAACTACGATCTCATTATTTAGCCTTATATAAGTTTGCATAGTAATTTTTTCTTGGTGCACAGCAGCCGGCTGGTAGCTTACCGGAACGATGCCCATCCGTTACCGGTAGCTCAGCCAGCTTGCACCAGTAGCATGTTTTTCTCCGCTTTTTCTATGTATTGCGGCACAGTAGCTGAGGTGTTCCCCACCTCTAGCTAACGTGTATGATGATGGTGATGACTCAGCATCAAGGATAGGCTCCGGTAACCGGTTCTAATCATTCACTACGCAAGTTGATAAGGCTATATTGAGCCGCACAAGGAGATTCCTCAGTTTGAACAGTTTCAAGCTGTAACCTCGTGTCGAACTCTCAGTGTTGAGTTGAAAGAAGTTATGTAACTCGCACTCCAGTTCTCCTCTCGGAATACGTCGAGTGAATATCAAATCTCCGCGGTGACCGCGGTAACCTAGAAAGAAGTTCAGTCGTTGAAGTCGGAGTGGATAAGACAGATCTCGAAACTCAGGGACGGATTTGAATCTACGCCGTTGAACCTTCTCTAGCATATCACATTCGGATTTGGTGAGAGGGTAGGCAGCGGATAGCCCGTATTCGAGAATCGGGCGTACATGCGAGCCAAACAGGAGTCGGAAAAGCCCAAGGGTCAGGAGAGAAAACGCTCTACGTATAGTATGGAACATGCTGTAGGCCGCGGCGACCCTCTTCTGGGTGTCTTGAATAGATCTGAGGTCTGATGTCACTATCACCCAAAGCTCGCTCTCTTGGGTTGCACTTCAGAACAAGGAACCACCAATGTGGTAAGTTCCAAATCAGCTAGATGTGTCAACGGGGAGAACAGAGCATTTGTCACGATTTACGGACAACTGCCACTTAATCGACCAATGATGGAATAGATCGAGCGTAGATGGTAATCTGTTCGTGTCTACAAGGCTGGATACTTCCATCCACAGCTTTAGGTCGTCAGTGTAGATTAGGCAATCCATGGTCAGTGATGAAGGAATAGAAAAGTACGGGACCGAGGACAGAGCCGTGTGGAACCATACTCGTCATGAGAACAGGAGCAGAAAATGTGCCATTCACCTTCACTTGCATGGAGCGGTGGTTTAGGAAGTCGGAGATCGAAGACAGGAGGTTCCCAGAAAGACCGGTTCCTTGGAATTTAAAAAGAAGCCGTTCATGAGTACTTTTGTCAAAAGCTTTGCTGAAGTCAACAAACACAACGTCCAAGCGTTTGCCGGAGTCTAGTGACCTTGCCCAGGTCTTCTTAACAACCAGCAAGTTCGAGGTACGGGAGAGTGCTTTTCGGAACCCATGCTGGGTATAAGAAATGACATCTTGTCCCTCAAGATGAAGATTAACAGCCTGTTTTAGGATCCGTTCATAACTTTAAAACAGGCAAACAAACAACAACAGCAGGACATCAGCCATATGAACTGATGCTTCGCTGCAATACAACCATGATGACGAGGCTGAGCCTCACTAAAAGCAGAACTGTGAGCACCTTGGAAGTAACACAAATCAGGCACAGTCGGCACAGTCAGTTCGGGTACCCTTTATGAGGACGGGCACGACATCCGCAAAGCTCAAACGAAAATAACAACAGCAACAACAAAAAAGAACGACAACAACAAAAACAAAGTACATCAGCTAGTTAAACTGATGCTCTCCTGCCACATAACCATGATGACCCATGAAATAAAAAATAGTAAGAGGCAAGAAGGACTTACTTGACAATATTAACCCCAAAGGCAAACACCCAGGGTCAAGGTGTATACACCTTGAGTAGAAAAGATACCATCACAAACAGCTGGCTATCGTCCAAAGATAAGGCGCCATCGATGAGAAAGCTTCCGTACGGCCCCCACTGCCCTGCGTCATAATCAGCCATTACCCCGCAGATAACTCAGCACCAAACACACTTTAAATAGAAGATCCCACTAGATGGCAACATGCGCGCCACTTGTGTCGGTTAAAAGGTCTCGAGCCAAGCACCAGGCGACTCACGTGGACTCCAGCAAGGAAGACGAGACGGACCAACGGTACACAGTTTGGTCGTCAGTGACTTCATTTCCCGCTGCCAAGTCAACTTCTGTCCACCTACAGCCTTGGGCCACCCTACACATGGCAGACTAAACAAGGCCCTCCTTGGTAAGCAGTGACCAGGCATACGTAGCACGTGCCCAAGCCAACACAACTTATTCAGTGCTATCTGTTGTTCTAAGGAGCTAGCATGGAGCTAGCATATCATCGTTGTGGACACGCTGATGCCATCCGACACCAGCAATGCTTCGCAAACAACTATGATCAAAGACTTGAAGGCACCTCAGATCTTCAGACCGAAGGGACCACGTCCACTTTCCCATAGAGCAGAACGGCCCTCACTGTAGCCTTGTATACACGGCCTTTCAGATGAAGGGAAACTCCATTATGGCGCCAAAAATGCCGCAGGTTCAAGAAGGCAGCTCTGACTTTTGCAATGCGTGAGCTGACGTCAGTTTCTATGCGCCCATCGTTGCTGATGCATTTGCCAAGATAAGGGAATTGATCAACCACCTCGAGTTCCTCGTTAGCAAGGGTCAAGGGGTCATAAAGTGGCTGTTTTCGTGCCGCTGGCCCGGATTTCCTCCCACCTGCACTATTTAAGTATGGAGGTGAAGTCCTCTGCAAAGCACTGACCTCCCTATTCGAACGTATCTGGAACGAAGAGAGTGTGCCGGCTAATTGGAACGAATCGATTATTGTGGCAATATACAAGAAGGGCAGTCGCACAGACTGTGCGAACCACAGGGGTATTAGCCTAACGCCAGTTGTGACAAAATTACGGGCCTCGATTATCGTTCGTCGCCTCACTGCAGAACGGGAATCTCGGATTAGGGAAGAGCAGGCCGGTTTTCGCCCAGGACGTGACTGTATAGACCATATATTTACTTTGCGACAGGTGCTAGAGCAGCGCCACGCATACCGCAGACCGACAATAGCTGTGTTCCTCGATTCAAGAGTGCGTTCGATTCGGTCAATCGATCGATTCTGTTCGAATTACTTGCGCGAAAAGGTGTTCCCACGAAATATGGGAACATCCTTCGTGCTCTATACTCGAACACTACAGGCCGCGTCAGGGTCTATGGTGTCCTATCGGATAGCTTTCCGACTACAAGTGGCGTTCGTCAGGGTTGTCCGATTTCCCCGTTTTTGTTCAATTTCGTCGTGGATTCTATCAAGGAGTGTTCCCTTGCGGAATCTCAGCATGTAGGCGTTGAAGTGCTACCAGGTGAAAGGTTAGTTGATCTAGATTATGCGGACGATATCGTATTGCTTTTCGACAATGTTGAGGCGGCACAATCAACCCTGAATAGTCTGTGTAGAGTGGTCCCATTATTTGGTATGCATTTCGCACCTTCAAAGTGCAAAGTGTTGCTGCAGGACCACCAGCCACTTGATGACCCCTTGACCCTTGCTAACGAGAACTCGAGGTGGTTGATCAATTCATTTATCTTGGCAGCTGCATCAGCAATGATGGGCGCATAGAAACTGACGTCAACTCACGCATTGCAAAGGCCAGAGCTGCCTTCTTGAACCTGCGTCATCTTTGGCGACAGAAGGGAGTTTCCCTCCGTCTGAAAGGCCGTGTATACAAGGCCACAGTGAGGGCCGTTCTGCTCTATGGTAGTGACACTTAGCCCCTTTGGTCTGAAGATCTGAGGCGCCTTCAAGTCTTTGATCATCGTTGTTTGCGAAGCATTGCTGGTGTCGGATGGCATCAGCGTGTCCGCAACGATGATGTGCGTAGGCGAGTACTAGGTAGTGATAATCATGCTAGCTCCCTAGAACAACAGATAGCACTGAATAAGTTACGTTGGCTCGGGCACGTGCTACGTATGTCTGGTCACCGGTTACCTAGGAGGGCCTTGTTCAGTCTACCAGGTGTAGGATGGCGCAAGGCTCGAGGTGGGCAGAAGTTGACTTGGCAGCGGGAAATGAAGTCACTGACGACCAAACTGGGTGCCGTTGGTCCGTCTCGCCTTCCGGGTTGGAGTCCACGTGACTCACCTTGTGCTTGGCTCGAGACTTTACAGGACATGGCTCGCAGTAGACACCAGTGACGCGTCTGCTGCCGTCTCCTAGTCGGACTGCCTGTTTAAAGTGTGTTTGGTGCTGAGTTATTTGCAGCGTAATGGCTGAATATGACGCGGGGCAGTGAAAGCCGCAAGGAAGCTGTCTCGCCGATGCCGCCTTATCTTTGCACGATCGCCAGCTGTTTGTGACGCTATGTTGACTACACAAGGTGTAGGCGCCTTGATCCTGAATGTTTGCTTAGGGCATTAAGGTTTTCAGGTAAGTCCCCCTTCTCTCCCTCCTCTTATTCTTTATTTCATAGGTCCTCATGGTTGTATGGCAGCGAAGCATCAGTTCAGATGGCTGATGTACTGCTGTTGATGATGATGATAATGAAAGTGGCTGTTGATCCTGCAGCAACGCTGCATTTTGAAGGTGTAAAGCCCATACCAAATAATGAGACCACTTTAGACAGGCTATTCAGGGCTGATTGGGCCACCAAAACAGCGTCGAAAAGCAAGACGATATCGTCCGCATAATCTAGATCAACTAATCGTTCACCAGGCAGCACTTTAACGCCTACATCGTGATAATTCCGCAAGAAAACGCTCCATCATAGAATCCACGACGAAATTGAACAAAAACGGGGAAATCGGAAAACCCTGACGAACGCCACTTGTGGTCGGAAAGCTATCCGATAGCCCACCGTAGACCCTGACACCCTGTTCGAGTATAGAGCACGCTGGATGTTCACATGTTTCGCGGCAACACCTTTTCGCGCAAGTAATTCGAACAGAATCGATCGGTCGACTGAATCGAACGCACTCTTGAAATCAAGGAACACAGCTATTGTCGGTCTGCGGTATGCGTGGCGCCGCTCTAGCACCTGTCGCAAAGTGAATATATAGTCTAAACAGGCACACTCTGGGCAAAAACCTGCCTGTTCTTCCCTTAGATTCCCGTTCCACAGTGATCCGACGAACGAGAATCGACGCCAGTAATTTTGTCACAACTGGTGTTAGGTTATTACCCCTGTGGTTAGAACAGTCTGTGCAACTGACCTTCTTGTATATTGCTACTGTAATCGATTCGCTCTAATTAGCCGGCACACTGCTTTCCAGATACGTTCGAATAGGGAGGTCAGTGCTTTGTAGAGGACCTCATCTCCATCCTTAAATAATGCAGGTGGGAGGGAATCCGGACCAGTAGCAGGAAAACGATCGAGGACTGTGATCGCGTTTCGGACCTCGGCCTCCGACGAAGGCTCTAAACTAACCGTCCATGACTCTTCCTGCATTACCTGAGTAGGAAGAGGTCCGGGAGCAGAGGGCCAGCTGAAATGATCTCGAAAGTGTTCCGCACAACGAGCCATACGGCGCTGCTTATTATGTAGCAGTGTACCCGCGCTATCTCTGTCTCACTGACGCCTGGTTTCCTGGGACCAGTGGTGCGGATCAGCTGGAAGAGCTTGCGGTAAATGACTCCTGTTCCTGTCTCCTCCATTTCTTGAGCCCTACTGGTCCACCTGGCTTCCTTGTCAGCACGTAGGCTCCGCTTTAGTTCGCGCCTAATAGCCCGTCTGATCACATTGTGCTCAGAGCCAGCCGGGAGGTGCCTTCTAGATTCCAATAGGTACACCGGCCTCGAGGATATTCAGTGACTGGTGCGGTGACGACTGATAGTGCCACAAGCAGATGCTCCTGTGTCCGGTATGGCGGCCGAGATCCTATTCCACTGAAGCTCGGTTTCATTAGAACAAGACGGTTCGGTATACAGTGCGTCTTGATAGGCTTGCCTGACCGAGGGCTGAGACAATTTCTCAGCTGCCAATAAGGGGAGACGCTTTGTGCGCCTCCCGGTAAAGTTCATCGAGAAACGACAGTATACCAAGGTATGATCAGAGTGGACACAGGTACTCCAGTACGAGCGACAATCCAGGATGGAATCACGCCACCTGTAACTTAGGGCTATGTGATCAGTTTGGGTCCATCGCTGCTCAGCTACAGGAGGACGCCCAGTAGCACTTTGGCGCCCACTGCGTCCAAAAGCAGTGCTACTAAGAAGCAACTGGTGCTCCGCACACTGTTGCAGCAGGCGCTCGCTGTTGTCAGTCCGTTCGGAGTTAAGCTCATAATTACCACCCAGCTGAGCTTCTGAAGAGCTCAGACGCCCTACTTGTGCGTTCATATCCCCTGCAAGTACTATAATATCTGAACTAGTAGCACTGCGTAGTAGCGTGTTCAGTTCGTGATAGAATGTGTCCTTGACAGCATTAGACCTGCAGTCGGTGGAAGCATAAGCGGAAATCACAAACCAACTGCGTTTTATACCACTTCGCTAATCCACCTTAGCTGATGTCGTCAAACGGGCTGCACATAAACGACTGTTTACTTGAATGCAATCAATCAACAATGGCTCAGCCTGGGAGCTTAGAACGATACCTACACCGGCTTTACCCTTGAGTGCTGCGTCGTCGTCTCCGGATGCGTGCACCCAATAACGAGAGGACAAGCCAGGTGCAGTTAATTCAACAATCACATTAGGGTCCTTGATCTTCGTTTTGAACACACAACACATCAATACCCAGTGTGTCCAATGTGGATGCCAGTGCAGCGTCTTGACCTATTTGTCTTATAGTGTGAACGTTGTAGGTCATCAAGCAAACGGGTCAACGTGGGTTTATAGGGGACTTTTGCCGATAGGCGCCCGCTGGGTGTCGCGAGGTGGCTGCAGGTGGTTCTACTCCAGTGCCACTTCGGTTGCTGTCAGTTGAGCTGGGAATTATGGAAGGAAGGTTAGTAACGGGGGTCGGGATGGGAGTAAGAGAAACAGCTGGAAAAGAAGGGAGGCGCCAGCAGTTGCATGTTTTCGCTTATTCGCCCTGCTGTATGCAGCAGATAAGGCGACCATTGATAATCTGTGCGACGGCCGATGCAGGATGAAGTTTATGTTTGAAGAAAAAGTCATGGTTGTATTTGGGTTGGGATACTGTCAAGGCGCGCAAACCTAGACAGGAGGACGATTAGGGTCCTCATACAAAGCCTTTGGCTCAAAATCCTGTCCAAGACAGCGGGGAGGTGGTAATGATTTAGTTTTAAAGAAATGGACGCTATCCCATTATAAACCCTAACCGGGAGGACCAGGAGACTGAGTTTGTCTGCTCTCTCACCATTGACCAACCTGGTAGGAGTCACTCAAGATGCCCGCAGGCACCAACAAGTATAGCTCAATGGGTCAAGGATGTACGCAAACCATCGCACCACGTTAAGGTCCAGTCTCATTGCGACGGGTTTGATAAAAAGTCATGGTTGTATATGGGCTGAGATATTGCCAGGGCGCCCAGACCTAGATAGGAGGACGATTAGGGTCCTCATCCAAAGCCTTTGGCTCAAAAGCATGTCCACAAGGCAGCGGGGAGGTGGCAATGATTTAGTTTTACAGTACTGGACACCATACCATCTCAAACCCCCTACCTGGAGGACCAGGAGATTGAGTTTGTCTGACCTCATACTTTTGACAAACCTGATAAAAGTAGCTCACAGTGTCCGGAGGCACCACCTAGTATAGCTCAATAGGTCAAGGGAGAACGCAAACCGTCGCACCACGTTAAGGTCCAGTCTGATTGCGACGGTTCCATAGGTTTCATCATTATTGACGTCAAACAGATTGGACGATAATTGGCTGAATTATGTCAACTTCCTGCTTTGTAGATGGGTTTGACGATACCCACTTTCCAAGCTGTCGGAAGACGGCCAGCTTCTAGTGAGCAACGAAAGACTTGAATATGGGTGAAGCTTTGTACTCCGTCATAGTCCTGAGGAACAAAGTATGCAATCTATCAGGGCCAGCTGAGCTGTACGGATCTAACTCAAGAAGAGGTTTCATCGCAGAATCAGTGTTAATATCTACTTGGGCCAACGAAGAGAGAAATGTGGATACGGTTGACACTAAATGGTGTTTCTTTCGAGTAAACAGAAGTGTATTGCTTAGGCAAGTGACTAGCTTTCTCAGCGTCCTCGTGAAATAAAGCTTGATGATCACAGGAACACAAAGCAGGGATGCCATTACCAGCTCTAGTGTTACTTTTCAAATAAGAGTAGAACATTTTAGGCGCGATTCTGGTGTAGTGCCAATGATATTTCGTAATGTCGGCGTTTCTGACGCTTCATCGCGACACAAACATTCCTGACAGTTGTAGCGACAGAAACCGGGTTCTGACTTAGATTGCCGAAAGTGGTCCCATAATTTGCGCCTTCTATCCATAGTTGGCTTAAATTCTCGATCTATCCAAGGTGGATCTCTAGTGAAGAGCTTTCGATGGGAGGAGGGAACGACGTGCACAATTAGCGACGTCATGTTGGAGAGTACAAGATTCCACGCGTCGTGCAAGTGAAGGTGTTCAGGGATACCTCAGTCCGTAGCGTTTGCGACCGTTTTCAGACGGAGTGGGTCGGCACGCCAAAAATTCCGTCGGTGACCACTGTGGCTATGGATCGTGAGACGGCGAACCCATTGGAATGAAACAACACAATGATCGCTCTTGCCTATGGGTTGAAGAACGGTTAGGTTCGTGACCTCCGAATCTGCCGGGGAGAGCACGAGACCTAGGATGTGCGGAGTCTGGTCTGGAAAAATACGAGTTGGCGCCAAAATATGTTGAACGAGGATGCAGTCGAGAGCGGTTTTAAGCAATGTGGCATCGAAGCAGTCAGATCGGCGATCACAAAGAAGTAGGTCCAAATCGATATCCGGTGCACTGAAGTCCCCCAAGATTAGACAGCCCTTGCGCCCAGCGTGCATCCCTATCGAGTCCAACAAGCGCGCTCCGAAGCCCGATGGCGCTCTGTAGACGACACCGACCAAGAGAACTGCATCTGTCATGAACACGGCACCAGAGGGCTTCGAAATGGTCGTCATGGTCACTGATAGCTTCAACTAAATGTACTTTGAGATCTGACTTCTAGTAGAGAATTACTCCACCACCTGACCTCACTCTGTGGCGATCGGACCAAAAGTGGTGATACCCAGGGATAGACACTTCAGAGTCCGTGATCTCTGAGAACAGCCAGGTTTCGGTAAAGGACATGAGGTCTGGACGAGTCTCCGAAGTAAGCAACTGTATTTCATCCAGCTTATTCCTTAGATTGCACATACTGGCAGATATCACGCGTAGACCGTTTTTATGCTTTACTGTCTAGGAGTGACGAGAGTCGGCTTCCAATAGGCTCTTGTGGTCTTCCGAACTACGCCAAAATCCACGATATGCAGGTCGGTTTCACCACTCTCCAGGCGCGTTCGTAGATCCTCTACAGCCTTCTTCATTTTAATTCGGCCGTCGGGAGAGAGGTCCCGTAACATGTATAACGGTTCACGCTTGAGACGCGGAGTCCGTCGCAGAATGCGCGCGCACCCCTGTTCGTTTCCGCATACAATCTTGAGGCGGCGAACCTTGAAGGAATTCTCCTGCTTCTTAACGAGACGGAAGGCAGAGACAATGTTTATTCCCTGTTCGCCTGCATCAAACAGTAGAGAAATCATTCGCTCGAGCAGTATTTGATCATCTAACATTCTCTCAGTAAAGGTAGCCTTATCCGATTCGGCCGAGTTCATGATGATGAGACGACGGTCACGAGATGGTTGAATACGCTCTGGGATCGGTGGCTTACAGGATGATGGATTTTCCTTTATTACTCTCCAGCCCAGAAAGTCTGTTGAAAGTATCTTCATTTGTTACTGAGAAGATGGAAGCTCAAGTTTGTTTAAAGACTTGGTCTTGGTCTTGGTGACACGTGTCTGAACATTGGCCACACGAGGCCAAGGTCATCTTCTTCACTACGGCCGCATATGACTTTGTCATAGGCTCACTAGGCCGGATGTGTGTCAATGGGTCCGAATGGAAAGTAGCCGGGCTGGGATGGCCGCGAATTTTGGAGCGTCGCTGGAAAACGGGTTGCTGCGCTTTCTGGCACGCCTAGCAGAAGGAGCGGAAGAACGGCTTCGGAACATTTTACATTGGACATTGTATTTAATGGGAATAAAAGCGCGAGCTTTACATGACCCATAGGGTAAAAAGAGTTCAGATCGGGTCTAATGAAAGGCCAAGCAACCTTATAGCGGGTTGGACTCGCGTGTTAGCCGTATCTTCATCGGGCTTATGCGGCATTTAAACAGAATGCACGCCGGCTCAAAGCGTGACATCCCACCACGCCCTCCGAAACGGCTATGGAAAGGAAGTAGGTAGAAGAAAAAAGGAAAGAAACTCCATCAAGTAGAAGGTAGTTATATCAGGGAATATCGCGGTGTAGCTCGGCCAGATGACAGTCCAGGCGGGTCTTAAAATCCGCCACAGTGGGTGCCAAGACTAAATCGGCAGGCAGAGCATTCCACGGTCGGCAGATTCGCAAAGCGAAGTAGTGTCGTCTGCAGTTCAGCCGACTGTGCTGATGTGTGAGCCTCAGTGGGTGGCCACGTAGGTGGGAGCACGATTGGTGCAGTGTGAGTAGGTGGCGACAGGGATGTCCAGGGTTGGATAAGATCATAAATACAAGGATCAGGTCGCCCCGTAGACGTCGGTACTTAAGCGAGTAGAGGCCCAGGCAGTGAAGTCGTTGTGGATAATCTAGGTGCTTGAGACCTCGGACCAGTTTGGTTGCTCGACGTTGTGGGGCTTCGAGTATGCGTTGGTCCTTCAACAACCAGGGGCTCCAAGCCTGAATAGCAAACTCCAAGTGGGGTCGAAGAAAAGCGTTGAGGAGGAGGCGGAAATTGCTAGGGTCAATTTGACCGAAGGCTCGTTTCAGCAATCCCACCATGCGGTTAGCAGCAGCAGCTGCTTTCCGGCAGGAAGCGGATACGGAAAGACTCGTCTGGGTAATGATACCCAAGTCTCTTTCGGCTGAAGAGATCTAGAAGATAGACGCTCCCAGGTAATATATAGGAGAAAAAGCGGAAGGGCGGGTAGAAAGGACGCGACATTTCGAAGCGTTAAATGGAAGGTTGTTTTCTATGGACCACTGATGTAGACGGTCGAGGTCCGTCTGAAGTGCGTGGCCATCGTCTGGAAGGTTAATTGTGCGCCACAGCTTCGCGTCATCCGCATATAGCAGCAGCGAAGACTCCACTTGCGGTGTGACGTCATCAATGAAGGCTAGGAAGAGGTGCGGTCCGAGAACAGACCCCTGTGGAACTCCGCTTGTGGCAAGGATGCTGGGGGACAACGCTCCGTCGACGCGTACTTGGACGGTACGGTTTTGAAGGTAGTTCCGGATCCAGTCCATCAAGGCCCCTGAAACGCCGTAAGACAACAGTTTCTGTAGTAGAATGTTGTGGTCGACCTTGTCGAAGGCTTTGGCGAAATCCAAGAATATGACATGCGTTTCTAGGCCAGAGTCGGCAGCAGTCGTCCAGCTATCTCTGGCAAATAGCAGGTTACTCAGGCACGACCGTTGCCGCTGGAAGCCGTGCTGGCAATCGGAGAGCAGTTTCTGGGCCTCATGTGGTCCATTAAAGCGTCTGCGACGATCGATTCCATCGCTTTGGAGATCGTAGAGAGGAGAGTTATCGGTCGGTAATTGGCCCGGTCTTCACGAGTACCGCCTTTGTAGATTGGTGTAATAGTCCCACATTTCTAATCATTGGGAATTTTGCCGTGCGAGAAGTGGGTGCACAGCTCCGCTAGGGGTAAAGCTAGAGAGGCAGCGCACGCTCGCAAGAGCCTTGGTTGGAAACTATCAGCGCCAGGAGTGCCGTTAGCCACTGGGATTTGCGTTTCGCCAGGACCTTCTCCGGAGTAAACTGATCAGTTGTCAGGGAATTTGGGGGTGCGACCGTAGAAGGTACTATCGTTGTATGCATTGATGGGACGGAGAATGTGGTTGCGTACCGCTGGCGCAGGACGTCTGCTGTCTCGTACGCTGACTTTATAGGCCCAATAGAGGTCGTCAGCGCGGTGACACGGTACTTGACTTGTTGAAGACTTGATGTGACTATACGAAACCTTGGGACTGGAGGAAATTTACGCATAAGCAGGCACTGATGCTCACTCTTATCTTCGTGTACAAGGTGGACGCATTGATTACGGATGAATCGGTAATGTTCTCACTGAGGAGCCGTTGGATGAGAGCGATAGTTTTTCCATGCCTTGTTCCTGGAGACCATTCACTTCCGCGTATGACTTCGGGCGAGTGCTGGACGTCTCTTCCCTATGGAAACGTGTTTGCAGGTCGTGGAAGTAGAGCAGAGTTTACGTAGGGTAAGGCAAAAGGTTGACCACATGCTGTCGGCACTCGGTTGGAGCTCGGGTGACCAGTTGTTAGCGGAAATGTGGTTCAACTTTCCGTAATCAGTCCAGCGTTTGGTATAAGTTTGTGTGCTGACGTGTTTTTCGGCGAAGCATTTAAACTCAAACCGGATGACCCAGTCGTCGCTGAGCCCTAGAGGGGACTCATACTCAGCCTTGCCGAACAACCTCCTCGTGGTGCCAGCTGGGTGCTTCGGGTTTAGCCCGTTCCAGCAAACAGTTCGGCGGCAGTGTTCCAGGATGCGGTGGATTTTCGTCTGTCAAGCGTTCTCCCTATAAAAAACCACATAAGTCCGTTTAGTAACACTGTGACGTGGCGTATGTGACTCGCCACTAAATAAAGTCACTGCCCCTTGCCTCACTCTGAGTGGCATATAGTTCAAGGGTGTGTTGAGCCCTAAGTCCTAGACGGTTTTAGAGGGGTATGGACCACTTGTTTGGTCACCGGCTCCCAACGGGTTGCGATACCCTCATATCGCCCTGCTGCCTTGTAGCTTAGATCCTGGATCAACGGCTCGGGGTGGGGCCCCCTAAGACAACCCTCTACTTCGGCCTGGGCAACCGGGTAGTATCTCGCCCACTGACGAACCATGGACTTACAACACGACCATTCATCCGCTGTCTTGCTGCTACAATGCTATTCACTCATGTTACTATGCCAACTGCACAAGCACACGCCACCATTTTACCTACAATTCCCGTGTACCATTCACACCCATTTTTACCTGATTCCTCTACAACGATCAATCCCACCTACACTGATGAACCTGTACCCGTGACATCTGCCAACTCAACCACACAGTACTCAACAGAGAGTTGCCGGTCCCAAAGTCGCCCATCTTCGCTCCTGCAACCCGGAACGCAATTCAAACTTGCAGCCTTCAACGTACGCACATTTCTACAGATCGGTCAGCAAGCTGGACTCTTGCACGCACTCTAGACGCCCTTGGAATTGATATCTGCTGCCTGACTGAAACACGACTCCAGGACTCTAACTCGGTCTACCAGCTGGTGTCACCGCTCCACTCACGCACCCGGTTCTATCTCCGCCTCTCTGGTGACGCCGAGTCTGCCACATCTGGGCAAGCTGGTGTTGGAATCGCCCTCAGTGCTAGAGCCGAGACTGCTTTGATTGACTGGATTCCGATCAATAGCCGCCTTTGTGCGATGAGGCTCCATGGCTCTTGTAAAGTCAGCAGACGTCGAGTCGAAAAGCGTGCTCTCTTCGTGATCTCTGCCTATGCGCCCACTGACTGTAGCTCAGACATCGTCAAAGACCAGTTCTACCAGAACCTTCATGAGCTGCTCCTAAGGGCTCCGAAAACAGACATCATTGTTTTGGCAGGTGACTTCAACGCGCGTGTCGGTCGTCTGCTGCCATGTGAGCGCCACCTCGGAGGACCGCATGGATATGATGATGTTCGCTCAGACAATGGAGAGAGACTGCTCAGTCTTTGTGCTGATCATCAACTATTCCTCTCCAGCACCAGCTTTCGTCATCCTGGACGCCAGTACGCCACTTGGCGCCCCCCATCATCAACCCAGCGCTGGTCACAGATTGACCACATAGCTATAAGTCGCAGGTGGCGCGGCAGTGTACGCGACTCCCGATCATTTTGGTCAACATGCGTCGACACCGATCATGCACTGGTGTGTGCGACCGTTTGCATGCGTTTTGGTGGTTCGCCTAGGTCAAAACACACCCGACTGAACACCTACAAGTTGGAGGACCCAATGGTGAAGAGAGATTATCAACAAAAGCTTCGCGAAAAGCTCCCTCTCTCTCACACTCTGGATGTTGATCAACACTGGTCAAGTCTCCAACAAGCCTTGTTGTCGGCCGGTTTGTCCAGCTGTGGCCTCACTCGCTCCACTCCCAAATGTTGGATCTCGGGAAGATCATCAGAATTGCTGGATCGTCGACGGGCGGTGCCTGCTGGCGCAGAGTACAACGAACACCGCCGGTCTATTACGCAACAGCTGAAAGCAAGCCTTCGCTCTGATCGTGAATCTTGGTGGTCAAAACAAGCTGGTGAGATGGAAGCCGCTGCATCAGCTGGCAACTTCCGCCGTCTGTTTTACATCATCAGGGCCACTGGTTGCAATTTCCACGCTATCAGCCAGACGATTTGCGAGGCAGACGGCACGAAGATCACCAACCTTCACAGACGATTGGGTCGCTGGTCAGAGCATTTCGCTCTTCAATTCAACCACCCAACACAGTCCCCTGCGACACCTCCAGCCCCAATGTATGATGCTTGGCCTGTCTCCACAGCCCCCCCCCCCAAATGAAGCAAAGATTCGAAATGTAGTTCATTCTTTGAAACGCCACAAAGCTTCGGGTCCCGA
The DNA here is from genome assembly GCA_944474145.2 of Dicrocoelium dendriticum. Taxonomy (NCBI): domain Eukaryota; kingdom Metazoa; phylum Platyhelminthes; class Trematoda; order Plagiorchiida; family Dicrocoeliidae; genus Dicrocoelium; species Dicrocoelium dendriticum. Next base: position 220,067,089 of record OX104063.1, read on the forward strand.
CAACCTACCACCAGCTCTATTCAAAGATGGTGGGAGTGTACTTATCAGCGAAATCCTATCGCTGTTCACGAAAGTTTGGACTGAGGAGAAGGTTCCGAGCTCATGGGGAGAATCGGTCATTGTCCCAATTCACAAGAAGGGTTCCCGCGCCGATTGCTGCAACTACCGCGGAATCTCCCTAATCTCTGTCGCATCCAAAATCTTCGTGTCAATCCTACTTGGCAGGCTTTCAACGAGTAGAGAGGAGTTTTCCCGAGAAGAACAAGCCGGATTTCGTCCAGGCCGCGGCTGCATCGACCAAATCTTTGCGCTTCGGCAATTTCTCGAACTTCGTCACATCCACCGGCGGCCAACAATCGTAGTGTTTTTGGACATCCGAGCGGCATTTGATTCAGTAGATAGATCTGCGTTGTGGAACTGTTTACTGAAGAAAGGTGTGCCCGACAAGTTTGTAACCATCCCGAAAGTACTTTACAGTCACACGTCGGGCAAAGTTAGGGCTTACGGCACGCACTCCTCTTCATTCGCTGTGACCAGCGGTGTTCGCCAAGGTTGCCCTATTTCACCTTTCCTCTTCAATTTCGCCATCGAAGATGTTCTCCAAAGAGCACTGGAAGGTGTCCAGGACTGCGGTGTTGAGCTTCTCCCTGGAGACAGACTCACGGACTTGGACTACGCCGATGATATCGCCTTGCTGGGGGACGACCCACAATCCGCTTGGCGATGGAGGCGTCTAAGTACGGCCTATGCTTCACTCCGGGAAAATGTAAAACGCTGCTCCAGGATTGGCAGGTGCCTGAACCCGCGCTCACCATTGCTGGACATGTTCTGGAGCAAGTCCCTTGCTTTACTTACCTAGGGAGTTGCATCACGGCTGGTGGCGGTGTTGGAGATGAAGTCTCACAACGGATTGCAAAGGCCCGCCTTGCATTCATCAAACTGAGACATCTATGGCGTCGTCGTGATGTCAGTCTCAAGCTCAAGGGCAGGGCGTACAATGCTTCCGTCCGTGCAGTACTCTTGTACGGCTGTGAGACGGCCTATTCGCTCGGAAGATATGAAGCGGCTATCAGTCTTTGATAATCGCTGTCTACGAAGGATTGCTAGGGTGTGGTGGCAACACCACGTAAGCAACGCAGAGGTGAGAGACCGCGTGCTTGGGGCGAATAGCGCCAGTCTTCAAGACGTTATTCTCCGACATTGCATGCGCTGGCTCTGGCATGTTCTGCGCATGCCAGCCCATCGCCTTCCACGTCGAGCGCTATTTGCACTCCCAGGGAGCGATTGAAAAAAGTGCCGCGGTGGACAGCCGATGACGTGGAGAAGGAGTATGAAGAAGGCGACCTCAAGTTTGGAAGCAGTCGGACCAGTCCGCCTTCTAGGTTGGGGACCACGAGATGCCAAATTGCAGTGGTTGGAAACATTAAACGTCATGGCCCGCAACAGACATCAGTGGCGGCAATGTTGTTCCGCAATTTCACCATCCTTTTGATACACACAAAAACTCACAAAACAAAAAATACAAAATGGCGTGTGTAAAACCAAAAAAATCGTTTCCCATATTTTTTTAATCGCATTAGTGTTCCCACCTTCTTCACCATTTTCTTCTGCCGTGGTTCTGATGGCACAATGTCTGTTAACAGACTGTGAATAAATATATACGTACTCAACGTGCTCAACCATCAGTTCTTCGTTAGTGAGGATGAGATCTAGCAGGGATGGTCGGTTGTTGGATCGGAATCTGGTCAGCTGATAGGTGTGGTTGTACTACGAGGCCGTGTGAAGAAGATCAATGAAGCTTGATGCAAAGAAGTCAGTAGAGGAGACAGAATGAAATAGACGGGGCAGGTTGAAATCTCATATGATAAGAAAGTGTGTGCGCTTGTGGGTTAACATAAGGTGGGCGTCGTGCAGTAGTTGTGCGTTCTCGGAGAAGTTGTTAGGATGCGGTAAATGATACCAAGACAGCTGGAGTACTTGGCGGTTAGTACGACCTCGCATACGTGTCTGGAAACTGGAGGGCAGTGTTTGTTAAGATGCTGCAACTGAGGGAGATGTCGTAGTACAGTGCGACACCGCCACCTGGGGTTGCGCGGTCAGAGCGGAGAACTGACATGTGAGGAATTTAGATTTCACCGTCGCTTTTGTCGTCGGAGATCCATGTTTCCGTTATGGCTATTAGGTCCGGTTGTATTGACAGAAGTCGGGATTGGAGTTCGGGAGGTTAGGGCGAGGCACTGTGCGTTCGTGTAGACACAGGCGAGGCCAGTTTGTGTGATGAGCGCGGAAGTAATTAGGGTGCTGCCGGTCATTTGTTGACCGTGTTTTGGCTTAGAGGGTTGAAGCCACTACAGTTGGCATTTGGGGAAGCAAGGTGTGGGTCATCGGAGCACAGATGGGTACTGGCGCCTGGTTCGTTGAAAGGCTGAATGTTGGAATGTGCAGGTGAGTAGATTACTCCAGGCAGTGAGGCAGTTGGTGGCGGATGCCTTGGCAATGCAGCAGCATCGATGCAATATCGACAAATTCGGACTGGGCTGTGCTATGTAGCTTGTGAACTACTGGGATGAAAGCCTTAAACCAATTACAACTAAAAGCCTGCTACTCGCGAGTAATATAAAAAATAAATAGCCTCTCCTAGTTGCAAATGCTATGGATATAGCGTCTAGCGAGAGGACGTCATCACCTCGCAGGCAAAATAATAATAATAATAAATCGCCAGCTGTACGCCGTAACGGCGCTTCGTTGCCACGCGACCACCATCAGTCGCGCGTGGGCTGAGTATATCGCGAGGACGCCCGCCCCTACGCGGATTCGAACCAGTCAGACGCGCATACAACTCGGACACTGGCTAGCCACTGTCAGTGACAGTGGAAGATAGGTGGTGCTATATCCCAGTTAGCTTGCAAATTATGTAGCCCAGCCAACGTCCCCCATGGCTCAGTGGCTTAAGCTGCTGGCTAGTTGGCATCTGCCTCTAGCGGTCATGGGTTCGATCCCCAGTAGGGGACCGAGGGAATGCGCACCACTGACGAGCCCAATAGGGCGAAACGCGTCTGGTGCTTTTCCGGACTAGGCTGTGCTATGTAGCTTGTGAACTACTGGGATGAAAGCCCTAACAAAATCCATAGCAAACCTTCGTGCTCAGCATACGTCTTGAAGAGCGGTTCAGTAAGTTGCGAGGAAGGTTTTTGACCACATGCCTAAAGTTTGCAGGCAATGCATTGGATACCCGTAGTCACCACTTTCGCACAATGCAAATACTGTGTTAGACATAACCACATCTCAGAAAAAATTTGACAATTGTCAAATTTTGTCACTAGTGTTTCGCCAAACACGGCTTCACGATATTTCACCTACAAAGCTCTATCAGTATGGCACGCTAAAAAAGGGAGCTGAATTATTGGATGATAGAGAGCTCCGTCACTTCTCGATCGTTGCGGAGATAGCCTGGAGCGGAGAACCACTGAAGCTACATTGGAAACAGCTGGAAACAGCTGAGAATATAACAAATGCTAGAAACGTTCCTCGGTCTCGGCATCGACGATGAACTCTGGAAGATGGTTCCAGTTGGATTCTACTTTCGCTTCTGGATTACTGTGTTATTTGTGTTTCATCTGTGTAAATTGTGTACCAAAAAGTTTCTTTTTGGTGTAGTCTTCAAGTTGTGAAAATTTGGTGAGCATTCTCTCACTTGTTTCGGAGAACTTGTTGATAAATCAAATTACCGTCTGTGTCCGCCATCTTGGATTTGCTCCAACGTGTGATGCCGTGCCAATCTACTTGTGGCTCATGTTCGAAAGTTGTAGGACAAAAGGCCCATGCACTTCGTTGTTTCGGCTGTGATGTTCTGTTTCATATTTCGTGTATCGGCCTATCCGTGGAAGTTTTCCGAAAATCTGTTGACATCCGACATAGATTTTTCCAAGTTGTGTGTGATAAATGCCGCGGTTTACTACAACAAAATACACGGAGACCATCACTACCGGCTCCGGGAAAAGCCATCTCCCAGACGAAACCACTTCATTCAGCTCGTGGGGTCAAACGCGCTCGTGAGAGTACCTCTGTGAACTCCCCTTCCCCTGCAACTCCACGATCTGCACCACCGCCAGCGTCTTCTACCCCTACCGATTCTCACAACCAATGTTCCCCACAGATTGACGACTCAGAGTCGGAGCCCCCTAATCTTTCAGCGCATACCTGTGAACCTCTGAACACTGAAGATAAATGGATCATTCAAAAACGCAAAAGTTCACGCAACAACTTTCAACCTCCCCTAACGACAGACGACCGTCCAAAACCACAAGCCCCTCCACTCCTGCTGCCTCAAGTTCGTCACCGATCTCCCTGAGGCGTTATAATCTCATGGTGTTCCATGCACCAGAGTCAAAAGATGAAAACCCTCAGAAACGTTATGATCACGATGTTGAGTTCCTTCAGGGGCTCGTTGATAAACTGTTGGATGTGGGTGAAGGCAGCGTAACGATAAAACAAGTAGTCCGACTTGGTCAGCATACTAACCAATCATGTCGACCTTTAAGAATCACCTTTGCTGACCACAGCACGCCACAACTCATTCTGTCTCGTCTCTCCAGGCTTAAAGGCACCAGGGTTCACATCCGCCGAGACTTGGAACCCGAAGAGAGGAACCGCTTGAAGACTGCGATCCTTGAGCTTAAACGCCGTACAGAAGAAGGCGAAACTGATCTGCACATCGTAAATTTTCGAGTGATCAAGAAGGGTGCACGAACCCGTATCAGTCGGTTGATCAACCTCAAGGCACGTCCCGCGGTGCCTCTCAGGACCTCCGTGTTGCATTCACAAACATCTGTAGCCTTATGAACAAACGGGATGAGCTGTGTCGCTTCGTTGCCTCTGAGCGACCAGACGTCGTAGGACTGGCGGAGACATGGCTAACTTCTGAGGTAATGGCAGAGGAAGTCGATCTCAGTGGCTACTCATGCTTTCGCTGCGATAGAATATCAAATCCTCGTGGTGGTGTCTTACTTTATATACGGTCTTCCCTGCGTGGGAGGCTTGTAAGCGTGTACCGAAGTGAAGATGGACTGTGTGAACAGGTATGGTGCTCGATCAACCTCAGGCTCGGCAAGCTGACAGTAGGTGCATTCTACCGTAGCCCTCTGAACCGCTCTTTAGATTGGCTACCGCATCTTCGGAACAACATGAGTCGTCCATGTTTTCTACTCATGGGTGACTTCAATTGTCCCCACATTCAATGGCCTGAAATCCAACTCATGCCCGGGTATTCTGAAGTCGAATCAAAGTTTGTTGATTTGTTGCTTGAAACTGGGGCATCGCAACACATATACCAACCTACGCGCATGACGGCGCGTTCGAACCCATCGTGCCTTGATTTGATGGTGACAAATTGCGAACAGCGGTTGCATGACATACGAATCCAGGAGCCCCTAGCTAAAAGCGACCATTCCGTGCTGATAGCCACTATGGAACTGAACTTGCCGAGTGTATCTCCGGTGGAACCAGCTTACAACTACTGGAAAACTGATTTCGATGGATTAAATCGAGCAGCGAGCCAAATGGATTGGTCTCTACCGCATGTTACATCTGTGGAGGACGGTTGGACAGTAATAAAGGAAGGATTGGCTTTGCTTTGTTCTCAGTTTGTGCCGTTGAAATTTCAGAAAGTCGGACCAATCAAACCACACTGGTTCGACAAGGAATATGGTAGGCTGGCTCGGTTACGGCGAAGAATGTGGGACGCATTTCGCCTCTCTGGCTCCGCCACTGATTACGAAGCATATAAAAGACAGCGAAATATTTGCAACAAAGTGAAATTGATAAAGCGCCGGAAGTTCGAAGAAAAGCTTGCAACTGACGCGAGGATGGCCCCAAAGAAGATCTTTGCTTACGTGAAACGCCGTTTGAAGCCAAAAGGTGACGTGTCATGTCTGGAAGACGCGGACGGACACCTGCTAACTTCCAGTTCCGATCGCGCGTCCGCACTGGCCGCTCACTTCGCTTCCGTGTTTGCAAACGACGCGGCGTCCATACCCATCTCAGCGAGTAACATTCCTGTAGAACTCAACAGTTTGGTTTGTGATGTCGACGAGGTGCGCCTGCTACTTGCGAACCTTGACGGTACCAAGCCTGCAGGGCCTGACGGGCTTCATCAGCTAATTATCAAATCACTAGCTGCCATTATCTCGCCTGCTGTTACGGATCTATTCAACAAATCATTGTCTGAGGGCTCATTGCCAAACGACTGGAAGCGCTCGGTGGTGAGGCCGATCCCGAAAGGTGGCGACCCCGGTAAGGTGGATAACTACAGGCCAATTTGTCTTACACCCGTTTTGGCCAAAGTGATCGAGAAGATAGTAAAAAAGCGTGTAATACATCTGTTGCAATCGAAAGAACTTCTGACACCGGCACAACACGGATTCAGGATGGGATATTCTTGTGTTACAAACTTACTTGTGACGAGACAGGAATGGTTGCAAGCACTGAACCGGGGAAAGTCCGTCGACGTAATCAACATCGACATCCCACACCCCCTGTGTTTCGAGCGGAGGGTTGTGCACGCCTGGAACAGTCTGCCAGAACACGTCGTCGAGGCCGAATCTGTGCAGAAATTCAAATCTTTGTTGGATTTACACTGCGCTAACATACGTTTCAGAGAACGGTTGCCACTTGACAACGATATCACCCACTTGTGACTCACTGTGTGAACAAGCATTGTGTGCTACAAAAGGAGTTGCTGAACCATCTCAGGATAACCACCGGACGTGTTTATTTTTTTAAAATATTTTTTGATTATCACCCGATGGAGTTGTACAGAATTATTTTTTACTTGCTCCAAAATACAGTATTCAGTATTCACAATGCGAGTGGATAAAGTCAGGCTGGATCGCACTCGATGTCACAACGGTTTGAACAGTTTCAAAATGTAGCCTCTTGTCGAACTCTGTGTTGAGATGGAAGAATTCCTGTAATTCCCTCCCCAACTCTTCTCTAAGAATATGTCGGGTGAAGACCAAATCTCCGCGATGACGACGGTAATAAAGGGAAAAGAGGTTCAGATTTTTGAGTCGGAGAATAGGACAGGTACCGCAGCTAAGGAACAGAGTTGGATCCATGCCGTTGAACCTAGTCAATCATATCACGTTAGAATTTCGTAAGAGAGCAGGCAGCAGGCAGCCCGTATTCGAGAAGCGGGCATACATGTGAAGTAAACAGGGGTCGGAAGAGTCCCGGAGGCAGGCGACAGAAATCTCTACGTATAGAGTGAAACATCTTGTAGGCTGCAGCGACCTTTCTCTTAATATCTTGATTAGATTTGAGATCAGGCGAAATCATCACTCCCAAATCCCTCTTCTGAGTGGCGTTGCTGAGCAACAAACCACCAATGTGGTAGGTTCCAAATGGGTCAGACGCACCAACTGGAAGAACTAGACATTTCTCACGACTCACTGACAACTGTCACTTAATTGACCAATCATGTAGCAGGTCGAATGTCGATTGTAACCTATCAGCATCTTCCATACTGGATCTCTCCATCCACAGCTTCAGGTCGTCGGTGTAAATTAGGCAATCCGCCTGGAGTGCGGACGGTAAGTCATTGATGAAGACGTTGAAAAGTACGGGGCAGATGACAGAACCCTGTGGGACTCCACTAGTTTACTTGCTCCCGTAATGATAACGGTGAGCGATTGCTACAGCTGTTCGAAGATGCTCCCCTCTTTCTCGCGAGCACAAGATTTCGACACAGCACACGCAGAAGCGTGACTTGGCGGCCAACAGCCTCGGGCCAGCCATGGACGCAAATCGATCATATCGCGATCAGTTACCGCTGGAGAGGCTGTGCCCAAAACTGTCGCTCGATTTGGAGCACGAGCGTGGACTCTGACCACGCACTTGTCTGTGCCGACCGCCGGGTGCGTTTCCGTGGACTCCGCAACGTCGATGTGAACGGATTGACACCAGCCAGCTGGAGAAACCAGATGTTCTGAATGTGTACCAAAATGTGTCGACATCTGCGCTGTAAGCGCCCACTAAACACCGTCGAGGATCACTGATCGAATAGTCGTAAAACGTTACTGTTACCAGGCATATCTTCATGTGGCAAAGCAAATTGCCAAACCGGACATTGGGTCTCTACACAGTCTCTGAAACTTATGGAAGCTCGCCGACGTAATCCGGATGGAAGCGAATACAATGAGGATCGCAAGAATCTCAGGGTAAAACCACGTGCTAGCCTGAGGAAAGACCGCGAAATCTGGTGGTCTCATCGTGCCTCTGAGATGGAAACAGCCGCTACCGTTGGCAATCAACGTAAGTTATTCCGTCTGGTACGGGAAACAGGCAGCATGAGACCTGGTGTTTGCGAGGTAATACGCGACGAGAGTGGGCAGCCGATCCACAGCCTGTCAAAACGCTTGAAGCGTTGGGCTGAACACTTTGCAAGGCAATTTAACCAACCTGAGTTATCGGTTTCTTTTCCGGGCATTGAGCACTCTTCTCCCTGGACCGTCTCCTTGGATTCGCCATCACGCCAGAATTCGAACGTGAGATCCGGCTGTTGAAATTGCATAAGGCCTCAGGGGCAGATAGAATTCCCCCAGCCCTCTTCAAATTCGGGGGACCTGCTCTAATAGATGATTTACACGAGTTGCTAGTTAAACTTTGGGAGCAGGAGACTGTCCCGACAGACTGGAACCGCTCCGTCATTGTCCCAATTTTCAAGGGAAACTCCCGTTTGGAATGCGGCAATCATAGAGGGATCAGTCTGATTTCGATTGCCTCTAAATTGCTTGCCTCTGTCATTCTCCACAGACTGACTGGCACTCGTGAAAGCCAGATTCGTGAAGAGCAAGCCGGATTTCGTCGAGGTCGGGGCTGCATCGACCACATCTTCACCTTGCGTCAATTGTTGGAGCACCGCCATGTTTATTGGCGACTCACCGTTGTCGTGTTTCTTGACATAAAAGGTGCCTTCGACTCAGTCGATCGATGTGCCTTTTGGGACTGTCTGCTGAGGAAAGGTGTGTCTGATAAATACGTAAACATTATCAAAGCGCTGTACGCGCATAGTTCGGGCAGAGTGAGGGTTTATGGCAAACTGTCGCCACCCTTCAGTATCACCAGCGGTGTGAGACAAGGTTGCCCGCTGTCACCTTTCCTCTTTAACTTCGCTATTGATGAAGTCATGGAAACAGCATTCGCTGGACACAACCTAGAAGGTGTGGAGCTACTTCCTGATGAGCGACTTCTTGACTTAGAGTATGCGGACGATATTGCCCTAATCTGTGACAGTTCCCAAACATGCCAAGCAGCACTGGACCGATTAGCACTGGTTGTCAATCGTTTTGGGCTATGCTTTGCTCCATCGAAATGCAAAGTACTTCTCCAAGATTGGCAGGGACCCAACCCTGCGCTAACGCTTGGTGGTGATCTGCTAGAAGTCGTTCAGGAATTCAAGTACCTGGGCAGCTATATTAGCACCCGTGTATCGAAGATGAGGTTACGAACCGTATAGCAAAAGCTCGAGGTGCTTTTGCCAATCTCCGCCACCTGTGACGCAGACGCGACATTACTCTCGCCCTGAAGGGCAGAGTTTATAACGCAGCCGTCCGTTCAACTCTCCTATATGGTTGTGAAACCTGGCCCATCAGGTCGACAGACATAAAGTGGCTCACCACATTCGATCATCGCAGCTTAGCTCATGTCTGGTGGGAGCACCGCGTGAGCAATGAGCGTGTTCGACGTCGCGTATTTGGTGTAGGAAGAGCGAGTGAACCGCTCAGCACCATTATATCACGCACCAGGCTCCGATGGTTGAGCCACGTGTTGCGCATGCCAGCACACCGACTACCGCGACGTGCATTGTTTGCGCGTTGTGGGTGCGGTTGGAAGAGGAGGAGGGGAGGCCAAGCGATGACTTGGTCGACAGAGATGAAAACCCTCCCTTCGAAGTTGACGTCGGTTGGTGCATCCCGACTGCCTGACTGGGGTCCTAAGGACGGTGAACACATTTGGTTGGACACACTTGCTTATATGGCTTGGAGCCGACCCCAATAGCGTTTGTGTTGTGAGTTCCTTTGTCCATTCCCCTCCTGCTTAGCATCCCCTTCAATCACGATCGCACTCGTTAGGCATAATATAACCCTCTTTTTACGGCACGATAGCCAGCTGTTGACTCTGCGGAACGATGTCCAGCCGTTACTGGGGACTGAGCCGGTGTGCCACTGTTTGTTTTCCTTTTCTTGTCATTTGTATTGCGGCACAATAGCTGAGGTGTTTTCCACCTGCAGCTGTTTTCCACCTGATGATGATGATGATGATTATTGACGTCATTTTGGAGTGCACAGGGCTCCAAGCATCGTCAAGAGGAATGGGATCAGGAATACTCTAGTCCATAACGTTTGCGGCTGTTCTCAGACGGAGTGGATCCGCATGCCGAAAATTCCGATGACAACCACCTTGGCTATGGATCGTGAGGCGACGTGCCCACTCTAATGAAACGACACAGTGATCACCTTTGCCGATGGGTTGAAGAACTTAGATTCGTGACATCTGACTGAGCTGGGGTGGGCACAAGGTCCAGAATGTTCGGCATCTGGTCAGAAACAATGCGGGTTGGCATGGTGGCATGCTGAAACAAATTACAATCGATAACGGTCTCAAGTAAGGTAGCATAAAAGGAATCAGGTGGACGACCACAAAGAAGTAAGTCCCAATCGATATTAGGGGCATTAGAATCCGCACGATAAGATTGTCCTTTCCTGCACCGCGTTTCCTGATTGAATCGAACCAGTGAGCTCCGGATCCGATGGCGCTCTGTAGAGGACACCAATCGTGAAGGATATGCATCTATCATGAATACGACATCAAAGGGTAACAATATCACCAGCGTCGCCACTAGCAGTTGCAACCAAATGGGTCTTGAGTTCGGCCTTACAGTAAAATATGACGCCGCTACCGGGCCTACCTAGAAGGGGGTGGGCTGGACAGAGACTGTGTCCGGGGATAGAAACTGAATCTATGATGTCCGCAAATAGCCAACTTTCGGCCATCAAGTCTGGGCGAGTATCTGAAGCAAGCAGCTGTACCACATAAAGTTTATTTCTCAGACTGCGTACATTGGCGAAAAGTACACGCAATCCGTTCTCATGCTCTACTGTCCTGGGTTGAGGGGAATCGGCCTCCAATCGGTTCTCGGGATTCTCCGGATTAGGCGAAAATGCACGATGTGTAGGTCTGTCTCACCATTCGCTCGGCAGGACCAGAGCTCATCAACGGCTGTTTTCATTTTAATACGATCTTCCGGAGAAAGATATCTCAGGACGTAAAAATGCTCACCTTTCAAACGTGAGGGTCCGCCGGAGGTTGCGTCAGAATTCTTCTTCGTTTCAGCATACGATCTTGAAGGGATGTACCCTAGACGGATTCTCTTGTTTCCTGCTCAAAAGGAAGGCAGAGAGGATTATCCCCAATTCACCAACGAATAAAATGGAAATCATTCGCTTAAAGAATTCGGTCATCCAGCACCCTTTCTGCAGAGGTGTCTGGTGGATCCTGATGCGTTCACAATGATAAGACATCGGTCAGGAGAAGGTGGTAGAGTGCGGCCAGAGATCTGCGGCCATGGTGACGCACTGTCCTTGATCAACTTTTCCAACTTGTTGACTTTGTCAAAAAGAGATTTCATTTGGGACTGCGAAGCAGTGTTCTTGGGTTTGGAATGAGGCTTCACCTGAACATTACACATAGTTTGGTTCTGACCAATTGGGAGAGTGGGAGTTTTTCTCACTACGGCTGCGTATGTCTCAGTCGTGGGCTCACTGGGCAATGCGTGTCAAAAGATCAGAATGAGAGGTATATGAGACTCGGCTTCGTTTACCCGTGGGAGTAGCTGATCCGGAATTAGGTGTGGACAGGAAATGTGAGGAAATAAGAGTCCAAGGTAGTGGAAGCTTCAAACTTCGTCGGAGTAGAATGCGGGCTCAGGAGTGGCAATCCGGCGTGAAAGAGTCGACTGTTTAATGAAGTACGGCAGCGGCTACAAGAAACAAAGATAGTCGAAGTAGCGTATCGTTGCAGACTCATATAATTCTGGACAAATGTCGCAGCAGGTAATATGCATCTATCCGTCACACTCAAAGCATTGTACGGCCTTCGAATGCGAGGTCATACCTTTATTGGTTAGCAGGGGTAATAGGGACACATTTTCCAAGGATTTCTGCACTGTAGCAGTGATCAGTCTTATAAGATTTGCCCCTTAACGCCAGTAAATGCCAGCTGCTGACTTCCAGCAATGATGGGATTAGAGTGCAGAATTCTACTGGACCTCTGACATTGCAGCCTGTTGATAAAGCATTGGACATAGGTGTCATTATTACGAATAACTTCAGCACAATGTCAGCATGCTGCTGGCAAGAACTCTTCCGCCTCAGCAGGACCTTATGTAACACTAGATCGGAGGTGTTCCTCACATTATATAAAGCGGTGGTACGACGCCACTTAGAATATCATGTAAAAGCGTGGGCGCCGTATCTCCGGAAGGATATTATTTGTATACAGTACATAAGCTAAGGACTAGAATGATGGGGGGCCAACGTGAAAAGCCGTATGATGAACATCTAAATGGCTTGGGATTGTATTCCGTGGAAAGGCGTAGATTGAGAGTTGATCTAATAGAACTGTTTCGAATCATGAAAGGCCGAAGTGGCATCAAGCATACCGACCTGTTTGAGCCAGCTACATCAGATCACCTGAGAGGTCATCATCGTAAGCTTAGGCATCGATGGAGCTGACAAAGGATTCTTCCTTCTGCTCCCTACATTCCAGTGATTCAGTTAAGATCTCGAGTAGATATCAGGGTGAAATACTTCGCGAACCGCGTATTCGGCAGCTGGAACAAGCTTCCCCTTCGTTGGTGAACCGCAAAAGGGTTGAAACCTTCAGGAGAGGTCTAGACATATGCTAGTTAGAACATTTGCCAAAATATTGTAGACTTATTGATGCTCGTAGCAAAAAACGCATGAAGGCTGAATGTGCAGTATTGCTTTTTTGTTTCGTTTTCTTTTCAGAAGCAAGAAGTGCATTTGGAGGTTGAAATACCGGGAGCCCTTGGTTGGGGAGGGCTAATTTCTGTATTGGCGGGAAAGGGTTTCGCTTCCATTGTCCTCGGTAACAAGTTCAAGTTCAAGTGGGACTGGAACGATAGGATGAATCCCGCAAGTGTTCCTTCTTGAACGGGTCGTCGATCCAGGAGTTGATAGGGGTGCTCCGACTTCTTGATGGGCCTAAAAGGAAAACACCCGAAAAACCCTGATCCACCAAGTTAATGCCCACGTTCCTTACATTAACTGTCCCAGCTGTCAGTTACGTGAAGAGAGGAAGAAAAAGCGAAGGTAAGAGAGTAGGGGAAAATCAGTTAAAAGAAGAGAATAATACCGATGGCGAGGAAAAGTAAAGAGAAAAAGAATCGAAGTATGAAGATGGGAATTAGTCAGGAAAAAGGAAAGGTTTCGTGTTGCCACCTAAGGGCGTCTAGTTGACGCTCAAACCCCTTAACCGTAGATTCCCTGACACCATGTTCTGGAAGCAGGTTCCAGCGCTCGACGACTCGACGTGATAACTGTGTCTCCGCTCTAACTCGATCGGACCGCGGTTTGTCCAGCTTCACACAATGCCCGCGAAGACCAGATAATCTAGTAGGACTAAATAGCATGGACAAATCAGGGCCAACCTTCCCAGTCAAAATACGGTAGGTTAGGATTAGGTCCCCTCTAATCCTTCGATAGTGCATTGACTGCATCCCCAAACTAAGTAGGCGTTCGGGGTACGTTTGCCCTCGTAATCCCTTGACTAACCTAGTACCGACACGCAACACCCTTTCTAGTGCCATTTTGTCCCGGACAAGGCATGGTGGACAGGCCTGGACGCAATATTCTAGGTGGGGCCGCACAAACGCTGAGAAAAGCTTCACAAACACATCGGCGGTTAGGGTCCCAAAAGAACGACGGATAAACCACAACATTCGGAACCCTTTACTAGCCGCCTTCTTCCAGTTGTCGCCAGAGTGTAGTGTGGAACAGTGGACGACATCTAGATCAACCTGATGAGTCACGTGAGGAAGTTCACTCCCATCGAGCACATAACTTGTGGAGGAAGCAGATGCTCCGATACGCAGCACTGAACACTTTGCCCGGTTTATGGGCAGCAACCACAAGACAGACCATTACCAGAGTCTATCCAGAGCCCGTTGAAGAGCCGCAGGACCTCCAGGGATATCAACAATATTCCAGAGCTTTAGGTCATCAGCAAATAAGAGCGATGGCACCTCAAGCTCCTCCGGCAGGTCATTCACGTAGACAGAAAAAAGCAGCGGACCTAGGACAGAGCCTTGCGGAACGCCGCTAAGTACAGCTTGTCGAAACGAAAAATAGCTTCCCACACGAATACACTGTTCCCGTCCATCCAGAAAAGCTGACACCCACTGGAGAGCGCGACCAGCTATTCCATACGACCTCAACTTCAGTGAGATTCGCGAATGGGGGACAGTGTCAAAGGCCTTGGCGAAGTCAATGAACACCACATCCACCGCATGTCCCCTGTCTACGGCTTCAGCCCAGCTCTCACGAGCTACCAGCAAGTTCGTCTGACACGAAAATCCTTTGCGAAAACTATGTTGCTCGACGCAAAACAGGTTAAACCTATTTAAATGGTTCTCCACTGTATCCCGTACTAATTTTTCAAGTAACTTAACGACCACGCTAGTCAAGCTGACAGGCCTGTAATTAGCCAGTAGGTCATTGTCACCGCAATTAAAAATCGGACAGACAACAGCCTCCTTCCATTCCGTAGGCAAGATACAGCTGTTAAGTGACTTCTGAAACACACAAGTCAGAGGTCCACTGAGTTCCACTGCCAATTCATGCAACAATTTTGGATGAACGAAGTCTGACCCGGAAGCCTTAGTTGGATTTACCTCTCTTAGCAACCGGAGAACTTGGGACTCAGTTACAGGAATTTCATCCAGACAACAGTCCTCAGAGACTCTTGAAGCTAACTCTTTGCATGGCGTATTTGTTTCGCGGACAAAGACGCTTGAGTACTGCTTACCAAGCACGCATGCCTTGTCATAGTCGCTATAGGCATGGGTCCCATCTCCTCGAAGCAATGGTGGTATGGGCGAGTTTGCACCACAGCGTCGTTTAACGTAAACGAAGAATTTCTTGGGATTTCGCGAGGCAGTATTAGCTAAGCCCTTTTCATACTGAAGCCGGGCCAACCTAAGATGTAGCTTGCATTCATTTCGAACCAACCGATACTTATCAAACGTGCTGTTCGACGGAGCTGTTCGGTATGCTCGCCAGCATCTAGACCGCTTCTTTAGCAGGCCCCTCTCCGCGGAACCTATCCACGGAGGCTGCGCTCTCGAGTCCCTTCTTTTTACCAGTGGGATGTGAGGTGCAGAAATGTCTACGAGGTGAGCCTTAAGTTTTTCCCAGGCTATGTGAACAGTATCGGTCTCAGATATCACACAAGGCGATGACCTAGCATTATCCCGCATCGCTTGGAAGTCCGCGGCCCAAATGTTCGGATACCAACTGGTAGTAGCTTGGCAAGACCTGATAAGAGCACACTGGAAAGACAAGCAAACGTGATCGCTAGCGCCAAGAGGCGAGTCGTATTTAATGTCATTTACAAAGTCAAGTGACTTAGCAAAAACAAGATCTAAAAGACGGCTGCTGATTGCTCATGTACCTAGTGGGGAGGTCCAAGAACTGGCGTAGTGGTATTTGCAGCGTCAAGTCCAGCAGTTGTGTACCGAACGATTCCAGAGTCTAACTGCAAGATAGATCATCCTAACAAACCTCTGGGAGGTTGAAGTCTCCCAGCACCAGACACTTGTTCGCAGAGTGAGTGCGTATAAACTCAATGCTTCCATTTGAGGTGCTCATAGGGCTTCTATACACTAACACAACCGTAACCTGAACCGAGGAAGCGCAAATCAAGACTGCGAGAGCCTCAACAGACTTGTCGAGAGACTGAAAAACGCTGGTCCTCAATACGTCGATGTGATAACACATAAAGAGCTACACCACCCCCTTGACGGCCAGTGGAGCGGTCAGCGCGGAACAGTGCGTAGCCAGGCAGATATACTTCGCCATCTGTGATTTCCTCAGACAGCCACCTTTCAGTGAAAACAAGTATATCTGGACGAGATTTGTCTACGAGCAGACCCACCTCGCACATCTTATTCCTCAGGCTACGCACGTTACTAAGTACTACTTGGAGGGCTTCGGCACGACCAGCCCTGGATCGTGCGAAGTAGTATAGGTTCTGGCAGGGCGGAAAAGGACCGCCGGCTGACCACCTGAAAACCCACTAATCAGAGACCTTGCTCGCCAGCTGCACGCCGGGCTTTTAGGTCTCTGATGGCTTCCTTTAACTTTAACCTATCCGCTAACGGAAGGTCTGCTTGCACACTAACATTGGTACCTTTGAGCTTGAAGGTAAATCTCAGTAAGCCTCTGCGCTCTTCTGGGTTGGAGAGGACCACCCTAAGCAGACGGAGTCGAGGATTTGGTTGACAAACCGGAACGGTCCCCAATCTGATGAGCTTCCTGACAGTAACGCCAGGGAAACCTGGTGGTAAAAGCCTGGTGACGCAAACTCTAAGCCAACCAAGATCATCAAGCATGCGCTCGGTGGGAAGAGCGGCAGTGGATTCAGTGACGTTTCTGAAATCACACTGCTATCTGTGTAAGAATCACCTTGACGAGGTGTATTTACACCACATGCTCTACCATCCATGCCACCTGGTTGTTTGACAGGAATCGGTGGGACCGAAGGCGACGGCACCTCTTGTCTCACTGAAGGAAGTGCAACACCAGGTGGTGTTTCCAAACCAGGCGCTTGTTTCTTGAGCATTTTGTCACCTTCCGGTTTGGGGGCGGACGGTTTGCGCGCTTTCATTGCCCTCTTACGCTTATTCTTCAATGGCCCAGGAGCCCGAGACTCGCCTTCCATTTGGGGCGGGTCAACAATGCCGTCCGAGGCATCTGTGTCAGTTATATCCACGTGAACTGGAGCGTCTGGTAGGACGAACGCCTCGTCAACGACTGGACTGACAGCAGAAGGACAGTCCGTTACAGCGTCCACCGTAATATTCAGGGATTTCATAATCAAATCCATTTTAGAGTTGAGCGAGGCAAGTGAGGCAAGCTCGGCTAATGCCTTCTCGACAACTGTGAATCTGGACGCTAGTGCTTTGAATTCAGCACAGGTGAAAGCCGGAAGCTTCGCTTTCTGAGCGCAACAATCAGCACATCTAAAAAGAAGGCTTTCACTGGATGATAGCATCTTGTACTGATTCGCTCGGAGGCCGGTACAACTTTTGTGATGCCAACAAAAGCAAACATCACACTGCATACCACCAGATTAATCAGTGGCTGTCCTTGAACAGGCAGGATTGCTGCAAGCTGCATTTGACTCATCAAACGAAGACGCAAGGGGTGAATCCGCCTCGGTTTTTCGCGAGACGACCATGTTGAAGTGGAAAACAGCAGAATTTAAAAACACGTATACAACCGTAAAACGACCACAATAAGGCAAAACAGGATGTAAAACGGGATTAAAAAAGGGAACAACCGCAAAATTATCAGTAAGCGTCAGGAAGACGCTTCAGATTCAGATTCGGATTCAGATGGACTGGAACGATAGGAAAATCCCTTGAGTGTTCCTTCCTGAGCAAATCGTTGAGCCAGGAAATGATAAGGTGCTAGTTCTTGATGGATCTAAAACGAAACACCCGAAACATACCCTGGTCAACCAATTACTGCCCACGTTCCCTGCACTAGCAGTCCGCGCTGGGTAGGTTACGTGAAGTAAGTTCAAG
>OX104063.1:220085064-220141798 GCA_944474145.2 Dicrocoelium dendriticum
TTCCTACTGTAGGTATCAATAGTGGAAAAAACGTCGCTGTACGACTTATGGCTGTCACCCAGCTCCATGATGTCATTCGCTTTTACCGGAGCACGCTGATTTCTCCGTTCGCTTACAGTAGTCGCCAATACGCTTCGCCATCTCACTCTCGCGGATATCCGAGAGATCGTGTTAGGAGTAGCTCAAGCTCCATTCTTACAACTGTTCATCCTCTTGTGGATTGCTCGGCGTCAACAGCGCTTCAGATGGTTTGTGGACTCGATTTTATGCACGTCTCGTAGGAATCACTATCTGTACACAAAGGCCTAATCCGAACTCCGCAATGCTGAGCTATCCATCTCTCTACCTGCTAGCGCGCCGTGTATCCTGCAATCTGGTCAACCTCTTCTATGGCATTTACCTCAAGCATTGTCTGGCAGTCCTTATAGCTTACAAGTAGCCATCCCTGACTCATCCAACCTTCATTTTCTTGTGCCGTCTGCTCTATTAAGCTTCGCTCGCATGCTGATTTTCCTTCACGAAACTGTAGTATCCATAGTGGACAAACGTCTTAATATGGCTACACCAGCCACTGGTTCATCTTTTCCAAGCCAATATCTCTGCTTTAGCAGCAGTTAGTCGCCATAAGCATCCATTTAACTCTGCGGATATCCGGAGCTCTGTGGGAGTCGCTCCCTTCTTTAACAATATTATTTCACACTTGAATGTTTGCTTTACAGCTCAGATGGTTTGGCCGACCTATTATGTGCACACCGTAGGATCCACTAGTTACTGAAGGCTTAGCCCAAACTCTATCTGCTGGTCACATCTTCTTTCTCTCCTAGCGCGTCCATTATCCGTCGTTCCTCTTACTCGCCCTCAACTTTTCCTCGACAATAGCTAGTCATTGTTGGCTCATGTAGCCTACAACGAGCCAACTTCTGGGTTGCTCTTCCAGCCTCCATGTCTCTTCTGCCGAATCAGCGTCATTTAAACGTCGCGCTGCCTGTTGACTCTTCATCGAAACTAGTAGGAGTTTAGCCATAGTGGACAACAACGCTTTACTAATACTTGGCTACACCAGCCACTGGTTCATTCTTTCCTAGACCACTATCTCTGCTTAGCAGTAGCTAAGTCGCCATAGCTTCCATTTATCTCTGCGGATATCCGGAGCGTGCGTCCTCTCTTGAAATGTTCATTCTCTTTAGGATTGTTTGCGTCACGAGCTTAGCTGATTCTGTTGACCTGATCACTTACACCTTCACTGGCCTATAGATACACTCAAGCGCGACCCTATAGGCGCATCACACTAGTGACAACCGTCGTCGATTGGATAGCTGCATCTGGCGACTGAGTCAACTCTAGCGCCAACATCTGTCGTCGATCGATAAATTCGCGCATTTCTCTTCAGAAGTAGCTAATGGCCATTAGTCGCCCATGCATATGCGATGATCACTGCTTGTTAGTAGCACCCCGTATATGAATACCTTTACTCCTCTAGAATATCTGCATCCAGATCCCTCCGCTCGCCT
This sequence comes from Dicrocoelium dendriticum, assembly GCA_944474145.2. Classification (NCBI taxonomy): domain Eukaryota; kingdom Metazoa; phylum Platyhelminthes; class Trematoda; order Plagiorchiida; family Dicrocoeliidae; genus Dicrocoelium; species Dicrocoelium dendriticum. The sequence goes on from OX104063.1 coordinate 220,086,576, forward strand.
CCGCCACCAATGAGCTTTAGACTCTCTCCGCTGCAACCTATTTATTTTCGCTTATTATGCCCATATCACCTCGAGGATTACACTAAACTACGTGCTGGTTCATGCACCTGACAATCACTAACAACATTCTGAACGTCTTTGCTCTATCCCCCACGCAACTATCGACTCATATCAAACGGATACTCGTACTTTACTTACTGGTGCAAACGCTCTTGTCCCTACGCAGGCGAAAGCAATCCACCTATACGGCTAATGATTCTATAGGATACTCAAAAGACATTTTCAGCAGAATTATTGTTGCACAGTGTACATGCATTTGTCTCAAGCCCAAAGGTTATAACACAAGACATTAACATATTCAACATCCATGCCTGTTCTTGCGGTCTTCTCTCGGTTGTCTCTCACTTTCCCTTTTCTCTGAGGTCCGGGACATCTTGGAGATCTGGGATTGGACTGAGGAACAGGTTTGGCCCAAGACGGACGTAACAACCCACAAGGACTGACATGGAGGATGGTAAAACTCCGCAAGGACCAACCTACAATCACCATAACCCTTGTCCAGTATGGAGAACTGGACATATCCTCATACTCCCATACATTATACATCTGAAAAATCCGGACAGGGGAAAATTGAACTTTTGCTCACCTGGACATACAACAAGAAGAAAAATCGCGATGTCCCTCTCCTCCACCGACCTCAAAAATCATGGCGACCCAGATCAAAATACCCGTCCAACTAACAGAGGAAATTAGAAGCCATTACCCCGCGAAAAACCGAAGGTAAACCAGTCGTCAAGCGCCTTTGCCAGTTCAACATTAATGTTCAAAATGCTTTACGGCAGTGTTGCAGGACGTGGTGGGTTTTCGCCTGGCAAGCGTTCTCCCTATGAAAAGCCACAAATGTCTGTTTAACAACACCGCGACGTGGCGGATGTGACTCGTTACTGAATAAAGTCACTGCCCACAACTACATACTGGCAAGTCGACTAGACTCACATATCAATCAATAAATAACAAATCATAAACGGCACAGCGGACTCCGACTTCCGACGAACCCCCATTTACACGAATACACGCCCATTTTTACTCGGCACGATTTTGCCTTACGAACCTCGTTTCAACATTCCTTTTCGATTTCAAAGGCTTTCTATGTTCAGCCTCCTAAGGGGGAGCTCTGTAGCGCCCAAAAAGATAACGCTTATCTTTCGTGTACAATTTACTTGTTGACCGATTGTACATTACACCTTGTTTTTATCTTACAACCGGCTCGACAGACAACTGCCTTGTAAGTCCCCGCGCTCACGTGTACGCTCTTGCCTCGCTTCATCCGTCCGCTTATTGTTGTAGCCCATCGAATACAGTCCGCTGTGTCCGACTCCAATTGCCTTCTGATATCCGCGCTTAATTCCGCGCATCGTCTCGGACTAGTACTAACTAGTCCTAAAGACCCACACGTATACACTGCTCGCGTCCCCGCAAGAGCGAAGATACCCAGTGAAGGGCGCGGCCAGATACGTCGTATGACGTCAGCTTTTGTGATAGCATTTAATGGGGTACCTTATAAATAAATAAATAAATAGGTATATTTCTAGACCTGCTAGAGGCTGCACCCTAAAGGGTTCAGATCAATGCTTACATAAATCCGATGCTCTTGCAGGGAAGTTGGCAAAATATAAGTATATGTTCATCTTTAGCAATTACAAATGCGTTGGCATTGTTTGATATACAGCTACTGGGTCGCAGGCGCCCACCTTGACATTTTTCTGGTTCCTTCGGGCGATATTGAACTCCTTGTTCTTTTGTGAAAAATTCGCGGAGGTGTAGTTTGCCTTTTCTCCTTGGAACAGAATCCAATTTGCCACAAGTTCACTTTAAATTGATCGCACATCAATTGGCCACTCAGTTGCCCCAATTGTTGTTGCGCACATGGAAGAAATGTGTGAAGGGATTATAAGGCATACGAAAAGTTGAAAACAATTCCGATAAATGCAGACAAAAATAAAAACAATTTGTTAAGAGAGAAAATAAAGCTGCGTGCTTCAGTAGGAAAATACCAATTAACAAAAAATATCGCCCTACTTTTATTACGCTGATATTGCTCTCCGGCGCAAAATTTCAACCTGTTATGCTCAGATAAAAGAAAAAGCCTTTCTACAGTTAGTATACCGGTTAACAGCACAAAATTACACTGGTCTGGACCAGCTTTAGCGCCTGAATACGTTGAACGTAAAAGCAACACAATACGTGCAGTAGTTTGCGAGTTATTCGCAATTAAACGATGATCTACGAATAAGGCCATTTTTATTTTTCGCTAAAAATGGCTTTCTGCTTTGCAAACAGATAGCAGAAAAAAAAGAAAATATAAAAAGTAGAGAAGCGGTGTATGTTCTAGATAGGAATAGCTATCCAGAAATGCTCTAATTAGCCCGTTATACCCTGCGACAACTACGGACTGCGCAGGTGGCCGAAAAGTAAACTTTGCAGGCATACATGACAAATATATGCAAATAAGGGATGAGCTGGCACGAAAACACTAGAAATCCGGCAAGGAATATTATATCTACATGGGAATTCAGGGGAGCTTGTAATTAACTCACGGTTAGAAGGCCACAGCATACCATTTTCGGTGGATACTGTGCCACATAAACAACCAGTAACATAGAGTTTTGCATATTTTTAGGCCGCTAAGCTTTTCTAAAGCTTACAACAAGGCCGCATGAGCCAGGTCTGTCTGAGTAACCCAGGGGATCTTTCAGATCCGTTGACAGATTTCGGCCTACAAAATACACACATTACTTAACAAATCATCACATGATTTATCCCTTAGAGCCGATTTTCTATATTTATGAGGCTCTATCTCTAACGTCGGTGAGCTATAGGAGCCTGTCACCAATAATAAAGAAATAAGCATGGGAAGATTTAGTGAAATTTAGCTAATTGCATTTGGGCGTGAAATCCGTTTCGTTCTACATTGGTTGGGCTTCAACAACTCTACTTCTGGTGGTTTAGCTTGCTCATACTTGAGGTATTGTTATGTCTCATGTGTAGATGCACACTATTGTGTAGCTCTTTGATGAATTTCGATTTATTTCTCTCCATTTTAAGTTCCGAAGATAGTGCCGGCGGTGTTCATCCAGTTGGCAATGTTAACTGGTACTCTAATGTCACACCGACTATTTCTTTTGTGATTTTCCTGGAAAGAGCTGTTCTAGCACCCTAGACAAAGAGCGATAAGGTAAATCAGGAGTAGAATAGTAACAAAAACCATTGGGAGCTGGTCGTTCACCCGCCATTACGCATAACGCATGGTAGGCTTTGGAGCCAGCTAATAGGTAAATGACCCACGGGCGGCCAAGATAAGTAAAGTGGTGATGGAAAGTTTCTGGTTCTCTAGCCATACAATGTGCCAGGGCCTCTCTGTTGTTGGTCAGCTTTCGTGCCATTGAAATGGAATCTGGAAATCCGAGTGTTTTACTAGCAAAAGCAGTTAAAGAAGAGGATCTGGTTTTCATTATGCCTGTCTACTAGTGTTGACAATAGTGAAAGGCACATGTATACCAGATAAAGCCAAGTATATGAGGCCAAGAGAGAGTAAGTGGAGAGCAAAATGTCTGATTCTTGGGCCTAGAACTTTAAAGTGCGCTCTTTGTCAACAATAAGAAATATATATTTTTTATTTTGCGGCTTACCTACTGATAGTGTTTGGAAACTGCTGACTACAGTAACTAGTGCTCAGACTTAATGAAAAAGCTTCAATTAGGGTCCGCTGGCAACCGACATCTAGGAAGACACATAATGGTTCATTTAAAGCCGGCATTTAGACGAGTTTGGACAATTCTAGTGCTACGCTTAGGTGCATCCGCAGCAGAAAACACTTTCAATATTCTATGCAAGGCTTAGGTCTGGTAACATGCCTTTACTGGGGGTACCATAGAGGTCATAAGCTTAATGTTTTTCCACGGATCCAGTGGTCAAGTAGTTGAAAGTGCTAAAAGTCTGAAGAGGAGGAATGAAGATGTAGATAAGAAATAAGGATTGAAGGAAGAGGTCGGTGAAGAATAAGGTCGTCATGTATTCAGTTTGCTATTCTTAAACCCTGGAAAATGGGTGCGACGGATACCGTTAAAGTCTCTTAGGTGCTAGAACGGTAACCACAATGAATGTGGATGAGTTTTGAGCTGGAGGTGCTTAGATGTCTTGCACTACATCGTGGGCGTCATCAAGCTATATCAGGGCCAGTTTCAAAGAAGTGGTCTTGCGAATCGCAGATACGAAAGATGCTTTGTAGGTTGCCAAAACATAGGAATTTTTGTGTCTCCTTCCTGAAGACCTGCAAATTTTGGATTTCTCTTATTGTGCGTGGCAACCGGTTCCATATGTTCACGTACACAACTAAGAAGAAACGAGACCGCAGTCTCTTCCTTGCCTTTAGCGGAGTAATGGAATGGCCCCTGCTTCGGAGTCTCGATTCAGACGCGCTCCTTAGTTTAAGACAAGTGATATTACTGTGCAACTTTCTATGAATTAGCTTGTGTAAGAAGCACATGTTAAGGATAATGCGCCTTTGCCATAGGGGCTGAATTTTAAGGTGTTCACACCTTTGTCGGTAATTCAGCGCTTGCTGCGGTGGAGTCAACATCTTCGTAAAGCGTCGCTGAGCTTTCTCAAGCAGAACACGGTCCCACTTACTTAGATTGGTGCATATAAAAGAGTAATATTCTAGATGTGGTCTGACGTAACTCTTATACAGTTCTAACCTTGCATCGGCGGTTTCTATGCAACGGTGTATGTGGAACGATAATCCTCTTACCCTTGCGACTTGATAATGCACTTGCTCTGCAAAGTTGAGGCTCATAGAGTAGCGCAAGCCCAGATCTGTTGTTATTAGATTCTGTTTGATAGTGATGCCGTTTATTGTTAGGGACCCAGCAGGTATAGAGAATCTGTGGGTCATGACGTTAGATTTTTGAGCGGAGAAGTTCATTTGCCAGTGTTCTCACCACTTTTCAAATGCTTTCGAGAAGTCTACGCAAAGCACATCCACCACGTGGCCATTGTCAACTGCCTCTGGCCAAGCTTCACCAGCAACCAACAAATTCGTCAAACACGAATACCCCTTCCGGAATCCACGTTGTGCACTACTGAGTAGATTAAATTTGTTCAGGTGATATTCCAATGAATCTCTCACCAGCTTTTCAAGCAGTCTGACCGCGACGCTAGTCAGACTAACTGGCCTACAATTGGTTGACAGACTCCTGTCGCCATTTTGGAAGCTAGGGCAGATGACAGCCCCCTTCCATTCGGAAGGCAATGTACAGCTGTCAAGTGATTTCTGAAACACCATCGTCCGCGGTCCACTTAGTTCCACCGCCAACTGATGCAGAAGCTTCGGGTGAATTGAATCAGGTCCAGCTGCTTTGAAAGGGTACAATTCTGGCAGCGGTTTACGAGTTTGAGTTTCCACCACAGTAAACTCAGTTAAATAAGAACCCTCAGGTATTCTGGGGACAAGTTCAAGGCTAGTCAACGCGGCCTCACGTACAAAAGCCCCTGCATACTGTTCCGCAAGTACACGGGCCTTATCTGAGTCCGCATATGCACGAGTTCCATCGACCCGCATCCAAGTTGGGATTACCGATGTTGAACCACAGCGCCTCTTAACATAAGCGAAGCACTTCTTCGGAATTTCCGAAGATCCATCAGCCAATTCCTTTTCATACACCAGCCGAGCTTTCCTTAAGTGTTGTTTACACCTATTTCTAGCCTCGCGGTATCCGTCATAGGTGCTAGTTGATGGAGCCGCATGGTAGGTCCTCCAGCACCTAGAACGCTTCTGGAGCAGGTACTTGCCGGTGGTATCTATCCACGGCGGCCGCGCCCGTGTCTCCTTTCCCTTCGCAAGCGGGATGTAGGGAGTAGACACTTCCGTGAGATAAGATTTAAATTTATCCCAGGCCGGCTGAACCGTATCAACCACCGAGATTTCGAAAAGCATCCCAGCAGCCTTGGTCCGCATTGCCTGATAGTTAGCCCGCTTAATGTTTGGAAATGGCTTAGCAATGCTCTGGTGACGCCAGGTCAGATCACACCTGAACGATAGACAAACATGATCCCTAGCACCTAAGGTAGAGCTGTAAGTGATGTCCCCTACAAAGTCTAGTGACTTGGCAAAACACTAGATCCAAAATAGACGGCAGTTAGGCGTCCATGTACCTAGTGCGGAGGTCCACGAACTGGTAAACAGTACTTGTAGCATAAGCTCAAGTACCTTCTGCCGAGTTGCAAGAAAGATCCGCCCAGTAAACTTCTGGTAGATTGAAATCCCTGAGTATCAAACACCTGTTTGCTGATTGGGAGCAAATAAAGTCAAGCACCTCTTTGGACGCACTCCCATGGCTTCCATACCCAAGTACGACGGTAAGTTGAGCTGAGGAAGTGTTAATCACTACCGACAGCGCTTCGACAGTTTTAGTTGCAGACTGAAACATGTAGGTGCGTGAAGCGTCAAGTCCACACCTAACGTAAATAGCAACGCCCCCGCCTTGTCAGTCAACGAAGCGATCACATCTAAATAGTGCGTAGCCAGACGGATGTACTTCACCGTCCGTGATGTCCCGAGACAGCCACGTTTCAGTGAACGCAAGTATATCGGGATGAGACCCATCTACAAGCATACCTATCTCACACACCTTATTCCTTAGGCTCCGCACATTGCTTAGCACTATCTGAAGGTAGTCATAACGTCCAGCCCTGGGTCGTGCGCTACAAGTACTTGCGCTGGTAGGGCGGAAATAGACCGCCGGCTGACTACCAGAAACCCCAAACCGGAGACCTTGTTCACCGGCCGCTCGCCTGGTTTTGAGGTCGTTAATTGTCTCTTTTAGCTTCAGCCCATCCGCTAATGGGAGGTCTGGCTGAACGCTAACATTAGTACCCTTCAATCTGAAGGCAAACCGCAACAGCGCGTTGCGTTCCTCCGGGGTGGATAGGGCTACCCGAAGTAAGCGCGGTTGAGGGTTTGGGGCGTTAACTTGGACGTTACCCAATCTAGTCAGTTTCCGGACAGGAACACCGGGAAACCCAGGCGGAAGAAGCTTCGTTAGGCACATCTTAAACACTGTAGATCATCTAATGTACGTTCGGCAGCAAGTGCGGCAGTGGATTCCACTGCGTTACGGAATGTCAAGCTGCTATCCATGAAAGAACCACCTCGACGGAGTGTATTTACCCCACGCATTTTGGAAGTTACATGAACCGCAACCGGCTTAGCCGCAGGAAACGAGACTGGGCGCAAGTTATCCGTCGACGTTGAAGCAACTGTAGCGTACGTCTTACGCTCCAGCTTGTTTGTCTCGTCATTCTTGAGGCTTTTTGGACCTGCCTGAAGAGTACGGGCAGTTTTGTTCCCATTTCTCTTTCGTCCTGCAGGCGAAACAGCCCGTGGCTCAACGTCCATGCTTTCCTCCACGACCTGTACCCCTGGATGACAAGATGTGTTTGGAGTAGGTGCCGCAGTTTGAGTAGCACGTGATGTGGACATCCGGGGTTGTTACCCCTGCCTGCACAATCAAATCCAGTTATTAAAGCAAAACCATTTAGCCTGGTGTACCGGAACACAAAGTCCCTCCAGGCCAATTTTTCATGTCAAAAATTAGCCATTCTCCCCTTGGTTGTTTGCCAGGGCAAGAAGCAGGGCAATGGGTAGGCGGAAGCCTATCCCGTTCTGGGAAACTGAGCTGACCTACCCATACTGCAGCTCGGGCATTTGGACGTAGTAGCTAACTTTGGATCACGGTCTGTACAGACAACGAGGTCCATCACGTACTTGCCGGATAGCTCTCCCTACTCGATAAATCAACGTAAAAACGTCACAAAATCCGAAAACCGAAGGGACGATGCTATTCGCAGTCACCGTGTAGCACGGTAATATCTTTAGAAGCTCTTATCCGTCACCTCATGCGATCAGCCCAGTCGTGGCCAACCATAATATAAGAAAAAATCATAAGTCATTCCCAATAAGCAAGATAACGGAGATGTTAATAAATAAGCAAATATCCCCTTGTACAACAGCACAAAATGACAGACAGACCATACGATCGAATGGTGCGGCGCGATAGTTTATAGAGTTCATTAAGTTGTAGAGGGCAAAAAAGAGGATTTGCGTCAGCTCCATCACGTCCCGTTCGTTGGCTGGCTGACACTTGTCGTTGCTAAACTCTGTTCCCGTTGCCACTGAGCGCGCGGTTTGACGTTCAAGCTCAAGCGTGACTGCATCGCTAGGATTATCGCATGAGTGTTTCTTCTTCAGTATACCAGATAACAACGACCCTATTAGTAACGAACCGTCGGACGGCCTGTTTGATACGGCTTTTAGCGAAGGAGACCAGCAGGCTTGTGCTCTTCTCAAAAGACAGCGAAAGTTGGTAAAACTTGGCAAAACCCAGGGAGACATGTGAGGTCCGTCGGTTGGCTTACCTTCACTTCCCTCAAATTCTACTGCTACTTTATCGGTAGGGTTGGAATCACCTGCGAAATTACAGTCTACAAAAACGGACGCTAAACTGAAACCACCGACGTCCACGAAGCATCCGGTAAATGCTCCGCTTCGCGGAGACTCGTATACAGACTGCAAAGTTATTTTCAGAAACACAACTGAGTCATCGGTTGTTCTTCCAAAAGGCCGTATGCTAGATGGCCTTCAGTGGTTTAGCATAAGCGTTCCCAAACTCCTGCCGCCCTGCTTCCCCGGCGTGACTGTGTACAAACTAGCCAGACTAGGTAAATTGCCAGCTGACAAGTCCCGCCGGCGTTGGTTTCGAGTTGTTCTGTCCACTCCGGTGGAGTGCCAAGCACTTCCGCGTTACGCCTTTAAGCTCAAGGGCACTCGTGTCATTGTGCACTCAGACCACCCTTTGGTGGATAGGCTGAAATTGCGGGAAGCAACGAGAGCTTTGAATGCCCGCAGTGAAGGAAGAGAAAGGGGTCGCAGTTTGGTTGGCTTTTGGGTGGTAAGCTGGCGGTTTACTTCCGCCCTACCAGAGTCGGTGTTGGGGGCGCAAGATCTCGACCTAACAATGCTAAACCCCTTTAGGTGATCTTAAGCAATGTGCGTAGCCTTCGAAACAAGCTGTGCGAAGCCGGCGCCCTTGTCTTAGAGTACCGTTCAGACGTTCTCGCATCTACTGAAACGTGGTTGTCCACTGACGGCACGGAGGGTAAAGTGTGCGTGCCAGGCTACGTAATGCTGTGGTGTGGCAGCACCTCTGAGGGACGCGGCGATGGCGCTGCTTTGTACCTCAACTCCGTACATACTGTCTTTAAGACGTATAGTTTTCAAGCACCAGACGACGATTTTGAAGCACTTGTAGTTAACCTGTTTATTGCCGCCGCGCAACTTAAAGTTGCGCTGGTCAATAGAAACCCCGACAGCATTGCTAAGGTTCTCTTTGATTTCATCCTTGAACCTTCAGCACATAGGTGTTTAGTGCTGAAGGACTTTAATCCTCCCGAAGTGGACTGGCAGAACTTTTCCTACGAAGCGTATACGATGTGCTTGGCTACCTAGCTTCTTGAGCTGGCCTTGCATGCTTCCCTGCACCAGTTTGTCGATCGGTCTACTAGATTCAAGGTGGGTCAAAACCCTTCCCTCTTAGGCCCGATCGTCGCTAAATCCATTGATTTTGTCACGTATATTGTACACAACCCACCTCTCGGTGCTAGCGACCATGCACGTCTTGCAGTTCAGTGCGCCCTTAGTCATCAGACAAATGATCGTCCCAACCGAGTTCTAAATATGTGACGCGGACTTTCAGGCCATGAAAGCCAAGGCAGCAAAGTCGCCTTGTGTCATTTTGGATAGTGACGACATTCAAACGGTCTGGTACAGATTTAAATCATAGCTGAATGTGTTCTCTTCCCATTATACCTCTGTCTGACAAGAATAAAAGACAGCAAAGCCACCTCGGTTTGCTTCGGTTGTGCGCAAACAACTTAACTGAATCTCCAGATGTTAGCGTACTTATTTATCTGCTCCTCCACCTGCAACTCCAAGCGATATCGTGAGGCTTGAAAGACCTGCGGGCAGCATCTACGAGGTGCTCGGGTACAGCATGAAATAGAGGTTGTTCTTGTAGTCGTATCAAATCCAAAACGCTTCTTCGCGTATGTTAAAAGACGAAGTAACATGAAATCGTGCAGCCCAGTGTTGTTTGGGCCTGACAGCACTGCTGTCGTCACAGCTCATGGAAAATTTTGTTTGCTCGGAGGACATTATGCTGGGGTTTACTTTCGAGTCGCAGTTGCTGCATAGGAGCCAGCATGCGAAAGTTCCTGATGGCGCTTACTTGGAGAAGGTTTCCATAACGGAGACTCTCGTGCTCCGGCTTCTTAGGGAAGTACATCCTAATAACGATGCCGGGCTGATGCTATTCATTACAAACGGTTCTTCGGGTTGGCTGATGAACTTTTGCGTCCGGTTACACAACGTTTTGGGAAGCCTCCATGCAGCTGCGCTCTACCCACTGACTGGAAGGAGGTCATCGTGTCCCTTTTTAAGAGACGTGACAAACCCCTTTCTGATACTTTAAAGATTGGTCAGGTTGACGAGCGTGCTGGTCAACTTGTTTGAAAAACTTGTGTGGGACGCTCGCTAAAACACTTGAGAGCGTTTGAGGTGCTTAATCCTTGTCGGCGCGATTTTCGTAAGGACTTTTCTTGCCTTACTAACTTTTACCGGCTCGTGAACACTAGGCCGAAGCCGTTGATTGCGGAAAGGCAGTGGACGTGCTGTTCATTTACTTTTTCAAAGCTTTTTACACCGTTCCACATTCGCTTCTTTTGTACAAGCTGAAGTCCCACGGTATTTCTGGACTAGTCCTTCGACGAATTTCAGCTTTCCTAATCGGAAGGGAAACGTGTGGGTTGGTGGCTTCAAGCCCATCTTTCCGCCACTGTGTTCTCATTGGCGTTCCGTAGTGTTCAGTTCTTGGCCCCCTTCTCTTCACGTTGTACCTTTATGACCAACCCGAGGAATTGGGTGGGCCATCCCTAAGGTTTGTGAATGACTTGAAACTCTGGTTTACGATAGACGATCGGATTGGTCCACTGACCCTACAGAGGGCTCTGCATAGACTTTGGGACCGGTCCCTCTCTTGGCAGTTGCCTGTTAATTTAGCGAAATGTTCATTTTAACGCGTTGGTCCCAATGTCCCGCCGAAGCGTTATTTGCTTGACGGCAACGAGGTGCCGCGAGTTCAACTCCAATCTGACCTCGGAGTTTTGCGGTCATCAGACTTTTAGTCCAGTGAACACTGGACGATAGATGCTCGCAAAGGTTTAAACACGTAGTGGATAATCCACACGTGATTCTTTATCATGACCATCGAAATGATCGTTAAACTATGTTTTGCTTTTGTACGGTCGCACCTCGAATACTGCGTTTAGGCTTATCATCTATGCCTGGTTCGTGATTAGATGGCAGTTGAAAGCTTCCTGCAATCCAGAACCATCGTGGTACACGGACTAAAGAATCTGCCCTAACCGGAGTGACCACGTAAGTTTGATAAGCTTTCCAAGTATTACAGGCGCCCTCGGGGCGCCTTGGCCCTCATGTTCCGGTTACTGGTTTGTCAGATTGGTGCTCATCCGTCTGGACCGTTTCGCCCAACTCGAGCGCCAACCCTTCGGTGTCACCCATTAGAGTTGCACAAACCCCGGTCTGACCAGGTTTGGGCAGCTTTTCGGTTATCGCGTAGGGTCATAGCATAATGGAACACACTGCCTGCAGTCGTCGTGATGGCACCGACGTTGAAAGCGTTCGAGCATCGACTTGACGCTATCAGGTCGGAATTTAAAGTCTTCTCCTTCATGTCATAACCTTTTGTTTGTCTACTACGGCCTAAGCTTCTTTAAGTCATTTTAACTTACATATTAATATTGCCTGCGAAAGTCGATAAGCTTGTCTTTTCTGTTTCCTTTCCTTTACTGACACTGCTGTTTGGTTTTATTCTTCACGTGGCCGTCACAGCGTGGACTGCAAATGCATGGCACATGGGCTTTGTATGGTTGACCATGTGAATCGTGTGGGTTGATTTGGTTCTCCTTTGGCATATCAACGCACCCGTTTACCAGTTGGACAAACGACGCTTTCGAAGGTGGAACATTCGCGGGATTTTCCTACTGTCCTGGTCCTAGTTGCACTTCAACTTATTACAGACGCAGCAAAATCAGTGGACTCCTGGCATGCTCAGCAGTTAGTTGAACAATCGTTCTTTAACCTCTTACTCTGTCTGGATACATACATTCAGGGAGATTGTTCCACTCAAGCCGTGTGGATAACGCGCTATCGGACCGGACATGGTTCTTAAACAGTTTCAAGCTGTGGCCCCGTGTCGAGCAACCTATGTAGACCTGGAAGAACTGCCGCACCCCCTCCCCAAATCGCCCCTTCAAGTACTTCTAGCATAACTCAGATCACCACGACGACGGCAGTAGTCCAGAGTGAAACAGTTCAAACATTCTTGACAAAGGAGATAAATTAAATCATAGTTGCAATTTCAGGTCTCTGATTGACGTTTGCCTCTCGGCTCCACCTTTATGAATCTCAGCTCACAATTACGTTCCCCTCTCTCGTTTGGCCTCTCTTTTGGTCCATATCGCATCGGTTCAATGGCGGTATAGGTAACACTAGCGTCAGCGCAACATCCTAGGCTTCCTTTGATTCCATTTGCTACTGTGGTACTCAGTTTTACACTTCTTCGAATAGTCCGGCCTCTCAGTTTCCAAATGCCCATAGGCATCAAACCAAGGCCTCTCTTCTTTTGAGGATCGGCTGCCACCGATTAATGTTCTCATTGGTATAATTAACTGCCTTGTGTGCTCGCTTCCTTTTGATACATTTTCTGCATGGTTGGTAGTTCCACGGAAATTGCAACCTCAGGTCCCTGGTTGATGTTTGCCTCTCGGCTCCATTCTCATGCTTCTCAGCGCACAATTACGTCCCCCTCTCTTGTTTTGCCTCTTTTTTGGTCTATATCGCAACAGTTCAATGGCGGTATAGTCATCACTAGCGTCAGCGCAACATCTTAGTTCTCTTTTGGTTACCTTTCCTTCTGTGCGTCTCAATCCAAAACATTTTGGCCAAGTCAGTCCTCTGAGGCTCCAAATGCCTATAGGTCTCAAGCTAAGGCCTCTCTTATTTTGAGCACCGGCTGCCATCGACTCAAGTTCTCATTGGTATAAGTTACAACCTTATCATGCTCTTCTTTGTCCGAATCATTATCTCTATGCTTGGTAACGCCTACCGAAATCTGATTGAGGTTGTCTCTCGGCTCCACTATCATGTATCTCAGCTCACATTAACGTCTTCCTCTCTTGTTTGGCGTCTCTCTTCGTTCATATCGCAACTATTCCTTGGTGGTATAGGTACCACTAGCCTCAGCTCATCGGTCGCTCCTTTGATTTCAGCCAGCACAACTTTACCATAAATTTTATATTTATACAATAACATAGTCCTGTTCAATTTTGTTGGCAGTTTGCTCGGCCCGTTTTTCCTCTCACCCTTGTTCTACAGGATAACATTACCTGCACCGAACACTGCTGGAGACGTACCTGCGACGCTCCCATGAGCACGGATTCAATAAAGAACAAAGAAAAACCCGCACTTCAATCATGACACACTAAAGAACCTAGGAAACTGATCAATTCAATACAAGTCACCTGAGTCGTCTGACTTCAACAGCTCCAACCACTTGTACTGGACTCCGAATGCGACTACACAGTCATAGGAAACAAATTGGAGTTACGTGACTGCGAATATCCGCGAGGATAATCGGTCAGATATAATCATGCCAATGTTATATCACCAGTCGGCAGTTTTCCAGGACGTGGTGGGTCTTCGTCTGGCAAGCGTTTTCCCTACAAAAAGCCACAAATGTCTGTTTAACAACACTGCGACGTGGCGGATGTGACTCGCCACTCAATAAAGTCACCGCCCCTAACACATTGTCAAGTTGACCGACACCACATTTACAAGTTCTGTGTATATAGCGGCTCTCGCACGAACACGCCTACATATCTGATTAGTGACGTATCACTATTCTTAAGTATTTTTCACCCGTTTCCTCATACTTCACTCATTGACTTACATTGCTTACGGGACCTCATCGGACTAGTTCCTCATCAACATACCATATAAGTGATCTGATTACTATCTTTACCTCTCGCATTCTGTGTACATAGACCACATACAACATTTGGGCTCTATGGCCCCACACTACTGTCTCTAACTGTACTACTCCCACTGTTGGTGCTGCTTATTCAGCTATCATGTACAATATGCTGATCACGCCGAAAAGGCGTGTCTCGCTTTGTCGAGAATAAAATATTTATTTATTTATTTATTTATACCGAATTTGATCCGCGCTTTTGAACCTTCACAATCAACTCACATTCAAAGTTCATGAGAGGGTGTATGGCAGGCAGCCAGTATTCCAGTAATGAAATAAGGTTGGAGGAAAACAGAAGCCTGAGGTTCTGCGGTGTCAATTTGTAGAACGACGTTTTATAGCACAGAGCATCCTATTGGCAGATGCCAACTTTTGCACAGTGTCCTGGGTTGTTTTTATGTCTGGCGAAACAAGTACACCCAAATCTTTTTCACTAACCACATGCTTTAGCAGGAAACCAACAAGGTGGTAGGCGCCAAAACGTTTTTGAGCACCGATCGGGAGAACACAACACTTATCAGGGTTGATAAGCATTTGCCACTCGACAGGTCAATCACGCAGCGGATCGAGCGTCATTTGCAAATTCAAAGTATCTTCAAGCCTGGATACTTCAGGCAGCAGTTTAATATCAGTCGCTAAGATCACGTAGCCGATTTGGGGCACCTCCGGGAGATAATCGATAAAAATTTTGAATAGTAAAGGGACCAAGAAGGGAGCCTTAAGGAACCCCACTGGTCATTAGAACAAAACGGGAATCAACTACGTTAACCTTTATCCTCCTACTACGGTCATCTAGTAAACCAGCGATCCAGGCAAGAAACGTCCAAGCGATGCTAATCTGCTGAAGCTTGATAAAGAGGCGCTTGTGTGGAACCTTAGCAAACGCCTTGCTAAAATCAACAAAAGCTACATCGAGGCGCTGACCATCATCCACTGATTTTGCCCACTTTTCTTCGGCAACTAACGGATTGGTACTGCAAGCGCCTGCCATCCGAACTCCGTGCTGGGCAGAAGGGATGACGTCCAATTTCTCAAAGTGAAGATGCAAGCCCTATTTCAAAATACTTTAATGGTTTTACCAAGGGATGTTCACTGGCAACTTGGTCGGTAGTTCATTGGATCTTGGTGATTTCCACTGTTGTACATTGGATTCGCAACATTTGCTTTCCATTTAGTTGGTAGTGGACGTGCTTCAAGTGAGCTCCGAAATATCTGACAAATTGGTGCGGCAATGGACTCCGCCAACTGCATGAACAATAAGGGAGGTAAGCCATTGGGACCCGGCGAAGGAATTGGAGTTCAAGTCGAGAAGCAGTTCAGTACTCTGTCAGTGGTGCTTTCGGCATGCTCTAACGGAGAGTAGGACTGCGTGACTCCTCAACAACGAACGGCGCCTCCGTAGTATCCACAGAGGAATATTGCGAAGCTGGTAGACAAGCTTTTGCCATGTCACCATAAAGCACGGTCCCAGCTTTGTTTGAATACAGTGCCGGTATACCGTCGTCAGTTTTGGCGCTTCTGTTTAGGTATGCGAAAAGCTTTTTCGAGTTAATCGCAGACTGCTCGACCAGCTACGGCTCATATATTTCTCCCTCCTCGAGCTTTTTCAGGGTACAGAAATTTCTAACCTCTATATTGAACATAAGCTGGTATCCTCTGAGTAAACTTGAACCGGCACCAAACGTTTCGCATTCTCAGCATAAGCTGTGTGATTTCCTGATCTGGCCATGGTGCCCTTAGGAGAAAGCTAGTTTGTGACCCGTGGAACGACCAGAACAAGGATGAACATCACTTTGAAGCACAAAAGTACCAAGCAGCATCGAGAGCCAACTGCTGAGGAATGTTCCAGTTCATGAGGTTAGCAGCCAATTTTAAACAACGGGGCTCAGCTCACCAGAAATTCTGTCGATGCACTCTCTGGACATTGATAGCTAACTGTCATGTATTTAAAATGAAGAGTACACAGTAATCAAGTTTGCTAAGAGGCTGAAGCTTGGCTAGAGCGGAGACCTCTGGTGAGCCAGGTGTGGGCACAGGGTCAAGGATGTGTGGCACCTGGCCTGGAAAAGCGGGTAGGTGATAAAACGTGTTGTATTAGAAATCATTCGAGGGCTGTTTCTAATAAGCTCGTAGTAAAAGACTCTGCAAAGGAAGTACGACGAAGCGCATCCCAGCCTGCAGCCGGAGCAGTGAAGTCACCCACAAACAAGCAATCGTTGCCTCCGCCGTGTATCCTCATGCGGTTTAGAGGATGGATTCCTGATCGCAAAGGTGAGCTGTAGATAAAGCTAACTATGAGCGGTCTGAACCCTTCGTGAAGCCTACACAAACGAAATTCAGATCCTTCAACAAAACCACACATGGCTTCCACGGTATGAACTTTAAGTTTTGGCTTCCAGTAAAGAACAACCCCGCCCACGAGTCTCCATCGTAAACGACCTGCTCATGATAGTTGGTACCCTGTAATCGATAACGCTGAGTCTGAAATATCCGAAGATAGCCAAGTCTCCGGAAAAGCAATTATATCGGGTTCTTGCTTTGCGTTCATGATTAAAATCACAGCCAATTCGTTTCTTAAACCACGAAGGTTTGTCGAAATCCCACGCAACCCACTTCAGATGCTCAGTGCACTGGAAGAAAGAAGATGGGTCCCCACCGAGTCCTCAGGATGCTTCATGCTACTCGAAAATCTACAATGTGTAGGTCCCTTTCATCAGCTGACCTGCGGATTCGTCGTTCAGCAACGGCCTGCTTCATGTTAGCCATCTTCTGGGGTGAGGTCTCTCAAAACCTAAAAGGTTTTCCTTACAAATGTTGGGTTCGCTGGAGGAGACGTCGGCATTTTTCTTCATCATGACAGAGCACCTTTAGGGGGCGAACTTTCAAGCAGTCAACCGACTTCCTGTCGAGGCAAACGCTGAAACGAAGTTGCCGCCTATTTTCCTGCATCCAAGGTTAAATCAACCAACTGGCACAGAATAGCTTGGTCTTCCAATATCCATTTAGCCGAGGATTCTTTCTTCGACTCAGGGATTTTACGATGAAAAGGCATCGTACCCTCTCGAGAAATTGGCTTCCTTCACATCGAGGCGACTTTTGCAGGTGAGGACTTGCTCTATTTATTTTCTCCAACTGATTCACTTTGTCGATACTATGTTTTATCTGGGACTGATAAGAGTATGGATTAGACCTGGCTTTTGCAGCCTCCTCAATCTGCCCAGTATTAAGCAGTCTTTGGAATCATGGGTACGGGAGTTAAGCTGCTGCTCTCTACCACAGCATAAGTCCCTTCCCGGCGTTCGTTGATTTGCCGGTAAAGCTTTTGCTTTCCAGGGCGGTAACCGGCCCAGAAACAGATAGGTAAGAGAGGAGGCTGCGAGGGATTCTGTTTCTTTTGCACAGAATGCGGGCAGGAGGGACATGGACTGATTGGAGGTAGGTCATTCGAAACACGCCTGACACAGCTCATCCTGACTAGGGTCACAAATAAAGACGACGATTGAGGAAGTGTTCCTTTGCAGTAGATAGTGCAGATTTGGGCCGAGGTTACAACTTACAATGCGCAGCCACCCTTCACTGAAGGAACATTGAACAGCCTTTGAGCAAGGATTGACAGCCTTACAACAATCCAAACCTTTCGAGGACATGGAATCCTTTATTCAGTAAAGTCAGAATGAATCCTTAAGACCAGAGCGTTGAATGCGTCACGAGTGAGCAATGAGATAGCTAACTGGCCGAATTGTCTATATGCGAGAGGGTACTAAACCCAATTTGCTGAGTCACTATTATTAGCAGACTTTCTTACGACAGACAATCCGATATCGCATATAACTGGAATCCGGTATGCATTGCTAAACTGTGGGCCTCGGAAGAGAGCGGGAGGTAGCCAGCATTATCGAACAAATGTAGAGAAGCGAAACGCAGAACAAACATTACGCATTAGTCAAGTTAAGGAGGGCATCCGCTGACAGTTTTATACCCATACCAGTACATTATTGCTGTTCTCGAGTTAAAAGCAGAAAACGGTAGGAATTGTGAAAGAATACTATGCGAGGCGGTTGTAATAGCTGGACCTAGAGGATCAAGCGTGCGCTGGTGCACTCGTTATAGCGTGTTTCCAATCGATGATCTCCGTTATCCCACATGATCCGCCCTTCTGCATACAGCTTCTTATCCTCGTTAAATATTTGAAATACGTTTCACTCTGTTAGTTGATGGACATGCTTAATGTGCAATACGTCGCCTCTTTTGGCTGCCTATTCCATTTGGTGTCCTACCTAAGAAGGTAGAACCTTTTACGTACGCTGCTTTTGAATCTCGGTAAAATGCCCTTACATTCGTCGTCTCGCAATACAACACTGGTGTTTTCTCGAAAGTACAGTGTTTAGATTACAAACAATACTTTCTGCCGTGCAACTTTGTGGTGAAAGTACAGACGTAACTGCCTTCTTTTAACCGAAGGCACTCAACACGACGACAGCGGAAGGTAACAAGGTGTGGTGATCTGCGTGCCTCAACGATTCATTGAACTTCGCTGGGTGGTACATTTGCAACTTCAATGCAACTCATAGCAGATTGGTCAACTTCTATGGGCCTGCCAAACTCCTTTTCTTTGTCTTCCAGGATGAGGGTTGAAGTGAGAGTAACTACTGAGTTCATTTTACCGACACAGTAGCCCAGG
Source organism: Dicrocoelium dendriticum (assembly GCA_944474145.2). Lineage (NCBI taxonomy): Eukaryota > Metazoa > Platyhelminthes > Trematoda > Plagiorchiida > Dicrocoeliidae > Dicrocoelium > Dicrocoelium dendriticum. Next base: position 220,105,482 of record OX104063.1, read on the forward strand.
GCAAAATCCCTGCTGCATTCAGTTCAGTATTTGAACCAAAGTCTTTGGTTGGAAACCCTAAGCGCTCTCCTTTCAAGCCCTGGCCAAGCAATACTATGAAACCTTAATTAAACTGTTTCCTGATGCTCTGGTCCTTGCAGGGAAATAACTGGCGTCTTATTTGCTGCATTCAGCAGGGTGGTTATGTGTTTAGCTGCTATTGCTCAAATTTTTCCTTTTTCTCATCCACTCTTGCGCTATTTCATCCTGATCGTCAAATGCTAACTCCAGTTCTAGCCCCTGTGTACAATCCCTAAGTTGGTTCTCTCCCATCTTGGTTTATTAATCGCTTGTCTTTTAGTTTGGACCCACATGCAACCGCGGGGCGTCGCTGCGGTAGAGAAAAATGGCATCGGCAGTACACAGGCGCGTAATAGCAATGCTACGCTGCCGCGCAACCACCACCGGTCGCACCTGGGCTAAGTATACCACGAACTTGTGTTATGGTTTCGGCTGACCTACCGATGACCTGCTGCTAGCGTGCACTCAGATCAGCCCGACTTTCCAAAGCAGGAGACCGGCGTACGGCTGGCAAGTATATTTGCTTAACGTCCAACTAACGGTACATTCAATTTATGGCCAAATCAATAGCCCTCAGAGTAAAACGCTCTCATTGGCTGGTTCCGTCCCATTAACACCTTCCCCCGCAAAAGTTGACATAAGACTTCATTTTTGGATCCAACTGCATTCTTACGACAGGTCTCCGTAGTCGATCAGTACAGCGCCGGGTCTGGACCTTCGGTTCCTCTGAGACTTCTGTGCGGGATGCATCCGAATTGCTTTGGGGATTAGATGGCATGTCGAAGCTCTCTAGTAGAATATCTAACGGTAGTAACCGAGCGCTTGTGCCCGCAGGGATGCTAGTTGGTCGCAGCTGATTGGAATGCCTGGTCCAAATCAAATTACCCACATTAACCTCATATAGCACCTGTCCAATAGTTCTCCGTATCGATCCTACCACCCATTGCGGGTTTCCCGCGCGATAGTCTCTTACTAAGACACGCTGTCCGGGGTAAAAGCGGCGTGCTTGAGTTCTGTGTCGCTCGTTGTAGTACTGCTCCATCCGAACGTTCCTTTCTTGCTCATTAGTACACCTCGGAGTTAGCAGGGAATTCACAGTACGGAGTTTTCTTCCCATTAGTGCTTCTGCCGGCGACAACTGGTTTGGTACTTGGTGATTTGAAGTTGATCTGTACACGAGCAAAAATGTATCAAGTATCTCCTGTGTGGTTCCTTCCCCCCGCATCTTTAGTAGCGATCGCTTAAACGTGTCGACGAAGCGCTCTGCTTGTCCATTTGACTGAGGATGAAACGGTGGCGACTGTAGATGCGTGATACCATGCTGTGCGCAGTATTCGGTAAATTGGGAAGAAGTGAACTGAGAACCATTGTCAGTGACCAACGTTTCTGGTATTCCGTGTTGACTGCAAGGTCTCCTCAAAATGTTAATTGTTGCACCACTTGTCGCACGCTCCATACAGAAGACCTCAGGCCATTTACTATAGGAATCAACAACTATTAGGTACTGCTGACCGTATGGGGACCAAAGAAATCAGCGTGCACGCGTTCCCACGGTTTTGTTGCCAACGGCCAGGAAGCTAAGTCAGCTTTTCTCGGTGCCTTACTAGCAAGCGCGCATCTGGGACATGACTTTACTAGTTGCTCGAGTTCCGAATCAATGTTTGGCCAGTAGACAAAACTCCGAGCAATGCTTTTCATTCTGTTAATTCCAGGATGTGCCCGATGAAATGGTTGAAGGACTCTTTGGCGAAGTTCTTTGGGTATGACAATTCTCTCGGCCAAAAGTAAACACCCATTTACGATCGAAAGTTCGTCCTTTCTCCGAGAGAGAATTTGTAGCTCTCCGGGTAGAGTATCACTTGGCCACTGCGTAGTGTGAAATTTGCTTACCTGGCTCAAGAGGGGATCTCGCACAGTTGCGTCACGTACCACGTCAAACGTCACGGGAAGCTTCCTAAAATTCTTCATCAAGACCTGGTTGACCTCTGATTCAAGGGAGATTGCTGCGATTATAGATTCTTCCTGCTGATGCTGTTGTAGCTCCAATAACCGGGAAAGTGCGTCTGCTTGACCTATGTCCTTTGTAGCCGTGTACTTCACCGCAAAATCATAGGCGAGTAAGGCCGTGGCCAAACGCTGCAGTCTGTTCGCGGTATAAACAGGTATACCGGACTTTGATCCAAATATGGCTAGGAGTGGTTCATGGTCGGTAAGCAGGGTAAACCTCCTGCCATACAACATTTTGTGAAATTTCTTTATTGCAAAGACTATCGCTAATGCCTCTTTCTCTATCTGCCCGTAATTCTTTTCGGCTGGCGACAGTGATCGAGCTGCGTGTGCGATCGCTTTTTCCGCTCCGTCAGTAAACTTATGAGAGATAACTGCACCCACGCCATACTTCGAAGCGTCTGCCGCCACCACGATTTCAAGTGTAGGGTGGTAATGTGTCAGCAAAAGGTCAGAACACAGCATTCGCTTCACCTCCTCAAAGGACTTCTGACAATCTTCGGACCAGTGCCAACGTTTGTCCTTGGTGAGTAACTCATTGAGTGGTCCACGCACGCTGTGCATATGTGGCAGAAATTGACTGTAATGACTGACGAGTCCTAAGAAGGACCTCAGAGTAGGCACATCTTTGGGAGGTGGCATCATTTTTATAGCATCAATGTTTGACGGATCTGGACGTCTACCGTTCTTGTCAATTATGAAGCCAAGAAAATTAATGGAGTCCATGAAAAACGTGCACCTTTCTGGGCGAAGTCTAAATCCGTACTCATGCATGCGATCAAGTACTAAGTGCAGCTTTCTGAAAAGGTCATCTGGGTTAGTTCCGACGACAATGATATCGTCCAAATATGCGGCAGCACCATCTACATCTGTTAGTATAGTATCCATGATTTGCTGAAAAATTGCTGGCGCGGACTTAACTCCGAATGGAAGTCGATGATACTGATACAAACCTCGGTGCGTATTTATCGTCAGTAATTCTCTAGAAGCTTCATCAACTTCTATTTGTAAGTACGCGTCCGATAGATCTAGCTTGGCAAAACACTGACCCCCATTTAGTTTCGAGAACAAATCATCTGGGACTGGCAGAGGATACTGATGCGTGTTTAACGCTTCATTCAGCTCAGTAGAAAAGTCGGCACATATTCGGATCTGGCCGTTCGGCTTCTTGACAACCACAATCGGAGCCGCCCAAGAAGAGTAGTTCACTGCATAGATAACCCCAAGTTTCTCCAAACGATCAAGTTCCTAGTCAACAATTGGGACTGCTGCGTAAGGTACTGGCCGCTTTGCACGGAAAACAGGAACAGCATCGGGTTTTAAGGACAATGAGGCTTGCAACTTTGTACACTTACTAAGTCCTTCACGGAAAACAGGTGCATATTTCTCTCGAATTTGTTCGATTGCCATTGCCTTGGGGACTTTTGGTTTGTGTAGGTGTACACTTGCAAAGATTTGATTAATGGGAACATCTAAGAGGTTGAATCGCTCAAACCAGTCTAATCCATGGAGGTTCAAATTCTTGTGTGTTGTGACGAAAATAGTTCCCCAAGCGGTGAAGTTGGCAAAGCGACACTCACATTCAATCTGACCGATCAAGTTTAGACTCGTACCTGATGCGCTCTTCGCTTTATGGTTAGTTGGTTTAATGTCAGGTGAACCGATAGCTTTCCATAAGTTTTCCGTAATGACTGTAATATCGGAAGCCGTATCAATCTGCAGACGCGCTACTCTTCCGTTGATGGTAATAGTGACGAACTTTCTTCTATCTTTAACATCGTCCGTATAGTTAGCGTTTACTCTTGTCGCGCACCTTCGGTAACCTGCTTTTCGAGTATCACATGACGATCTAAATGATGTTTTGAATCTGCAGTGGGTCCCCTTGTGCCCCCGTCTAAACCACCTTTGACAAACATGTTTGCTGAAAGGACACCATCTCACAAAATGCCATCCTCCGCATTGCCAGCAAGGTGATGGGGGTTTGGATTGTGGATATCTGCTAGGTTGAGCGGTCGGTGGGTTGTTTCCTGAAATTTGCTGGACAGATATATCTGCGGAATGTGCTCTCGAATCTTCCACCATAGCCGTATCGTGCTTTAAATTCATGATGCTTTGGGCTTCAGCAATGGCGTTTTGTAATGTAACATCTGTGTCGCGTTCCAACATACCAAGTATTCTCGTTCGTATCTCGGCGTCTTTTGGGGACTGTAGACTGCATACTAGTATCAAACACTCGCACTGGTCTTCCGTGAGCGACTTCAGTTTGAATTTCTGGCATTCACGTTTGACTATCGCCGCGTGAGCAATAAGACTGTCATTGTCCTTTTTGCATAGCTTTAGACAATTGTATCGGTTATTGAAAAGAGACGACTGGTCTCCAAACAACGCTGTGAGTCGAGCAACTGGATCATCAAAGCTGAAATCATGCGCGTTGTTTGGCAAAATGTAGTTAATGTATCTGTCATGTTCAACCGTCCCGAGTTTTCGTAACAAAAGGCGAACTTTAGATGCATCATCGAGACCTGACAACTCTGCCCTGAAAACATCTTCATAGCGCCTGAACCACGCATCGAATATTAATCCTGAGTCAGGATCGAATATGAACTCATTAACACTACTGATCATCGCATCCGCCGAAGGCTTCCCATTGTTCTGAACGACCGTAGGCTGCACAGATAACATTTGGGTAAGGGTTTCAATCATACGCAGCTGTGCTGTTTCAAATTGCTGCTGGTGCTGCAACAAAATGATTTTCAGGTCTTCCGCTGAAATTGACGTCTTGATCCAACACCTTCCGTCGCCAAAAATATATGTTATGGTTTCGGCTGACCTACCGATGACCTGCTGCTAGCGTGGACTCTGATCAGCCCGACTTTCCAAAGCAGAAGACCGGCGTACGGCTGGCAAGTATATTTGCTAAACGTCCAACTAACGGTACATTCAATTTATGGCCAAATCAATAGCCCTCAGCGTAAAACGCTCTCACTGGCTGGTTCCGTCCCATTAACAACTTGTGCCACGGGATCACGAGGCAAGTTCGTTAACTTTGTCCTACGGGTCTAGTCGGAAAGTTCATGTTCAGCTAATGGTAAACGTTAGTTCATCTGTTTCTGGTCGGAGCCCTGGATCCTTCGTAAGACTGGCATATCTGAATGTGCGCACTTTGCTGCAAACTGACCAACAGGCAACACTTGCCAGGACACTAGAGACTATCAATCGATGTTTGCTGCTTGTCGAATACGCGCTTTCCAGAATCAAGCGGTGCTTACCCGCCGGTCCCCGACCTGCAAAGTGGCGGTAATACACACTGCGCCTGTCCGGAGATGAAGCGGCTACAAACACCCGTCAAGCCGACTGAAATAAGTGACTATTCAAAAGGCCATGATTACAACTAACATAAAGAGCGACGCCTCCTCCCTGTCGACCAATGGATGGATGGCATCTAACTAATGTGTAGCCAGGTAGATGTATTTTACCACGACAAACACGTTTCAATGAATGGGAGTATGTTGGGATCTGACCCAACTAGAAGCAAACTTAACTTGTACATTTTCTTCCTTAGACAGTGTACATCGCTGAGTATTATTTGAAGATATTTGTTATGTCCAGCCCTAGGTAACGCGCTACCAGCACGGGCATTGGTAGGGAGGAAAAGGACCGCCGGCTGACTTCCTGGAAATCCTCCAACCGGTGACCATGTTTACTAACCGCTTACCCACATCTGGGGTCGCTGATGGCCCGCTTTACCTTTGGCCTATCTGCACTTGAAGGACCCGACTGAACACTAATAGTAGTACCTTCAGTTTAACAGCAAGCCGTATGACAGCATTGTGTTTCTCCGGGGTAGAGATAACTATCGTATGTACGCACTTGCACCTTGTACATGCCACATCTTAATCAAATTTTGTGCTTTTCAGCCGACGCACCTTCGTTGTTAGACTAGTAAAGCGTATACTTCCTACTCCGAGTTATTCCATAAGTTGTGCTATTTATCCGGGAATCAGATAAAAACATAAAAGAAAAAAGGGAAAGTATATAGTGGTGATTGAAAGCTGGGCTGAAGGGAATCGCCTACCCCGTGCGGTCGATCAGGCAATCGATGGAGCGGACGAATGTGTATTCAAACACTCGGCTAATTGAACTTTTGCCTCAGAGTTGAGAGGACAGTGTTTTTTGGCGGCATTTATCTGGCTACGTTAGCAGAGTTTTTGTTGACACGTTTTTCGTGGTCAAGGCTGTTAGAATTTTGATTTTTCTTCTGCCGGGTTAGAATTGCTGCGGAGAAATTTCTGGGTTGTTAATTCGGAATAGCGAAGAAAGTGAAGATCTAACAATGGCGAAGGACAAGCACAAAAAGGTTACACATTTGTCTGCCGAACATTTTCAAAAGCTGCTTCTTCAGCAACAACCCCAGACGGAATCACAAATGAAACTGATTGAAAGTTTAACGCAGTGCTTAGACGTACAATAAAACGGAGCAGCTACACGGGACACGCAGGCTGTTTCACTTGATCTTCTTACGAATTCAATCACTGAATTTCATTATGATGCTGATTCCGAATTCCCTTTCGAGGCGTGGTTCAAACATTGGGAGGATATGTTCCAGACGGATTTCAGCCGTCAAGATGATTCATGGAAAGTGCGCCTTTTGCTCCGCAAACTCGGCACTAATGAACATACAAGATTCCTTGATCACATATTGCTCAAAGAGCCGAAGGACATCACTTTCAACGAAGCAGTGGCAAAACTCAAAGCAATTTTTGGTGAGTCAACATCATTATTTGGCATTCGTTATCAATATCTAAAAATTGTAACGCGTGATACAGACGATTATGGGGCACTAGCAGACATGGTTAACCGTGAATGTGAACCTTTCAAGTTACGCTGCTTGACGGATGACCAGTTTAAGTGTCTTATATTGGTCAGTGCTTTACAGTCTCCACGCGACGCGGAAATCCGCACTCGGCTTCTTGCTAATTTGGATCAAGATCCAGATTTGACATTTGAGTCTCTTGTAGGCGAATGCAAACGGTTAATTACCTTGAAACATGACACGGCTATGATTGAGCAGAGTTGCCCCACCATTGCCGATACTGTTCCTGCTGTGCAAAAAGCAAGAAAGTCTGGCTCGAATAAGTCGTTCAACAGGAAGCCGAACAAGCCACCTACACCTTGTTGGTCATGTGGTGAATGGCATTTTGCACGATACCGTCCATTCAAGCATCATATTTGTGAGAATTGCCATAAGCGCTGTCACAAGGAAGACTTTTGCCATCAGTCCCGGCCAAGAAATGTGAAGCAGTCCTACCGAGGGAAGAATTTTAGAAAACCTGACGCAGAATCACTATCGGTGATTGCTACGTTTCACAGCGATTCTAAAACACGCCGCCGATTTATCACTGTGCTTATCAACGGAATCCCAACCCGACTGCAGTTCGATACGGCACCAGCTATAACGATCATTTCCAAGAACACTTGGAAGCACATAAAGAAGCCGAAAATGATTGATTCCAACGAAATCGCTCACAATGCATCCGGTGGAGTGCTGAAGTTGGTCGGAGAAATGAATTGCAAAATTACATTCAACGGAGTAGAAAATGCCGGAGCCTGCTACTTGTCTGATCGACCAAACTTGAACCTCCTTGGATTTGACTGGATGGAAAAATTACAACTGCTTGATGCTCCAATGAGTCAGCTTTGCAATACAGTACAAACCGACCCAGTACATTCAGCATTGTCGATAGATGAGATGACCAGAAAGCTAAAGCAGCAGTTTGTTACCTTTTGTTCGAAGATTGTCTCGGCCACTGCACTAAGTTCAAAACAAAGTTGTGTCCTCGGGAAGGAACCAAGCCAGTCTTTAGAGCAAAAAGGCCGGTACCGTATGCAGCTATGACAGCAGTTGATCAGGAGCTCGACCGACTAGAACGAGCCGATGTCAGTACACCAGTGAACTACTCTTCATGGGCTGCGCCGATTGTTGCTGTGAAAAAGCCGAACGGTAAAGTGCGAGTCTGCGCCGATTTTTCGACTGGCCTGAATGCCGCATTGGACGACCATCAATACCCCCTTCCGATACCAGAAGATATCTTTGCCAAGCTGAATAGTGGGAAGTGTTTCGCCAAGCTCGACTTGTCCGATGCCTACCTCCAGATTGAGGTTGATGAAAGCACAAGAGAATTGCTGACCATCAGCACTCATCGTGGCTTGTACCAATACAACCGCCTCCCTTTTGGCGTGAAAACAGCACCAGCCATTTTCCAGCAGCTGATGGACACCATGCTCGCGGGGGTTTCTGGAGCCGCGGCGTACCTGGATGCTATCATTTTAATGGGTCGGACGGCAGAAGAACTATTTCAGCGGCTCGCTGAAGTGTTTGTACGTAACCAGTCATATGGTTTCCGTATCCGCGAAGATAAGTGTACCTTTTTACACCAACCATCAAGTTTCTCGGTTTCAGCTTCTCAAATGACGGTCGTCGCCCTTATCCAGAAAATATCCGAGCTATTCAAAAGATGCCCCCACCTGTAGACTTGCAGTCGCTGCGTTCATTCTGTGGCCTTATCAGTCATTACAGCGCTTTTCTGCCCGAACTACATCGCCTGCGTGCCCCGTTGAATAAGTTGCTGAGCAAGGGCCAAACGTGGAAATGGACGCCAGAATGCCAGACTGTGTTTGTGAGGGTCAAGTCATTGTTGGCTTCAGACTCACTCCTAACTCAGTTTGATCCTTCCCGGGAAATTGTCCTCGCCACAGACGCATCGAGTCTAGGGATCAGTGCCGTAGTTTCCCATACGTTCCCAGATGGATCTCAGAAGGCGATCGCACATGCCGCCAGGAAGCTAACGAAAGCTGAAAGAAACTGCAGTCAGATCGAGAAGGAGGCATTGGCCATAGTGTTTGCTGTGAAGGAATTTCACAAGGTGCTGTATGGTCGCCGCTTCAAACTCTTGACGGATCACAAGCTGCTGCTGGCCATTTTTGGCTCGAAGAAGGGAATTCCCGCCTATACAGCCAATCGACTCCAACGATGGACACTTACATTGCTGGGCTATGATTTTGAAATCCGTTATCAGTCAACGAATTCGCTGGGCCAAGCAGATGCGTTTTCACGCCTCATTGATGCCCAGCAACAAGAACACGAGGACACCATCATTGCCTCAGTTGAGATCGAACCTGATGTCAAATTCCTGGTGAACGAGGCACTACATGGTATGCCAGTTACGGCCGATGCTGTACGGGCCGAAACGCTTCTAGACCCAATCCTGAAGAAGGTGACACACTTCCACAGAACCAGCTGGCCACGTTCGTGTTCATCTGCCGAAATGCAGCAGTTTTATCAGCGAAGACATTTGCTTTCCATTGTGGATGATTGCATCATGTTCTCAGACAGAGTAGTCAGCCCGCAGGCGTTGCAACAAACAGTGCTGCGACAGTTCCATGCAGGACATCCAGAGCTCAACTGCATGAAAGCGCTTGCCAGAGGTTATGTGTATTGGCCGTTTATGGACAGGCAGCTGGAGCAGCTAGCTAACAGTTGTGGCAACTGCGCTACCACCTCAAGGGCAACGCCAAAGACTGAACTCCGCTCATGGCCTAAACCAACTAAACCTTGGAGTCGTGTTCATGTCGACTGCAGGCCCAATAAATGGCCAGAGTTTTCTCATAGTGGTCGACGCTTATAGTAAGTGGCCCGAAGTGTTCCTCATGAGAAGTACGAAAACTGGCGCAGCCGTCTCAAGGTTGCGACAAACCTTCAGCAGGTTCGGCTGCCTTGAAACATTGGTGACGGACAATGGAGCACAGTTTACTTCGGCCACATTCCCGGAATTCCGCCAACGTTGCGCCATCAAACACGTGCGTTCTCCACCATTTCACCCACAATCGAATGGCCAAGCGGAGAGGTTGGTGGATACATTCAAACGCGCTCTCCTCAAATCAAGGGGGAGGGAGACATAGAGGAAGTGATCGACCGCTTCCTATTTCTGTATCGATCTACACAAAATTTACAAACACCGGGTGGAATATCACCAGCAGAGGCAATGATGAAGCGAAAACTTCGCATGTCATCTGATGCAGTTCGGCCATCCTCAGAGTCCATAGCTGGTGAAAGGAACCTAAAGATGGAACGTGATTTTAATCGGCGGTTTGGTGCCAAGCAACGTTCGTTTAGACCGGGTCAGCCAGTACTTGTGCGTGATTATCGGGGTGGCCAAGCAAAACGGACGCCAGGCACGATCCAGCGCAGGCGCGGAAGCGTCATTTACGACGTGCTGGTTTGAACGCAGGTATGGGTACGCCATGCAAACCAACTGCGAACAACAATGTGTCAGCCACAAGCAACAGAATCCGCCAAGCTTCCATTTGACCTGTTGACAGACAGCTTCAACTTGCCTACAGAGCCATTAGAAGAACCCTGTCATCGTACGAATAGTACCAGACCGCAGAGCACGGAATTCGAATCCAGAACACTACAGCCAAGGCGATGCACCGGTAAGTCGGTGCCTCTTAACTATAGACCTGTTAGTTTGACCAGCATCATGCTGAAATGCTTGGGTAAGCTTATAAGGAACAGGATCTGTGAGCACTTGACTGAGCACAATCTAAGTAGAGCGGAACAGCATGGCTTTCTCAAAAAGAAGTCTTGTCTTACCAATTTATTGTGCCTTTTGGACGAGATTACCCGTTGTCTTGATGGTGGGATATCGGTAGACGTGTGCTATTTAGACTTCAGTAAAGCCTTTGACTCCGTGAATCATCGATTTTTAATTGAGAAGCTGACATGGTTTGGATTACATCCTCAACTACTACTATGGCTCTCTGAATTCTTACGTGGAAGGACATTCAGAGTCAGCGTTGGGGAAGCGAGTTCTAGTGTTGGTCATGCCTACAGTGGTGTCCCTTAAGGTTCGGTTCTGGGTCCATTGCTATTTCTTATGTCTATAAATGACCTGGCTCCTCTTCTTAAGGACCCCTGCTACATCTTCGCAGATGACTTGAAGCTGGTCAGTAGGGGAAACCGTGCGAAATTGACTAAGGACATCCTCACTGTGGTGAATTGGTCAAGTCAATGGGACCTACCTCTAAATGCCAACAAATGTCAACTAGTGACTAGTAGTGGTAGCGGGATTGCAGTTCAGTCTCCTGTGGGATTTCTGTCATTGCGGTGCACTGACGAAGCCCGTGATCTAGGTGTCATCGTAGCGAACAATTTTAAGCCTTCGGCACAGTGTCGCCATGCTGCCAATAAAGCACGACACGAATTATTTCGTCTTAGGAGGGTGCTGAGTAACACTAAAGCAGAAGTATTCTTGCCCTTATATAAAGCAGTGGTCAGGCCACATCTGGTGTATTGCGTTCAAGCTTGGTCACCGTATCTCCGTAGTGACATCACTTGTATAGAAAAGATTTAGAAACTTGCGACCAGGATGATTGAAGGTCAACGAGGGAAGTCTTATGAAGATCGTCTAAGTAGCTTAGGATTATTTTCCTTGGAACGGCGTAGGTTGAGAGGGGATTTGATAGAGACGTTTAAGATCATTAAGAGACTTAGTGGTATTAGTTCCACCCATCTGTTTGAACTGGCTACGTCAGACCAACTGCGCGGGCATCGCCTGAGGCTTAAACATCACAGAGCTCGTGTGGACATCAGGGCAAAGTTTTTTACGAACCGGGTAGTTAACTACTGGAATAAACTCCCTTCTGATTTAGTGGAGTCTGAGACCGTAGAAGCCTTCAAAAGGGGCTTAGACAATTGTTGGTCCATCCTTTTTCCAGAGATATTGTAGTTGTACTTTAATATGTAGTGTATTTTGATGCTGGCATATGAAAGTGCAGAGATTGCTCTTGTTCTTGCTTCATTCCATTGCAGAAGCAAGAAGAGACAATCCAACGTCGAAGTGCCGGGGGTCGCTTCACTTACTGGCACAAGAACTGGACGCTCGTTAGGCGGAAGCCTCTATCGTCCATCTGATCTGACCTGACCTGACCTGACCTGAAGCGAAGAATCCATTCCAGGAGGCTTCAGGTTAATCCCCGGCTAGCTTCACACACAACGGCAACAGCTTCAGGATGGGAGGTATCCGGGAATCAGTTAAAAACATAAAAGAAAAAATGGAAAGTATATAGTGGTGCTTGAAAGCTGGGCTGAAGGGAATCGCCTACCCCGTGCGGTCGATCAGGCAATCGATGGAGCGGACGAATGTGTATTCAAACACTCGGCTAATTGAACTTTTGCCTCAGAGTTGAGAGGACAGTGTTTTTTGGCGGCATTTATCTGGCTACGTTAGCAGAGTTCTTGTTGACACGTTTTTCGTGGTCAAGGCTGTTAGAATTTTGATTTTTCTTCGGCTGGGTTAGAATTGCTGCGGAGAAATTTCTGGGTTGTTAATTCGAAATAGCGAAAAAAGTGAAGATCTAACACTATCTGTGTCTAAGTCATCAACTCACTGGTCTACAAACCAATGCAACGCTAGCTTCTTCCTGATACATTCGACATGAGGTTGAATGCTCCTGGTGCCTCTAAACAGTAGGCGCATTATCTTCAAACATTCAACGTCTTTCTAAAGCAAGTACATACTGACAACAAGGAAAGGCTGCACATGCATGTCGTTGCAAGCAAAACATTCGAACGTGGTGTGTCATTTCTTCAGTCCCTGTGTGTGCGTCATAAAAAGATAGTTTTTGCTAGATATCTTTTAACAACGTGCAAGCAGGAAGGTGGACAATATATCGAACAGTTTTTGCAATGATTCAAACTTTTAGCGAAGCACTGAGATTTTTGCCGTCCCATCTGGAGAATAATGCGACCACGCCATGCGTGATGCCCTCGCCTTCGGCTAGCAGTCAAACAGTATTCGAACGGGGCTGCTGGAGCTGTCAGGCTTGAATTTTCTGGCGGCTTATGATCCGGCAAGGTATCTGGAAGTTGTTTAAAACAATCACAGTTTTTTGGGACTGAACTTTTTTCCTGTGCCTCGACAAATAATGTTCCACTTACTCATCATTACTCTACTAACTCAGCCGAGGCTGCACCCATTGTCAGCGGTGCCAACGGGAACGTCCTATTTTTGTGGACATACTAAGCACCCCTGATTAAAGTTTTCTGTGAAAAGCGCCATTTGCAACGCCTGTAGGAAGAAGGGTCATTTCAAACGTGTGTGTAAATCCAAGCCCTCTACTTCATCCAGCACTGCAGCACCACATCCGCATTTGATTTCCGTTATGACAGCTGCAACAGCAAGCGTCTTGACTCGCACAACAACCAGAATGTTCGTGAACAACACCGAACGGCATATGGTAATTGGCACTGGCAGTTCTGATAGTCATGTGTTTCAATCCGGCATTTAATCCCACCATTGGAACATCTATCTTTGTGAGTCCAAAATCACTATGGCTCCCATCGCTCCGTCATACGCCGTTACTGGATATTGCAGTGTTTGGATTCGATAACAAAACCTTGCATACAATGGCATTCACTTTTCTCATCTGCGTAAGGTATGCATTGATGTGTTACTCGGCCGTGGCTTGCTTGGCCGGCATAATAAAGATGAAATATCCTTCGGTGGGAGCGCGACGCACCCACGCTAGGTGAACTAACTGCAGCAAACAGCGAAGCACCTACACTTCTGCCAACCGGTCCTCGCACTACAAACCGTTCCCTAAAATGTCCCGTCGCCACTCAATTGATGCTGAACGTTCATACAAGCCAATACAGCGAGTGTTAAACGACGGTATCCTTGCATCCTCAAGCCCACACTGAAGCGCAATGATATGGTTACCAAAAATACTAATAATGAAAAGTATGGTTGTTGACTAGAGACAGACGGGCAGCCGTTTCCCATTGCTAGACATTTATAATGCTTAGCATTATACATGTTTGCAAGATTGGGAAAACACGTTTATTACTGTGCCGCAATACATGAAAGGACTGAAAAGATAAACCTTACCAGACGCATGCCAGTTGTGCTACAAGTACCGGATGGGTCTTAAGCCGGAAAGTTACAATCCGGCTGCTATGCAGCGAAGGCCTTTCTAATGCAAACGTATATTATACTACTTAATCAGCTTATGGTTGGAAGAGGCCAAGAGGGATGGGTATGGACAAAAATTCGCAAAACGTGTGCCAATGAGGTCGGTTCTCAGCCATTTTAACAAGCGTATCCAGCCAAACGTGTTCATCGTCTTTCGGACCTTAAGCAGGAAGTCGCGGGGCTCCAAAAGAGGCCAGCTTCGAACTGAGGGCCTACGTTACGCTCGATTAAGCCACCGCCTGGCTAACTCTCCTCTTCTTCTATACATATTCCCGACACGCAAACATCGCACTTCGCGGGAGTAGTTTGACTGGCATGCGTAACACGTGGCCGAGCCATCGGAGCCTGATGCGTAAAGTAAAGGTGCTGGGCGGTTCTCTGCCTCTTCCAGTGCTTAAACGGGCAAATAATGCGGTGTTTTCACCAGATGTGAGTAGTAAGATGAAAGTACCTCTTTAGTTCGGCTGATCAAAGGGGTCAAGTTTCAGAACTGCGTATTAGGATCGAACGTACCGCCGCATTGTACCCTCTAACTTTCAGGGTGAGGGTGATGTCCCGCCTGTTCCAAGGGAGGAGTAAGTTAGCATAAGCGTCCCCAGCTCTTGAAATATGGTTCGTGATCTCGTCTACTATCCAAAGTGCACTGACACAAGTGCCGAGGTAGTTAAATTGTTGAAGTCCTTCTACCTGATCCCCATTAATGATCAGCGCATGAGGATGTCCTTCCTCATCTTGAAGGAATGCTTTGCACTTCGAGGGTTCGAAGCAAAGCCCGAAACGTCTGACTACCAGTGCTAGTCTGTACATTGCAGTTTGGCACCTATGTAAGTTGTCATAGATAAGCGTAATGTTGTCTGCGTACTCCAAGACAAGATGTCGTGCACCAGTGAGTAGCCACACACCCTCTAAGTCGTGTCCCGTGAACGCGATCTCCAAAACTTGGCTCATAGAGGTGTTAAAATGGAAAGGGGACAGCGGCATCTTGGTTTCATACCATTGGCGATAACAGAAGGCGACGACAACTTGCCGTAAGTGCTCACTCTGCCTGAGCTACGCGCATATAATGTTCAGAAATGATTTACGTGTATGAGGTAGCTACTCTGTTCTCTGCACGGCAGTAACGGGTAAGTCGGTGTACAGTGAGCGGCGCTATATCACGTCTAATAACTTATCCATGACGACCATTGCCGTCCGCTTTAGCTCAGTGGTCTCAAGCACGGAACTTCAACCGTCGAGTTACGGGTTCGAATCTTACCAGAGTCCAATGGAAGGCGCATGGTTGACGGTCCCCGAAAGGTGGAACCGTGTCTGCAGTGCTTTATGGGGCGTGTGACGGCTATCTGTGCGAGTAATGTTGTGAAGAATTTCTACCTATACCATTTAACCCACTATACTATACTTCAAAAATTGACACATTTTTCGGGCACACCTTTTCTGAGAAGATAGCTCCAAAGAGACTTTGTCAATCGAATCGAAGGCACACTTAACATAGATGAACACGACGACGGTGGGCCTCCAATATATGTGGCGGTGCTCCAACGATTGTCACAAGGTGAATATGTGATCGTTGCAGCCCTGACCGTCACGAAACCCAGCTAACTCCTCACGATGCTGGGTTTCACGAGTGCCAGTCAAGCTGTGCTGGAAGCCAGAGGCAAGCACTTTGAAGGCGAAGGTGGTCAGACCGATTCCCGGTGGGTGCGGCATTCCGAATATCAGCCTTCCATGAAAAAGGGACTAAGACGGTGCGGCTCTAGTCGGTTGGGACAGTTTTCTGCCCTAACGTTTCACAATAACTCGTGTAAAGCGTCAACAAGAGCGGGGCCCTCGAATTTGTAGTGGGCTGGAGGAAGATCAGCTGGTATCGCGGCTTTATCCAACTTCAGCAGTGTTATCTCATGTAAGAGCACGGCTTGACAACCTACCTCCTCGTGGTGCCAGCTGGGTAGTTCATGTATACACCGTTCCGGCAAAGTGTTCGATTCAATGTTCCACCTGGGGTGGTATTGTAGTCTAGAAAAGTTGCTGTTTTCATGGAAAGAACTGGGCACCTGTTTGCTGCTCTTCCAAACAAAAACCGTACTAACTGAACTATTAGCCAGCAACTCCCAGTGGGCGCGATTCCCTGAATTCGCCCCGCTACCCTGCGGATAGATTATTTCGTCAAATGCTGGGGGTGGGACCCCCTAAGTCAACTCCCTATTTAGGCTTGGGCAACCGAGCAGTATCATGCCCTCACACAAAACCATGGACCATGCTACAATGTGCTCATCGGTTAACGTCTCTTCATTTTTCATTCACGCGACTTCAGCACACTCCAATAGTTCTTTTGCTAACAATCCTTACTTTGAGTTACCAGATTCATGTCTTCAAACATCTGGCGGCGATTCCGGTTGCGAGGCGAACTACTAGGTTCAACCTATGGCTCACCTTCGTCTCCGATCCTCTTTCCGTCTGGCTTGCTTTAACCCTTGGACACCCATGCTGCTTGGACAGCAAGCCGGTCAGTGGCGCAGCATAGGATCCCCAGCTAGCGACGTCTGTTGCCATTCAGTAACCTGCGTGCAAGACCCCGGCACTACGCTTACCTTGCCAATCTTCACGAACAAAGAAGCCGGATACGGCCTACGTCTTTTCTAGAGATTCAGAAGCAGCCTCAGCGTGTTTAACTGGTTTTGGTATGACACTGTGTGGCAAAGCCCAGGCGGCACTACTGGACTGGTTCCCGATTAACAGCCAACTGTGCGCAGTTTGACTTCGGAGTCCATGTAGAACTAACACGCACCGCGAAGAGAGAAGCGACTTGTTTGTGAACTCTGCGTGTGCTCCAACTGTCTACCGTAGTGGCTCGATCAAGAACGTGTCTGTCGCGATCTATATCAGCTCTTACTTAAAAATTGTCGGATGGGGTTGTACTTGCTGGGGATTTTATTGTACGGTTTGGCCGCCTGTTATCATAAAAATACCAGATTGGTGGTCACCACGCGCTCGATGAGGACTGCTCTGAGAAGAAAAAGAAGGTTCTCATATGATGCGCAGACAACAAACTGTTTCTCTCGTGCACTAACTGCAGGCATACGCAAAGCGTTCCGCCGCGTGGCATCTTATTTCGCCAGCATAATCTTGAGCTAAAAGTGAGCACACTGAAATCAGCTTCCGATGGTATGGTAGCGTACTGGCCTGCAGGGCCTTCGGGCCCAGCTCTGTTGCTCCGTCAAGCACTGGTTACCTAGATAAACTGCAAGTGTATTAGGGTCCAGAAAGACGAAGCACTGCGAGACTGATTTAAACAGATTAACAGATTCATAAATAAATAAATAAATAAATGGTTTATTCTCGAAATTGTCGAGACACACCAAACCATCATGATCAACAAGGCAACCTACCAGTCGTTAGTGGCACCTGCCCTGCAGTGGCAATTCACCGCA
Source organism: Dicrocoelium dendriticum (assembly GCA_944474145.2). NCBI lineage: Eukaryota > Metazoa > Platyhelminthes > Trematoda > Plagiorchiida > Dicrocoeliidae > Dicrocoelium > Dicrocoelium dendriticum. Next base: position 220,123,009 of record OX104063.1, read on the forward strand.
AGACATAAAGCAACAATGGATTTGTAAACAGAAAGCGAAGGCCACTTCCAGGCGGTCAACCTGCGGCAGAGTTTGCCGCCCCTTAAATGTTTGGATCTCTGTTCGCGCTCTGGAGCTGTTCGGCCACCGCAAAGTCATCCCGGCGGAATAAGACCAAAACGAGCGGTGCCATTCGGCCAACCGGCAGCTTAAGCAAAGCTTACGCAAATATGCAGGGTCATGGTGGTCTGAGCACGCTTCGGAAATGGAGGACCCTATCCTAGTTGGCAATATTCGCAGGGTCTCCCAACTCATCTGATACACTGGCCACGGAAAGCCTTGTGTCAGTGGGACTATATACGAAGCGGATGGTTCGCCGATTGACAAGTTACAGAGACGCTTAGGCTGATGAACCAAGCTGTTTCATTCCTAGTTCAATATGCCCTCGCCGTCCCTTTGTATCCCCAGCGAACCGGGTTGCCCACCCTGGGTCGTCACACTTGCTCCAATCAGCGAAGCGGTTTTGGCTTGCGATTCGACACCTAAGATGATTCAAGGCTGCCAGCTCAGCTGGGCTCAAGTCGGAGCTGTGCAAAAAGAGAGGCTCAGTTAACATTACCCAGGTAAACACTGTTCTCCAAATCTTGGCATGAAGTAAAGGTTCCTTCTGTGGCAAGTCAGTTATTGTCCCACTTTGTGAGAAGGGTGGTCGCACTTCGTGTACCAATCACCAGGGGTTAGTATCCTTTCGGTTGCCTCCAAGCCAATGGTATCAATTCTAATTCGTAGACTATGTCCCAATCGCGCATCGCAGTACCAAGAAGCGAGCAATCGACTTAGATTATGCAGGCGATATCGTCTTAATTGTGAAGCTTCACTGAGCATGTAAGCTATTCTAGACCGTTTGGCGATTGAAGCATTTAGGTACGGAATGTGCTTTGCCTCGTCGACCTATAAAGTGCTGCTTCAGGATTGGACATCAACTGTTCCCGTGCTCCGTATTCATGGCCCACATCTTGAGCAACATATGGAAGTTGGCTTTTACACCATCAAAATGCAATGTCCTTACGTACCGATGCACCATTCCTCCAAATACATTAATGCTACAAGGCACGCCATTAGGGAACTGCCTAACAGTGCGTGACCTAGGCGTGCACTACTCCTGTTCGCTGAACTTCGCGGAACAAGTAATTTATTCCGCAGCTAAAGCACGCTCTCACATCGGTTACATCCTCAAAACCATGACAATACAGGAACCTAAAACTGTGTTCTACAAAACATGTGCCCGGCCCCTGCTAGAATACTGCTCTATAGTATTCACCAACCTTAGAAAATGCGACCGAATATCCCTCAAAAAGGTTCAGCGTACCTTCACAAAACGCCTCCTGGGGCACTCAAGTCTGAGCTACCGTGATCGGTGCCACACGCTTAAGGTCGACCCGTTATGGCTGCGCCGATTGAAAATCAACCTCGCTTTCCTATACTCGCTCATTAACAACATCAGTGGGAGCCAAATCACCCCTGTCTCAGACTCACATATCACTTCGTACCCCCTACGTGATAGACCCTACTCCATTATCCTACCAAGAACGCGCAACAGCATTCGCTCCCACTTCTACCTCTACAGATACGCACACGTCTGGAATAGGTTACCTCTCACAATAAGGGCATCCATGAACATAAACCAGTTCCGCTTCTCTATTATCAAATACCTCTCTGTCACACAAGTTTCCAAACTACTGAATATAAACTGTCCTGAAGAAGAGTTTTTTGAAACTGGACCGGACCACTTATAATCGCCTCTTCTTACCTTCGACACTATTCTCTTCCTGACTCCACATCTCTCTCCTACCGCGCCGTTATCCATCGTGCATCTTACTCTCGTCACCTCCTCTTGACAGCAGCTAGTCATTGTTGGCTCCATGTAGCTTGCAAGGAGCCACTTCTTGACTCTTCAGCCTTCATTTTTTCTGCCGTATGTCTCTCTAAGCTTCGCTCGCGTGTTGACTTCTTCGTCGACACTACAGGTATCCAATAGTGGTCAAAGGTCTTAATGATATGGCTACACCAGCCACTCATTCATCATCCTCCAGAGCCACTAGCTCTGCTTAGCAGCAGCTAGTCGCCATAGCTTCCATTTAACTCTGCGGATACCCGGAGCTCTGTAGGAGTCGCTCCTTTCTTGCAATGTTCATTCTCTTGGATTGCTTGCGTCACAGCTCAGATGATTTGTTGACCTATTATGTGCCACTATAGGATCCACTAGTAACTGAAGTCTTAGCACAAACTCTATTGCTGGTCACTCTTCTCTCTTTTGCCATCTGTCTCTCTTAAGCTTCGCCCGCATGTTGGTTTCTCCATCGAAACTGTAGGTATCCAGTAATGGTCAAACGTCTTAATGACATGGCTACACCAGCCACTGATGCATTCCATTCTAGAGCCACTATCTCTGCTTAACGGCAGCTAGTCGACATAGCTTCCATTTAACTCTGCGGATATCCGGTGCTCCGTAGGAGTCGCTCCTTTCTTACAGTGTTCATTCTCTTAGATTGCTTGCGTCACAGCTCAGATGGTTTGTGGACCTATTAAGTGTCACCGTAGGATCCACTAGTAACTGAAGGCTTAGTCCGACTAAATTGCTGGTCACTCTTCTCTCTCCTGCGCGCCGTTATGTGCCGTACGTCCCACTCGCAACAACTCCTCTTGACAGCAGCTAGTCATTGTTGGCTCCATGTAGCTTACAAGTAGCCACTCCCTAACTCTCCAACCTTCATTTTCTTCTGCCGTCTGTCTATCCAAAGCTTTGCTCGCATGTTTATCTCTTCATCGAAACTGTTGGTATCCAGTATTGGGCAAACGTCTTAATGACATGGATACACCAGCCACCGATTCATTCTTTTTTAAAGCGGCTATCTCTGCTTAGCAGCAGCCAGTTGCCATAGCTTCAACTTAACTCTGCGGATACCCGGAGCTCTGTAGGAGTCGCTCCTTTCCTGCTATATTCATTCTCTTGGATTGCTTGCGTCACAGCTCAGCCGGTTTGTTGATCTATTATGAGCCACCGTAGGATCCACTAGTAAATGAAGGCTCAGCCCAAACTCTATTGCTGGTCACGCTTCACTTTCCTAGCGCGCCGTTATATGTCGTTCGTCCCACACGCATCAACTCCTCTTGACAGTAGCTAGTCATTGTTGGCTCCATGTAGCTTACAAGTAGCCACTCCCCGAATCCCCATCCCTCATTTATTTTTGCCGTCTGTCTCTCTCAAGCTTTGCTCGCATGTTGATTTCTTCATCGAAACTGTAGGGATCCAGTAGTAGACAAACGTCTTAATACTATGGCTACACCAGCCATTGGTTCACTCTTTTCCAAAGCCAATATGTCTGATTAGCAGCAGTTAGTCACCATAGCCTCCATTTAACTCTGCGGATATCCGGAGCTCTGTGGGAGTCCCTCCCTTCTTACAATATTCATTCACTTGGGATGTGTGCTCTACAGCTCAGATGGTTTGCCGACCTATTATGTGCCACCGTAGGATCCACTAGTTACTGAAGGCTTAGCCCAAACTCTATTGCTGGTCACTCTTCTCTCTCCTAGCGCGCCATTATCCGTTGTTCATCTTACTCGCCTCAACTTTTCTTGACAATAGCTAGACATTGTTGGCTCCATGTAGCCTACAAGGAGCCACTTCTTGACTCTCCAGCCTTCATTCTCTTCTGCCGTATGTCACTCTTAAACCTCGCTTGCCTGTTGACTTCTTCATCGAAACTGTAGATATCTAGTAGTGGACAAACGTCTTAATACTATGGCTGCACCAGCCACTGATTCATTCTTTTCTAGAGCCACTATCTCCGCTTAGCAACAGCTAGTAGCCATAGCTTCCATTTAACTCTGCGGATATCCGGAGATCTGTAGGAGTAGCTCCATTCGTACAATGTTCATTATCCTAGAATGTTTGCGTCACAGCTCAGATGTTCTGTTGACCTATTATGTGCCACCGTAGGGTCCACTAGGAACTGGAGGCGTAATCCGATCTCCAATGCTTGCCATTCACCTCTCTTCTAGAGCGCCATTATCCATCGTTCATCTTACTCGCCTCAATGTTTCTTGACAATAGGTAGACATCGTTGGCTCCATGTAGCCTACAAGGAGCCACTTCTTGACTCTCCAGCCTTCATTTTCTTCTGCCGTATGTCTCTCTTAAACCTCGCTAGTCTGTTGACTTCTTCATCGAAACTGTAGGTATCCAATAGTGGACAAACGTCTTACTACTATGGCTGCACCAGCCACTGATTCATTCTTTTCCAGAGCCACTATCTCCGCTTAGCTACAGCTAGTCGCCATAGCTTCCATTTAACTCTGCGGATATCCGGAGATCTGTAGGAGTAGCTCCATTCTTACAATGTTCATCCTCTTGGATTGCTGGCGTCACAGCTCAGATGGTTTGTGGACCTATTATATGCCACCGTAGGATCCACTAGTAACCAAAGGCTTAATCCGAACTCCAATGCTGGCTATCCATCTCTCTTCTAGCGCGCCGTTATCCTACTCTGGTCAACTCTTTTATGGCAATAGCTAATCATTGCTGGCTCCATATAGCTTACAAGTAGCCAGTCCCTGACTCTCCAGCCCTCATTTTCTTGTGCCGTCTGTCTCTCTTAAGCTTCGCTCGCATGTTGATTTCTTCACCGAAACTGTAGGTATCCAATAGTGGACAAACGTCTTAATACTATGGCTACACCAGCCACTGGTTCACTCTTTTCCAAAGCCAATATGTCTGATTAGCAGCAGTTAGTCGCCATAGCCTCCATTTAACTCTGCGGATATCCGGAGCTCTGTGGGAGTCCCTCCCTTCTTACAATATTCATTCACTTAGAATGTTTGCTTTACAGCTCAGATGGTTTGCCGACCTATTATGTGCCACCGTAGGATCCAATAGTTACTGAAGGCTTAGCCCAAACTCTACTGCTGGTCACTCTTCTCTCTCCTAGCGCGCCATTATCCGTCGTTCATCTTACTCGCCTCAACTCTTCTCGACAATAGCTAGTCATTGTTGGCTCAATGTAGCTTACAAGTAGCCACTGACTGACTATCCAACCCTCATTTTCTTTTGCCGTCTGTCTCTCTTAAGCTTCGCTCACATGTTGATTTCTTCATCGAAACTGTAGGTATCCAATAGTGGACAAACGTCTTAATACTATGGCTACACCAGCCACTGGTTCACTCTTTCCTAGACCCACTATCTCTGCTTAGCAGCAGCTAGTCGCCATAGCTTCCATTTATTCCTGCGGATATCCGGAGCTTGCTCCCTCTTACAATGTTCATTCTCTTAGAGTGTTTGCGTCACAGCTTAGCTGATCTGTTTACCTATCACTTACCTTCACTGGTCTATAGATACACTAATCGACCCTATAGGCATACACTAGTGACATATCGTCCAATTGGAATAGCTGCATCTGGCGACTGAGTCACTCCTAGCGCCAACATCTGTCGGTCGTCATAAATGCTGCATTTCTCTTCAGAAGTAGCTAATGGCCATTGGCCCCATGCATATGCGATGATCCATTGCTTGCTAGTAGCCACCCCGTATCTGAATAACCTTTACTCCTCTAGAATATCTGCATCCAGTCCATCCGCTGCCCTGCCACCAATTGAGCTTTAAGACTCTCTCGCTGCAAACTATTTATTTTCGCTTATTATGCCCCCCACTCGGATTACACTAACTACGTGCTGTTCATGCACCTGACAATCGCTAACAACATTCTAACTCTCTTTGCTCTATCCCCACGCAACTATCGACTCATCAAACGGATACTCGTACTTTACTTACTGGTGCAACGCTCTTGTCCCTACGCAGGCAACAGCAATCCACCTATACGGCTAATGATTCTATAGGATACTCAAAAGACATTTTCAGCATAATTATTGTTGCACAGTGTACATGCTTTTGTCTCAAGCCCAAATGTTATAACACAAGACATTAACAATATCCAATTCCATGCCTGTTCTTGCGGTCTTCTCTCGGTTGTCTCTCACTTTCCCTTTGCTTTGAGGTCCGGGACATCTTGGAGATCTGGGATTGGACTGAGGAACAATTTTGGCCCAAGACGGACGAAACAACCCACAAGGACTGACATGGAGGATGGTAAAACTCCGCAAGGACCAACCTACAATCACCATAACCCTTGTCCAGTATGGAGAACTGGACATCTCCTCATACTCCCATACAGTATACATCTGAAAAATCTGGACAGCGGAAAATTGAAACTTTTGCTCACCTGGACATACAACAAGAAGAAAGATCGCGATGTCCCTCTCCTCCAGCGACCCCAAATATCATGGCGACCCAGAGCAAGATACCCGTCCAACTAACAGAGGAAATTAGAAGCCATTACCCCGCGAAAAACCGAAGGTAAAACCAGTCGTCAAGCGGCTTTGCCAGTTCAACCTTAATGTTCAAAATGCTTTACGGCAGTGTTGCAGGACGTGGTGGGTTTTCGCCTGGCAAGCGTTCTCCCTATAAAATGCCACAAATGTCTGTTTAACAACACTGCGACGTGGCGGATGTGACTCGCCACTGAACAAAGTCACAGCCCACAACTACATACTGGCAATTTGACTAGATTCGCATATCAACTCTTCCCGACACCGTTTCAATTACACACGATTGAATCCGATGTATCATCGTGATACACAACAGTTTTTAAACCTTGATCATGCCTAAGTTGGTGCGTCTCTATGAAACTGAGAATAAACTATCTATTTCTTTATTTTACCATGGACATACGACCAAATTTTTACTATTACTGTCACAGTTGCCATAAAATGTTTGTACAGTTGTACATATCTGATCATGCCTCCATGGGCGTGCCTCGCATAGTCGAGAATAAAGTATTTATTTATTTATTTATTTATTTAAGTGTATGGCTTTGTCTACCTGGGCAGCCGTGTGTCTGTTGGTGGTAACATTATAAGCGAAGTTTCTCTTCGCATCGCCAAAGCTCAAGCGGCGTTTGTCAACCTGCAGCCCTTGTGGAGTCGTCGAACTATCTTGCACTTGGAAGGCGTCGTGTTTACCATGCCACCGTGCAGGAGGTGTTGCCCTATGGCAGGGGGTCATGGCCAGTTCGCGTAGATGATATGCACCGCCTCTCGGCTTTCGACAATGGAGGCTTCAGGAGGATTGCTCATGTGTGGTGGCAACAAAATATCTGCAACAGTAAAGGCAGACGTCGTGTCTTAGGGAATGGGAGCATTATATTCAACAAGCCGGTTTTGCAGCGCCAGTTATGGTGGCTCGGTCATGCCATACGTATATCAGCTGAGTCTTTTTTTAATAAGTAAATAGATATATTTCTAGGCCCGCTAGAGGCTGCACCCTAAAGGGTTCAGATCAATGCTTACATAAATCCGAGGCTCTTGCAGGGAAGTAGGTAAAATATAAGTATATGTTCATCTTTAGCAATTACAAATGCGTTGGCATTGTTTGCTATACAGCTACTGGGTCGCAGGCGCCCACCTTGACATTTTTCTGGTTCCTTCGGGCGATATTGAACTCCTTGTTCTTTTGTGAAAAATTCGCGGAGGTGTAGTTTGCCTTTTCTCCTTGGAACAGAATCCAATTTGCCACAAGTTCACTTTAAATTGATCGCACATTAATTGGCCACTCAGTTGCCCCAATTGTTGTTGCGCACATGGAAGAAATGTGTGAAGGGATTATAAGGCATACGAAAAGTTGAAAACAATTCCGATAAATGCAGACAAAAATAAAAACAATTTGTTAAGAGAGAAAATAAAGCTGCGTGCTTCAGTAGGAAAATACCAATTAACAAAAAATATCGCCCTACTTTTATTACGCTGATATTGCTCTCCGGCGCAAAATTTCAACCTGTTATGCTCAGATAAAAGAAAAAGCCTTTCTACAGTTAGTATACCGGTTAACAGCACAAAATTACACTGGTCTGGACCAGCTTTAGCGCCTGAATACGTTGAACGTAAAAGCAACACAATACGTGCAGTAGTTTGCGAGTTATTCGCAATTAAACGATGATCTACGAATAAGGCCATTTTTATTTTTCGCTAAAAATGGCTTTCTGCTTTGCAAACAGATAGCAGAAAAAAAGAAAATATAAAAAGTAGAGAAGCGGTGTATGTTCTAGATAGGCATAGCTATCCAGAAATGCTCTAATTAGCCCGTTATACCCTGCGACAACTACGGACTGCGCAGGTGGCCGAAAAGTAAACTTTGCAGGCATACATGACAAATATATGCAAATAAGGGATGAGCTGGCACGAAAACGCTAGAAATCCAGCAAGGAATATTATATCTACATGGGAATTCAGGGGAGCTTGTAATTAACTCACGGTTAGAAGGCCACAGCATACCATTTTCGGTGGATACTGTGCCACATAAACAACCAGTAACATAGAGTTTTGCATATTTTTAGGTCGCTAAGCTTTTCTAAAGCTTACAACAAGGCCGCATGAGCCAGGTCTGTCTGAGTAACCCAGGGGATCTTTCAGATCCGTTGACAGATTTCGGCCTACAAAATACACACATTACTTAACTAATCATCACATGATTTATCCCTTAGAGCCGATTTTCTATATTTATGAGGCTCTATCTCTAACGTCGGTGAGCTATAGGAGCCTGTCACCAATAATAAAGAAATAAGCATGGGAAGATTTAGTGAAATTTAGCTAATTGCATTTGGGCGTGAAATCCGTTTCGTTCTACAGTGGTTGGGCTTTAACAACTCTACTTCTGGTGGTTGAGCTTGCTCATACTTGAGGTATTCTTATGTCTCGTGTGTAGATGCACACTATTGTGCAGCTCTTTGATGAATTTCGATTTATTTCTCTCCATTTTAAGTTCCGAAGATAGTGCCGGCGGTGTTCATCCAGTTGGCAATGTTAACTGGTACTCTAATGTCACACCGACTATTTCTTTTGCGATTTTCCTGGAAAGAGCTGTTCTAGCACCCTAGACAAAGAGCGATAAGGTAAATCAGGAGTAGAATAGTAACAAAAACCATTGGGTGCTGGTCGTTCACCCGCCATTACGCATAACGCATGGTAGGCTTTGGAGCCAGCTAATAGGTAAATGACCCACGGGCGGCCAAGATAAGTAAAGTGGTGCTGGAAAGTTTCTGGTGCTCCAGCCAGCCAGTGTGACAGGGGCCTCTCTGTCGTTGGTTAGCTTTCGTGCCAGTGAAATGAAATCTGGAAATCCGAGTGTTTTACTAGCGAAAGCAGTTAAAGAAGAGGATCTGGTTTTCATTATGCCTGTCTACTAGTGTTGACAATAGTGAAAGGCACATGTATACCAGATAAAGCTAAGTATATGAGGCCGAGAGAGTAAGTGGAGAGCAAAATGTCTGATTCTTGGGCCTAGAACTTTAAAGTGCGCTCTTTGTCAACAATAAGAAATATATATTTTTTATTTTGCGGCTTACCTACTGATAGTGTTTGGAAACTGCTGACTATAGTAACTAGTGCTCAGACTTAATGAAAAAGCTTCAATTTGGGTCCGCTGGCAGCGGACATCTAGGAAGGCCCATAAAGGTTCGTTTAAAGCCGGCATTTAGACGATTCTGGACAATTCTAATGCTAAGCTTAGGTGCATCCGCAGCAGAAAGCACTTTCAACATCCTTTGCAAGGCTTTGGTCTGGTAGCATGCCTGTACTAGGAGTACCTTAGAGGTTATAAGCCCAATGTTTTTCCACGGATCCAGTGGTCAAGAAGTTGGAAAGTGATAAATGTAAGTCTGAAGAGAAGGAATGAAGATGTAGATAAGAAATAAGGCTTGAAAGAAGAGGTCGTTGAAGAATAAGATCATCTTGTATTCAGTTTGCTATTCTTAAACCCTGGAAAATGGGTGCGACGGATACCGTTAAAGTCTCTTAGGTGCTAGAACGGTAACGACAAGGAATGTGGATGAGTTTTGAGCTCAATGTGCTTATATGTCTTGCACTACATCGTGGGCGTCCTCAAGCTACATCAGGGCCCTATCGCACTCTGTTTGTTCGTGCAGGACTCCACTGAAAGTGACCACCTGGTGCTTCACTATCCAGCTGGCGACAACAAAATGAAACAGTTGTTTTCACGTCTGGCTATTATTCGACCCACGTGTCTGCCGGGTTGGGGAACAATGAATAAGAAATGCATATGATTGGGAAGAAATCAGGACACGGCGCTAAATCGAAACAAGTGGCGCATCTGTGCATATAACTGCTTGGGTTTGGATAATTAGGGCTTAATGACTAAAACGGGCAAAATGCAAAACGGCGTGTGCAAATATTCAAAAGATGCTCCGTTTTATTATAGTGGCACAATAAATGAAGTGTGTTGCACACATTCAGTTAACATGCCAGGATCCTGATGCATTATTCAACCTGTCTTATTTTGATGACATCCATGGTTGTGCATAGCTCTAGGTCTACTTGCTAGATATCTGACTATACTACAAGTACTTCTATTACTAACGCGCGATTATATCACGGGATCGGTGGTCCCTCCGCAGGCTAGCACGGAGTTTGCCTGAGCTCTTTGCGCGTCTCCTTGTGCTCGAGTCCAGACGGAATTCACCGACTAGCATCGATAAGTTCCAGGGACTGCGAAGCGACCCAATGTTGCTGTGGGATAGTGGATTCACTACGTAAGGATTTACCTGCTTCTAGTACGGTCTGGTGAACATGAAGTCAGTGACCAACTGTAGGGCACAAAGTGGTCTTTCCTTCCTCTACTTGAAGAAAGCATTCGACCGCGTCCCACGCCTGAAACTACGGATCCAACTCGCTCCTGCTGGCATCCAATGGAGGCTGCTCTCCTCGTTTAACTCCTACTTATCAAATGGAACACCATCTGCTTACCTGAATAGCACGACCTCATCCAAAAACCGGTCAATTGTAGTGTCTTTCGAGGCAGTGTCCTGGGCTCCATGCCCCTTTTGCTCTCGGTCAATGCCGTCTTCCAAGTCTTCTGCTGCGGTATGCCATACCTATTCACGAATGGTATCAGTCATATTTTCGTTCGACTCCGATGATAATAGTGATTACCTAGCTAGAATAAAATGGACTTTAGGGCGCCAAATCCGGTGCGCAACATGAATCTCGAATTTCCTTCAGGAAAATGCAGCATTCCCTCTTATGCTAGCACAGCGTCACCGCATACACTCACTCAGTGGCGCTCCTCTCACTGTCAGCCACTCTGTGCCATGGCGTCCACTACTGTAGCCCCTTCAACTTTGCGGAACAAGTAAGCCACTGCAGCTAAAGCTGGGTAGGTAATAGGCTATATTTTCAAACCCATGTCGCTGTTGGAATCTCTGCTGACACTATTGAAGCGTGCGCTAGGCCTATTCTTGAACACTGCTCTATAGTCCTTACGAACTTACGCAATTGCGGCAGGATCGCACTAGAGAACGTACAGCGTTCCTTCACAAAACATCTATTAGGCTCAAACACGCTGAACTACCGTAGTCGGTGCAAATAATTGGGATTGGACCCGCTGTGGTTAAATAGGTTAAAGATAAACCTTACGTGTATCTGCGAGATTACAAAACATCCGGAAATGAACTTGACACGACACTTCCGAACGGCAGGAGATGCTTGATATCATCTGCGCAACGCGACCTATCCATTCAGTCTGTCAGCTGCTCGTTGCAGACATATGCCATAAATTCTTCCTTTGTAGGTACGTGGACACATTGAACAAGTTACTTCTGCAAATCCGATCAGCTGCGACCAATACACTCTTCAACAATGTCATACCAAGATTCCTCAACGTAACCACAGTTTCGGAAATATTAAGCCACAAATTGCTGGAGGAACAGCTATGGAAGACAGGACCCAACAGTCTTCAGCGAATAGCTTACATCCCCTTTTGTTTTGTTTGCCTCCAACAGTCTTCTACCCCACTGTAACCTCGCATCCCAGTTGTTTCTGATATCTTAAGCATTGCACGGCTGCTCTCTTTTGGCTTTTCTGTCCCTACCTAAACGAGACTGTAGTTCTTCTAATAGCTTCAGGATTTCCCTCCCTCCGACCCACCAATTTCATTTACCGCTGCTTCCAGCAGGTGGAGCGTTGGCGTCCTCATCATCACCATGGCCTACTAAATAAATAAATAAATAGCTTATTCTTGAATTTGTCGAGACACACCAAACCAGGCATGATCAACATTTACATGCAATTATGTTTCGCAACAAACACGTTGCTATGTATGTAATCGGCAGTAAGCCGAAAGTTGTACAGGCTGCGGAAATTGTAAAAGTAATCATGAGGAATAAAGTCGTCAAGAAATGACGACACTTTGGGTTCTAGCGTGCGTAGTGTAAACGGACAGGGCACTGTATGCGTAGTAAAAACGATACATGAAGGCAGGGAGTATCTTATTCTTGAACGTGTCAGGAAAATATTAAATTATGATTCTAGTCGACTTGCAGTAGGTAGTTGTGACTATTTCGTGGCCAGTCCCATCCGTCACGTCGCAATGTTGTTAAACGGACATTTGTGGCTTTTATAGGGAGAACGCATTCCAGGCGAAAACCCACCACCTCCTGGAACACTGTCAGAAATCCTTTTGTACACTAATGTACACCTGGCAGAGCAGCTTGCCGACTGAGTGCACCCTCGGTTATTCGCAGTCACTTGATTTCCAATTTCCCTATAACGCTAGACTTTACTGCCACCCCTTGACTACACCGTACTCCGTGGTATTCACATCTTTCGTCTATCGGACCGCCGTCTCCCTCATCTCACCAACACCAGCTTCTGACCACTTGAGCTTCTCATGTATCATCCACTCCTGTGCTTAACCCTACTTTACTGTATATTGTACTCGACCCCTCATCTGGTCCATATTGCAACGATTCAATAGTGACCTTTGTACTACTAGCTCCAGCGCAACATCCCAGTCCTCCATAGATTCACTTCACTACTGTGCCTTTCTTTCTTAATCCTATTGGACCAGTCCGGCCTCTGAAGCTTCAAAGGTCTATAGGTCTCCAACCATTAGCTCTCCTCTGTTGTGCATCCGCTGTTCTTGACCACGGTGCTCATTGGTAAAAGCAATAACCACATACTATTTAGCTCCGTCTGCTGCATTATCTGTATGCTTGGTCCTTTCAACGGTACTTGAAGCCTCTGGTCTCTGATTAAGTGTTGCCTCTCTCGGCTTCCCTACCAAGATTTTTAATGCACATTATCGTCTACCTGTCTCATTGGCAGCCTTGCCCATACTATTCCCTATATGGCTCCACACTACTGCTACTTCTTGCCCACACAATTCTCTGTAGTGTCCACCACCTCCGTCTATGGGACTGATGTCTCCCTTATTCCATCAATACTAGCCTTTGATCAATTGAGCTTCTCATGTCTCATGCAATCTATGCTTAACCCTACTCTACAGTACATGGTATGCGATCCCGCTCCTGTTCAATATCTCAGATCTTCAATAGTGGTCAAGGTACCCCTAGCTCCAGAGCGACATCACAGTCCTCGCTAGATACCCTTCCCTTTTCATCTTTACAGGCTTCCATTTGTATCGCGCTGCTGCATCGCTCACATCCATTCGATTTGAAAACCTGCAATTCTTTATCTTATACCTGAGCTGTCGTTAGCCCTATGTTCTTGTTATTATCTACTACGAGCTTCCGTTTGCTGTTATCTGGCTCACCGTTACAACGTCTGTATAACTCCAATGGGCCTACAAGTCCTTGGAAAGTCGTCTAGCATGTGGCCTATACCCATTTCATCTCCACAAGCTTTCATTTGGATTGTGATGCCACAGCGCTCACAACTATCCGACTTACCAAGATTTTCATTCATGCAGCTTATGCTTGAAATCTCTGGCTTTGCATTTTCATAAGTATAAAGTCTCGGATTCCGAGCGTTGATACCTGTTCCTTCCTAGCTCCGTCTTTTTATCGCTCTTATGACTGACAAGCTGCAAAGAACCACCTAGTACGTGGCTCACTTTTCCTCCTAACAGACTCCTATTACGACAGGGATGGCGTATCACACAATGATCCTGCTTGCAAACATTATCATCCCTTCACCTCATGCCCCATGGCATTTCGGCCTTACATTCTTAGCATCGTCTTCTTGTGAATTCTGCTGGTCATTTACCACCGCTTCTTATCTCCATGTGTTTCAATCTAATATGTCTGCTAAGCTTCGGCTAGCCACCTGGCTCCTACCGAACAACCATTCCAAAGTTACATAATTCTAGTAGGATGGTGATGCGGCATCGCTCATAACAATCCGATTTGCATCCTTTTCCTTCTTCCGCCTCATGTTTGAGATCCTTTCGGCCTTACATTCTGACTAGCATCTAGTTCCGGATTCGGATGGTCGATGCTTGCTGCTCCCTATCTGCAGCACAACGCTCAAGTCAACCTGCCCAGTCTGGAAAGCCATCTAGCCTGTGACCCATAACTATTTTACCTTAACAGATTTCCATTTGAATGACAATGCCGTATAACTCACAGCCATCCAACTAACTCACGCTTGATGCCACTTGGGACTTGGATTCTTATTAGTATCTACTTCCGTAGTCTTAATGCCATTATATGCTGCTTCCAAACACTAGCCGTTCTACTATAGTATGACTGCTAAGCCTCGAAGTACTACTGAGCCTGTGACTCATTACCACTTCCTCTTTAAAGGCCTCCATTTGGATTGTGATGCCGCATAATACACAAACGTTCCCAACAGCTTCTTAATTCGTCTTATACCTGAGGTCTCTGCGGCCTTACCTTATTATATTATCAATTTCCGGCTTCCGCAAGTCGGTGCCTATCGCTTCCTAGCTCAGTCTGTTTAATCCTAGTACGTCTGCTAGGGCTCGAAGAGCCCCTGGCCTGTGGCGTACTCTCCTTTCATTTTAACAAGCTATCCGTTGCATTGTGCCGGCGCATAACCCACAAACAACCGACTTGCTGACTTTTTCATCTTTCCACCTTATGCTGGTTGATACCTCGACCTTACGTCTTTATCATTATGTCATTCCGGCGTGGGAAGGTCGTTGTCCGCAAGTTCTCATTTCTATTTGTTTATCTCTAATATCAATGATTCACCCCGAAATGCTGCACAGACTATGGCTCATTCACAGTTCACCAATACAGGTTACTATTTCACTGTAGAAATCCACCTTGGATTTGAAAATTCAGTACCATTTGGTGCCGCTGCCCAGCTTAGTCTGCTACCTCTGGTCCCTTTCAGAGCTGGCACTGAAACCGCTTTCTCGATTCACGGTTAATCCGGCTTCCTCCTTCCTGTTCCCTGCCGTCTATTTCAATCGCATTTTCTACTGTAGAAATTCATCGTGAAGTGGAACCCTTAGTATCGTTTGGCATTGCAAGCCATTTCATCTTGTTACCTCTCGTCATTATCAGAGCTGGCTTCACAACCGTATTCTCGCTACAGCTGTAGTAGGCAATCCCATAGCCTCTCGTTCCTGTCCTTAACACTTAACGGCTATTAGCCCCGTGTCTAATATTAAGCTAGCGAGCAACTCATGCTCTACAATTAATCTGGCAAGCACCATTACGCATCACCCCGTGTGTGACATGAATATTTTATTGTAAAAGTCCACTTTGGAGTGGAACACTTAGTATTGCCGCAACTGCCCATCTCATTCTACCACCCCTGGTCCTCCTTAGAGATGCAACTGCAACCGTTTGCACACTAAACTGTAGTATGCAATCGCTTCCATGCTTGCTGCAATTCTTAACCTTGATAGCCTCTTAGTCCATGCCTTATCTTATGATAGCTGTTGGTCCCTGTTGCACAATACATCTGGCCCCCACCACCACCTTCCTCTGCCGTCTGCTAGACTTACGCATTACAATACAGAAGTTCACTTTGAGGTGGAGTACTAAGTATAGTTTTACGCTGCAGCCCTTATCACTACGGTAGCCCAGTCTCTTTCAGCGCTGGCATAGCCACCTTACCGTCGATACAGCTATGGTATGTATTCTGGTCTCCCTATCCTCTGTTTACAACGTTGAACTGCTATTTGTCCGTATATTATATTAGGATAGTAAGCGGCTCCTGCTTCACAGCTAATCCGGCTCTGCCCCCACTTCTCTGCCGTCTGACTTGTATTTTTCGCCGTTATAGCCCACCTAGGGCGGGACACTTAGTATCTTTTGGCGATGCAGCCCACGGCATTCTGCCAACCCACCTCCGCTACGGAGCTGGCCCTTAAACTATTTTTACGCTAGAGCTTCAGTATTTAGTTCTGTCTCTTCTCACTTCAGGGTTCCACTTTGCCCATTAGTATGTGCCTCATCTTAAGATATGGAGCGTGTTCTGCGTCACACTTAACCCGGCATGCAACCTTACATTTCTCTGCCGTCTATATGCCATGAATATTTCACTGTAAAAGTTCACCTTAACGGGGAAATCTAGTATCAGTTCGCGCCGCTGTCCAACTTAATCCGGCACCCTTATTCACTTTTAGCAACGATTTTGCAATCCTTCACAGCTGTAGCAAGTAGTCCCTTTCATACACGATGCTGTTCTTAAGGTTGTGGGGCCGTTAGCCTGTGCCTTACTTTTTGTTACCTAGCTGCTCCTGCTTTACAGTCACTCCTGACCCTCCAACCTGATCTTTTCTATCTTTTTGCTCAATATGTTTTACGTTTGAAGTTTACCTTGGAAAGAATGACGTAGCGCACGTTGACATCGATTCCCAGCTTATCTGGCTACATATAGTCCCGTTTGAAGCTGCCTCTGCACCTATTTTCTCACTACAGCGTTAATGTGCAGTCACTTACATTCTCGCCCCAGTGCTTAAGTTTAAAAGCCTATTAGTCCACGACTCACAATAAATCCAGGTTCCGCCACCTCTCTGCTCTGCTGGCTGTATAACTTGTATTTTTCAATGTTGTAACCCACTTAGAACGAAACAGCATCGTTTGGCGATGCACTCTATAACCTACTGCTACCCCATGTCCCTTTCAGAGCTGCTTTGAAACCGTTTCCTCACTACAGCTATAGTAGGTAGTCCTATCACCTCTCACTCCATTTTGCAACTTTGAATGCCTATCAGTACATTCCACTACTTCAGATAGCGAGCGACTCCTGCTGCACAAGTAATCCGGCGAGTATACGTACTCTTCCCTACCACCTATGGTGACTTACATGCTTCACGGTAGAAGTCCAACCCAAGGTGGAACACTTAGTATTTTTGACTCTGCTGCCCAAATTATGCCGGTGACCCAGGCCCGTTGCAGAACTGGCTCTGCAACTGTTCTCTCGCCATAGCTGTGGTATCTGGTCCCTTCTATTTTCGCTTTTGGTTTCAATTTGGAGGCCTAGTGATACTTGTCGTATCCCTAGATAGTGCGGCTCCTACTTCACAACTAATTCGACACGCTACTTTATTCTTCTCTGCCGACTTATTAGGATTGTATGTTCCACTGTAGAGGCAAACCTTGGAGTGCAACCCAGTAGCTTCTTGCGGTGCTGTTTGTATTATTCCCTTGCCCCTGTTCAATTCCAGAATTGGGTATACGACCGTTTTCTCGCTACAGCGTTTGCAAGTAGAGCTGTCTTTTCTCCCACCTGCTTTCAATACTGTATACCTATTAGTCCATGTCTGAGCCTAAAATTACTTGCTGCCCCGATGATTAATAAAGCCGGCTGCCAGCAACTCACTCCATAGCCATTTATTGGACTCAGGTTCCACCGTGGATGTCCACCTTAGAGAGGAACATCAAGTTATCTGTTGACGCCGCTGTACATATTGTTCTGCTATTACTGGTCTCCTTCAGAGTTGGCTCTGCAACCGTCTTCTTGCTAAAGCCCTAGCATATAATCTTTTCGCTCCTAGCACCTGCGTTTAACTTTGAATGCCTATCAGACCGTGCCAGGTCACACAACAGCAAGCAGTTTCATTTTCACATTTAAGCCGGCTCCTGGTACCGCTCCTTTTTGCCGTCTATTTGATTTGGCTGCTGTACTGTAGAAGTCCAAGTAAGAGTGGAACACTTAGTATCTTTTTACGCCGCTGCTCATGTTTTTCCGCTATTCCAGATCCCTTCCATTGCTGGCGTTTCCACCGCATTCTCGCTATAGCTCTAGCATATAGTCGCTCCTATGCTGGCCACAACTTTTCTGACACCCCGTCTCACACTAGCACCAAGCTATTTCTGGCATCCGATTGCTGAACATCTTACTTTATTATCCTCATGGGCCTCTAACACGGCGTAGCAACTCCACTGACCCGAATACCAGGGTCTGTTGATCGCATAACCCACATTTTAGTCGCATATGTTACTACTTACTTTGTTCCTCTGATGCACTCAACGCATTCAGCGGTTTACAACGTCTGATACTCCTGGTTTCCACACAGGACAACTGTTGCGTAAGCTGGGCCAATTCGGACCGGCAAGCGTTCACCGTACAAAAGGCCACAAATATCGGCTTGACAATACTGCGACGCGGCGAGGTTATTTGCCACTGAATAAAGTCACTGCCCAACCACGAATTAGAGAATTGACCGATACCACATTTCAAAAATTCTGTGCATATATCTGCTTTTGCGTGCCTACGCCTAAATATTTAATCAGTGACGTGCCACTATTTTTCAAATATTTTCACATGTTTTTTCTCACGCCTCTCTCACCTGGCCCGCACTGTGTATATAACCTCATCGGACTACGCTCTCACCAACATATTCCACATTGACGAACTAATTCTTATCTCTACACCTTACCTTTCGTGAGTCTCGACTTCATTCAACCTTTGAGTCATATATGCCCACACAACTGACTATAGCTGTACTACTCCCGCTCTTGGC
>OX104063.1:220142292-220213094 GCA_944474145.2 Dicrocoelium dendriticum
CACCGTGACCGATTTTCCGCGGAATTGAACAAGCTGGTTATGCAGGGTGTGATTGCAAAGGTTGATGAGCCAACAGACTGGGTTAGCCAGGTCGCAATCATTACGAAGAAAAATGGCGAACTACGCGTATGTATAGACCCGAAGCCACTGAATGAGGCCCTGCGTAGAGAACATTATGCGCTACCGACGTTAGAAGATGTTTTACCACGTTTGACAAAAGCTAAGTTTTTCACGAAAGTAGACCTTTCTTCCGCATTCTGGCACGTTGTTCTAGACGACGAATCCAGTTTCCTCACCACATTTGCTACACCGTTCGGACGTTATCGTTGGCTGCGATTACCGTTTGGCCTGAAGGTGTCTAGCGAAATTTTCCAAAAGCGTTTGGTGCAAGCAATAGATGATTTAGATGGCGTAACCTGTGTGGCAGATGACGTTCTGATTTACGGTTCTACCGAAGAAGAGCATGACACTAAGCTACACCGGTTCCTGAGGCGTTGCGTGCAAAAGAACATCAAGCTAAAACGCGAGAAAGTAGAGCTGCGGAAAGAGGAGGTGATTTTCCATGGGCATGTGTTAACATCCGACGGAATCAGGGTTGACCCAGGGAAGATTAAGGCGATACAAGAGATGCCGTCCCCTAACGATGTGAAGGCAGTCCATCGCCTAAACGGTATGGTGAATTATTTAAGCCGGTTCCTACCAGGACTCGCTGATGTCATGACTCCGATTAGGCAGTTAACTCACAAAGGAGTAAATTGGAGCTGGGGGAAGGAACAGGATTTGGCTTTCGCAACCATTAAGAACCTTATCAGTAATGCGCCCGTACTCGGATATTACGATCCAGCACAACCATTGGAGGTACAGTGTGATAGTAGCCAGAGTGGAATAGGTGCTGTTCTGTTGCAGAACGGAAGACCTTTGGATTTCCGCAGTCGAGCACTCACAGAGGCCAAGAAGATGTACGCACAGATCGAGAAAGAGATGCAGGCAGTGGTCTATGCCATGGAACGTTTCAATGATTATACTTTTGGAAGAAAGACAACCGTGTACACTGCTCATAAGCCGCTGGTGTCGATAGCCACTGAACCACTGAATAACGTTCCTCGCTGTCTGCAGCGTATGCTTATCCGGCTCCAAAAGTATGACATTGACATTGTGTACACACCTGGCATACAGATGTTCATCGCGGACACCCTGTCGAGAGCACATCCGCCAGTGGCCGAACATCATCTAGAAGAGATCGAGACAGTTAGCATAGTGCACCACTCTGGCAGTGACAGAAAACCGTTTGAAAGACATAAGGCGTTTCACGGAGGAAGACCAAACCTTTGCAGCATTGCGAGACGTTATCCTCAATGGGTGGCCAGAAACAAAGAAGCAGCTCCCGAAGTATTAACACCCTACTTCAATTTTCGGGACGAACTCACTGTCTGTGACGGTCTGTTGTTCAAGGAAGTCGAATCCTAATCCCTTCTTCTCTCCGAAAGGAGATGCTGGAGCATGTCCATCGCGCTCACCTGGGTGCAAATTACACCATTAATCGAGCAAGAGAACTGATGTTCTGGCCAGGAATGACAGGTCAGATCAAGGATCATGTGTCTAACTGTGAGGCGTGCCGTTCACACGACATTCGGCAAACGAAGGAACCGATGATGCTGCATGATGTTCCGGACCGACCGTGGCAAAAGGTAGCAGTGGATCTATTCTGGGACAACGGAAAGGATTACTTACTCACGGTGGACTACTATAGTGATTACTTTGAAATCGATTTACTCACCACCACGACCACGGAGGCAGTAATCAACAAACTCAGATGTCAATTCGCACGGCACGGGATACCGGAGGAGCTAGTCTCGGACAACGGTCCCCAGTTCAGCAGCAGGGCATTCCAGGCTTTCGCAACCAAATGGGAATTCGCACACCGGCAAACCAGTCCCTATCACAGTCAATCAAATGGGAAGGCAGAGTCGGCAGTGAAGCAAGCCAAGCGACTATTAGCGAAGGCTAGAGATACTCGGGAGGACCCATACCTCATGCTACTGGAGAGTCGCAACACTCCTTCAACGGATATCGGCCTGAGCCCAGTGCAGCGCCTATACAGTCGAAGGACCAGAACTGTGATGCCTGCATCCGCAACACTTCTGCGCCCTGTCACGCCACAACTTGAGAAAGTACAGAACAGTTTGAAAAGGCGAATGGCTACTCAGAAACGGTACTACGACAACGGCGCACGGGAATTACCTGAGCTGACAGTGGGGGAAGAAGTATGGGTTGAACCAATTCCCGATGGACAGGAGCGGTGGAGAAAAGGAGTCGTGGCTGCGAAAGTCGGTGAAAGGTCATACGAAGTAAATGTTGGAGGGAAGAAGCTGAGAAGAAACCGAGTACAGCTGAGGAGATGTCCGAGGCGACAGCAGAAATCAGGGAGAGAGCGTTATACTGCGTGCGGCAATGAGGCGACATCGGCAGATCCACAAAGAGGACGCGGAGTGGTAAAGTGTATGGACTATTTAGCAAAGTACAGCAGCAAGAACATGAAAAAAGGGAGGATGTGTTGGGAGTATACACTCGAACAAACGTGCGGTGCCAGCCCAGCAAGGAAGCCGTTAGGTTGCCGCAAGGAAAGGCAGCAGCTGATTGGACGTTCACACGATTCTCGCATGCACGCTGATTGGCCAACAGTTGGACGCATTGGAGTGAGTTTGTTTGACTGAATCAAAGGAGAAATGTCATGCATTCACAAAGGTCGTTAATTATGGATCCAACCAGATGTATGTACCGATATGTTCTCTCCCCCTCTGCCTGCGTTTTCGCCTGGTCCCTTTGTTTGCAGAATATACGTTTTGTCCCTGAAGGACCGACCTTTTACATGGTGCTGCCCAGTCTCAGTACTGAAGGATTTAATCGTACCCTCTTCTTGGAGCCGGAGTAGTTCCGCTTCGACTTTATCCCGAAGTATATGAGGTACAGTGTGCGCCTATCAAAATGTTGGCGTTGGGTTTGGTTTAAGTCTCAGATATGCACAACACTTCTTCAACCTCCCAGGCTTGATTTGATCGAACTAGACTGCTTGTTCCGAAGAATATCGAATAGTTGCAGATGAGCTTCGACTGAGTTGACATTTGACATCGTGTTAGGCAAATGTTTGATCCTATTGCGACCAAGTATACTTGGAGCTGGCAAGCCAGACACGTACATGCGCATATGGCTAGTAAGACTGCGGTATGAGATCGGTGAAACAAAAGTTCGGAGGACTTTTGCCGTCTGTCCGGTGTGAGATCGCAGTTGTATTTTGGGTGGGTCCAGTTTTGGCAGGTTCGATAAGGCATCCGATCGTATCAACCTAACTGCTAAAGCGGTGTCAATTTTGAAAGTTACAGGCTGATTGTTTTTCCGCCGATAAATTGCGAGTAGGAACTGTTGTGGTGTCGATCTAGTTATGATTCAACTCCTTGGCCATGCGATTCGCCACTTCGGGTATAACTCCCGTGAAGGCATTCCGTCTGGAAAGAGTTACTTTTTGAAAGTGGCCCTTCTTTCTACAAACTTTACACAATGAATAAGGGTGCTGACAACCAGTCTGACTCGAGTGACGCTCATCACAACGATAACAACGGAAACCTCTGTTTTGTAACGTGAGGAAATATCCAATCACTATGGATCTGGAAAACTCTGTTAACGTCCTGTGATAAAGCCTGGTCCTCCGAGAAAAATGCCAAGAGTTCCCGAACGAAGTTTTCACCTTGGCGAACTATCTCGCAAGCTTTCTTCCAAGCTATGAGCCTTTCGTCTACTGGTATTAATCGCCCTCATGCTATTCCATCAAGATACTAACAATTAATGATTGCGTTTTACAGTTTTAAAGAAACCCACAAAGATAATCAAAAGTAAATGTAAGCAAACGTATGTTTTCGACAACTCTTCATCCTTTAGAGCTAAAATAACACGGGACCATCGGAGAACAATTGTTTTCGATGATTCTCTTCAGACCATTACAATCATATTTAAGGGTAAAATGAGGAATTAAAATCAACCCATTGGCTCAAGTTACATAGTTCCCTAACGGTTCACCGTTATTTGGGTGATATATTTGTGGTGGTGAATAAATGCACAAATCTGGATGAGGTTCTCGAGCGGCTTAACCGTGCAATTTACCTACGAGGCAGAAACTTGTAATCAGCTTCCGTATCTAGAAGCCTTGTTAACTAGGAGATCAGACGGCTCTATCCAGCGAAAAGTTTACAGAAAGGATACGTGGATTGGTCGGTACACGAATTTTCACAGTTTCGTCCCGCTAAGATATAAGCGAAACTTAATCCACTGCACGAAAAATTTGCTCAAAGGATACCGTGGATAAGGAACTAGCCTTTATAAAGGATACGCTGCGCAAGAATGGTTACCCTGATAGATTTGTTGCAAAAAAATTCTTGAAGAAAAATCCAACCCGTTACCAGGAGTTATTTATAAGATTACCTTTTAAAGGGGATGCAGCTGCCGAGCGCCTACTCAAAAGCCTTTCAGTGGCAGTCAAGTCGACTTTCCCAGCAGTCAAGCTACAGTGTACATTTTCTACTGAACCATTTGTTTGTTCACGCAATAAGGATATGCGGCCACTGCTGACCTCATCTACGGTTATTTATCAGTTCAAGTGCGCTTGTGATGCTACTTATATCGGTCTAACGATAAGGCACTTGTACGAACGCCTGAACGAGCACTGCCCACGCTGGTTACATCAAGGAGGAACTGAGGCCATTAACAGCGCCGTTTTGGCCCATATTGTCGACACTGGGCACCAAGTTAATCTAAAGCGTGCCTTCAGGACAATTTACAGGGTCCCCAGCATCAATCAAGAGGTTTGCGCCTCCGTGCGCTCGCGACAGTTGAATCGATTTGCATCCGATTGTTTCAACCTTTATGTTTGCAAAAGAAGTTGATCCGTGCCCTACAGCTTCCCTGGCCAGTTAGAACGAAAGATGCTGAGGTCAACTGCCACAGATCAAGCGCGGTACCATGAAATCGACCTGTCAGGTCAAAGATCAACTTTTAGCTTCCCTCACTGAACCGTTAATGAACTATGTAATCTGAGCTAATCGGCCGATTTCAGTTCTTTTTTGTACCTTCCTTATGGTAATGGACTGAAGAGAACCATCGAAAACAATTGTTCACATATGTTCTCGTGTACTTTTTAATTCTTCATCAGGCTAGTACAATTACAGTCGAACCCGCTTTAGTGCCCACGATCGGGATATCTCAAAAGTGGGCAATAAAGCGGGTTTGACAATTAATCGATATTGCCGTTTTTCCCAAAAGGGAAACAACCATTGAATTATTGTACAGTATATCACTTGAATTGTAACGTGCTAAGAAAGATAAAATACGTACTGTTAACTGAAGCCTACAAAAGACGTTTATTCAGAAGAACATGATCTATAATTTAACAGTTATAACGTAAAGCATCTTATCTGGATAGCTATAGAGGCTGGTGCTACTGTATATTTTTGCTGAGAGAACAATCCAACGTCAGTTGTACATTATTTCTTGAAGATAACCCAGTCAATTTTTCTCTGATGAAGTCTAACTGGGATAAGAAATCGTTGCCTTACTCATGCAAAAGTCCATAGCTACACAGATCATTCACACAGTTATTTGCTCTTGAATGCGACACGCGCTGATTGCCGTTACAGAGGCATCCAGCACCTCATCCTCTGAGTCGCTGCATTCTTTCTGTTCTAGTCTGTTCTCTAAACTTTTACTGACGATTTCATCATTAACAGTTGTCAGATCTGAGGTACATTCCGCCTCGTTGTTAATGGCGACGAACTCTTCTGCATTAATGACTGGGATTGTGCAAACGCTGAGCTCGTCTTCAGTGATAACGGCGTCACCAGAAAGTGCATCGGATTCTAGTCTGCACTCAAAGCCCCCAGCATGACTCACAGTCTGTGTGTACCTCTCTTTCCTCAACATCACTCCAAAGTTAGCTGTTGTGAGTTGTTGAGACAGCAGAGATACACACACACTGTGAGTCAGATGGTGGCTTTGAGTCAAGACTAGAAATCCGATGCACTTTCTGGTGACGCCGTCATCACTGAAGACGAGCTCAGCGTTTGCACAATCCCAATCATTAATGCAGAAGAGTTCGTCGCCATTAACAACGAGGCGGAATGTACCTCAGATCTGACAACTGTTAATGATGAAATCGTCAGTAAAAGTTTAGAGAACCGACTAGAACAGAAAGAATGCAGCGACTCAGAGGATGAGGTGCTGGATGCCTCTGTAACGGCAATCAGCGCGTCGCATTCAAGAGCAAATAACTGTGTGAATGATCTGTGTAGCTATGGACTTTTGCGTGGGTAAGGCAACGATTTCTTATCCCAATTGGACTTCATCAGAGAAAAATTGACTGGGTTATCTTCAAGAAATAATGTACAACTGACGTTGGATTGTCCTCTCAGCAAAAATATACAGTAGTACCAGCCTTTATAGCTATCCAGATAAGATGCTTTATGTTATAACTGTTACATTATAGTTCATGTTCTCCTGAATAAACGTCTTTTGTAAGCTTCAGTTAACAGTACGCATTTTATCTTTCTTAGCACGTTACAATTCAAGTGATATACTGTACAATAATTCAATGGTTGTTTCCCTTTTGGGAAAAATGGCAATATCGGTTAATTGTCAAACCCGCTTTATTGCCCACTTTTGAGATATCCCGATCGTGGGCACTAAAGCGGGTTCGACTGTAATTGTACTAGCCTGATGAAGAATTAAAAAGTACACGAGAACATATGTGAACAATTGTTTTCGATGGTTCTCTTCAGTCCATTACCATAAGGAAGGTACAATAAGGAACTGAAATGGGCCGATTAGCTCAGATTACATAGTTCATTAACGGTTCAGTGAGGGAAGCTAAAAGTTGATCTTTGACCTGACAGGTCGACTTCATGGTACCGCGCTTGATCTGTGGCAGCTGACCTCAGCATCTTTCGTTCTAGCTGGCCAGGGAAGCTGTAAGGCATGGATCAACTTCTTTTGCAAACATAAAGGTTGAAACAACCGGATGCAAATCGATTCAACTGTCGCGAGCACACGGAGGCGCAAACCTCTTGATTGATGCTGGGGACCCTGTAAATTGTCCTGAAGGCACGCTTTAGATTAACTTGGTGCCCAGTGTCGACAATATGGGCCAAAACGGCGCTGTTAATGGCCAGTTCCTCCTGGATGTAACCAGCGTGGGCAGTGCTCGTTCAGGCGTTCGTACAAGTGCCTTACCGTTAGACCGATATAAGTGGCATCACAAGCGCACTTGAACTGATAAATAACCGTAGATGAGGTCAGCAGTGGCCGCATATCCTTATTGCGTGAACAAACAAATGGTTCAGTAGAAAATGTACACTGTAGCTTGACTGCTGGGAAAGTCGACTTGACTGCCGCTGAAAGACTTTTGAGTAGGCGCTCGGCAGCTGCATCCCCTTTAAAAGGTAATCTTATAAATAACTCCTGGTAACGGGTTGGATTTTTCTTCAAGACTTTTTTGCAACAAATCTATCAGGGTAACCATTCTCGCGCAGCGTATTCTTTATAAAAACTAGTTCCTTATCCAGGGTATCCTTTGAGCAAATTTTTCGTGCAGTGGATTAAGTTTCTCTTATATCTTAGCGGGACGAAACTGAAAATTCGTGTACCGACCAATCCACGTATCCTTTCTGTAAACTTTTCGCTGGATAGAGTCGTCTGATCTCCTAGTTAACAAGGCTTCTAGATATGGAAGCCGATTACAAGTTTCTGCCTCGTAGGTAAATTGCAGTGTTGCATGGGCACGTTTAAACCGCTCGAGAACCTCATCCAGATTTGTGCATTTATCCACCGCTACAAATATATCACCCAAATAACGGTAAACCGTTAGGGAACTATGTAACTTGAGCCAATGGGTTGATTTTAGTTCCTCATTTTACCCTTAAATATGATTGTAATGGTCTGAAGAGAATCATCGAAAACAATTGTTCTCCGATGGTCCCGTGTTATTTTAGCTCTAAAGGATGAAGAATTCTCGAAAACCTACGTTTGTTTACATTTACTTTTGATTATATTTATGGCTTTCTTTAAAACTGTAAAACGCAATCATTAATTGTTAGTATCTTGATAAAATAGCATGAGGGCGATTACTACCAGTAGACGAAAGCCTCATGGCTTGGAAGAAAGCTTGCGAGATAGTTCGCCAAGGTGATAACCTCGTTCGGGAACTCTTGGCATTTTTCTCGGAGGACCAGGCTTTATCACAGGATGTTAACAGAGTTTTCCAGATCCATAGTGACTGTATATTTCCTCACGTTACAAAACAGAGGTTTCCGTTGTTATCGTTGTGATGAGCGTCACTCGAGTCAGACTGGTTGTCAGCACCCTTATTAATTGTGTAAAGTTTGTAGAAAGAAGGGCCACTTTCAAAAAGTAACTCTTTCCAGACGGAATGCCTTCACGGGATTTATACCCGCAGCGGCGAATCGCATGGCCGAGGAGTTGAAGCATAACTAGATCGACACCACAACAGTTCCTACACGCAATTTATCGGCGGAAAAACAATCAGCCTGTGACCTTCAAAATTGACACCGTTTTAGCGGTTAGATTGATACGATCGGATGCCTTATCGAACCTGCCAAAACTGGACCCACCCAAAATACAACTGCGATCTCACACCGGACAGAGGGTAAAAGTCCTCGGAACATTTGTTTCACCGATCTCATACCGCAGTCTTACTAGCCATATGCGCATGTACTTGTCTGGCTTGCAAGCTCCAAGTATACTTGGTCGCACTAGGATCAAACATTTGCCTAACGCAATATCAAATGTCAACTCAGTCGAAGTTCATCTGAAACTATTCGATATTCTTTGGAACACGCAGTCTAGTTCGATCAAATCACGCCTGGGAGGTTGAAGAAGTGTTGTGCATATCTGAGACTTAAACCATACCCAACGCCAACATTTTGTTAGGCGCACACTGTACCTCATACACTTCGGGATAACGTCGAATCGGAACTACTCCGGCTCCAAGAGGAGGGTACGATTAAATCCTTCAGTGTTGAGACTGGGCAGCACCATGTAAAATGTCGGTCCTTCAGGGACAAAACGTATATTCTGCAAACAAAGGGACCAGGCGAAAACGCAGGCAGAGGGCGAGTGAAACATATCGGTACATACAGCTGGTTGGATCCATAATTAACGACCTTTGTGAATGCATGACATTTTTCCTTTGATTCAGTCAAACAAACTCACTCCAATGCGTCCAACTGTTGGCCAATCAGCGTGCATGCGAGAAACGTGTGAACGTCCAATCAGCTGCCGCCTTTCCTTGCGGCAGCCTAACGGCTTCCTTGCTGGGCTGGCACCGCACGTTTGTTCGAGTGTATACTCCCATCACATCCTCCCTTTTTTCATGTTCTTGCTGCTGTACTTTGCTAAATAGTCCATACACTTTACCACTCCGCGTCCTCTTTGTTGGATCTGCCGATGTCGCCTCATTGCCGCACGCAGTATAACGCTCTCTCCCTGATTTCTGCTGTCGCCTCGGACATCTCCTCAGCTGCACTCGGTTTCTTCTCAGCTTCTTCCCTCCAACATTTACTTCGTATGACCTTTCACCGACTTTCGCAGCCACGACTCCTTTTCTCCACCGCTCCTGTCCATCGGGAATTGGTTCAACCCCTACTTCTTCCCCCACTGTCAGCTCAGGTAATTCCCGTGCGCCGTTGTCGTAGCACCGTTCCTGAGTAGCCATTCGCCTTTTCATACTGTTCTGTACTTTCTCAAGTTGTGGCGTGACAGGGCGCAGAAGTGTTGCGGATGCAGGCATCACAGTTCTGGTCCTTCGACTGTATAGGCGCTGCACTGGGCTCAGGCCGATATCCGTTGAAGGAGTGTTGCGACTCTCCAGTAGCATGAGGTATGGGTCCTCCCGAGTATCTCTAGCCTTCGCCAATAGTCGCTTGGCTTGCTTCACTGCCGACTGTGCCTTCCCATTTGATTGACTGTGATAGGGACTGGTTTGCCGGTGTGCGAATTCCCATTTGGTTGCGAAAGCCTGGAATGCCCTGCTGCTGAACTGGGGACCGTTGTCCGAGACTAGCTCCTCTGGTATCCCGTGCCGTGCGAATTGACATCTGAGTTTGTTGATTACTGCCTCCGTGGTGGTGGTGGTGGTGGTGAGTAAATCGATTTCAAAGTAATCACTATAGTAGTCCACCGTGAGTAAGTAATCCTTTCCGTTGTCCCAGAATAGATCCACTGCTACCTTTTGCCACGGTCGGTCCGGAACATCATGCAGCATCATTGGTCCTTTCGTTTGCCGAATGTCGTGTGAACGGCACGCCTCACAGTTAGACACATGATCCTTGATCTGACCTGTCATTCCTGTCCAGAACATCAGTTCTCTTGCTCGATTAATGGTGTAATTTGCACCCAGGTGAGCGCGATGGACATGCTCCAGCATCTCCTTTCGGAGAGAAGAAGGGATTAGGATTCGACTTCTCTTGAACAACAGACCGTCACAGACAGTGAGTTCGTCCCGAAAATTGAAGTAGGGTGTTAATTCCTTCGGGAGCTGCTTCTTTGTTTCTGGCCACCCATTGAGGATAACGTCTCGCAAAGCTGCAAAGGTTTGGTCTTCCTCCGTGAAACGCCTTATGTCTTTCAAACGGTTTTCTGTCACTGCCAGATGCTGCACCATGCTAACTGTCTCGATCTCTTCTAGATGATGTTCGGCCACTGGCGGATGTGCTCTCGACAGGGTGTCCGCGATGAACATCTGTATGCCAGGTGTGTACACAATGTCAATGTCATACTTTTGGAGCCGGATAAGCATACGCTGCAGACAGCGAGGAACGTTATTCAGTGGTTCAGTGGCTATCGACACCAGCGGCTTATGATC
This sequence comes from Dicrocoelium dendriticum, assembly GCA_944474145.2. Classification (NCBI taxonomy): domain Eukaryota; kingdom Metazoa; phylum Platyhelminthes; class Trematoda; order Plagiorchiida; family Dicrocoeliidae; genus Dicrocoelium; species Dicrocoelium dendriticum. The sequence continues at coordinate 220,153,214 of OX104063.1, forward strand.
AGTGTACACGGTTGTCTTTCTTCCAAAAGTATAATCATTGAAACGTTCCATGGCATAGACCACTGCCAGCATCTCTTTCTCGATCTGTGCGTACATCTTCTTGGCCTCTGTGAGTGCTCGACTGCGGAAATCCAAAGGTCTTCCGTTCTGCAACAGAACAGCACCTGTTCCACTCTGGCTACTATCACACTGTACCTCCAATGGTTGTGCTGGATCGTAATATCCGAGTACGGGCGCATTACTGATAAGGTTCTTAATGGTTGCGAAAGCCAAATCCTGTTCCTTCCCCCAGCTCCAATTTATTCCTTTGTGAGTTAACTGCCTAATCGGAGTCATGACATCAGCGAGTCCTGGTAGGAACCGGCTTAAATAATTCACCATACCGTTTAGGCGATGGACTGCCTTCACATCGTTAGGGGACGGCATCTCTTGTATCGCCTTAATCTTCCCTGGGTCAACCCTGATTCCGTCGGATGTTAACACATGCCCATGGAAAATCACCTCCTCTTTCCGCAGCTCTACTTTCTCGCGTTTTAGCTTGATGTTCTTTTGCACGCAACGCCTCAGGAACCGGTGTAGCTTAGTGTCATGCTCTTCTTCGGTAGAACCGTAAATCAGAACGTCATCTGCCACACAGGTTACGCCATCTAAATCATCTATTGCTTGCACCAAACGCTTTTGGAAAATTTCGCTAGACACCTTCAGGCCAAACGGTAATCGCAGCCAACGATAACGTCCGAACGTTGTAGCAAATGTGGTGAGGAAACTGGATTCGTCGTCTAGAACAACGTGCCAGAATGCGGAAGAAAGGTCTACTTTCGTGAAAAACTTAGCTTTTGTCAAACGTGGTAAAACATCTTCTAACGTCGGTAGCGCATAATGTTCTCTACGCAGGGCCTCATTCAGTGGCTTCGGGTCTATACATACGCGTAGTTCGCCATTTTTCTTCGTAATGATTGCGACCTGGCTAACCCAGTCTGTTGGCTCATCAACCTTTGCAGTCACACCCTGCATAACCAGCTTGTTCAATTCCGCGGAAAATCGGTCACGTAGTGCAAATGGGACTCTCCTAGCAGGTAACGCAATCGGGCGTGCCAAAGGATCTAACAACAGGTGAGCGGTACCCTCAAATTCCCCTAAACCCGGGCTAAACACAGACGGATACAGGTCACTAACATCGGCTTCACTCTGACAAGCGTACACAAAACGATCATGGTTTAAAATGACAAAGCCAAGAGATAAAATCGAATCAATGCCGAGAATCGGCGTGAGATCCTCATCCACGATCACGAACTGCAGACGATGCGAAACACCGTCTCTCAGATTGACCACTTCAATTGTCGCTGAGCCCTTTGGCTTGAGTCTGGAACCATTCCACATGCGCAAATAATCTTGATCCGATTGAATTTGCACGCCGCGGCAGTGCTTTCTGGGCAAAATATTGATCGTCGCGCCTGTGTCTAACTGGAATCGCACAGACCGTCCCTCGATCAGAAGACTTGCATAGACACACTTCTGCGACGCTTTCCGAGACACGTTACCAATCGATTGTTCGGTGTCTTCTGTTGATTTGTCTGGAACGAGTGCACTGACATCTATCGACTGACAGCAGCGGGCGAAGTGATTGCGCTTCCCACATTTGACACAAGTGCGGCCCCACGCCGGACACTGTTCGCGGTTCCTCGGATGTCGTGTTGCACAGAAGTTGCAGGGCTTCTGTCGCGCGGTCTTGGCCCTCGTAGTTTTGCTCCTGGAAACGGCGCCTAACTCTTAATCACTTGGGATTGTCATCTGCTGGAACTGATAGGCAGTGGAGGACTCACTGTTACAGATGTCGATACATTGCTGCAGAGATAGGTTACGCTTTCGTAATAGTCGCTTCGTCAAACCATCGTCATTGATCTCAAGAACAATGCGGTCGCGTATGAGACTGTCCGCCATGCATTTACTGAAACTGCAGGATCGGGCCAAGAGCTTTAGCTCAGTGACGTACGTGTCAACGCATTCACCTGGCCGCCTGTTCCGCGAAAAGAAGAGGTAGCGTTGAAATGTCTCGTTTGTTTGGCCTTCGCAGTATTCACTGAACTTCGCAAGAATTGTCTCCAGATTGTTGGCATCTTCGCTCTTGTCGTAACACAATGTCTCTAGCACGCGGCGCGCATCATCTCCTGCTGCGTGCCAAAACATGGTCAAGCGGTACGCCATCGGTTGTTTGTCCAGACGCGATAAAGTGCAGAAATCCATCCATTTGCTCTTCCACAAACGCCAGTTGCTTGCCAAACTGCGTTCATCCATGTTCAGCGAGGAAGGCATTTGAATAGCCGGTGCAGCTCCAGTCATCGTCTGGGTGGTACTAATGTTCTTCTCCTTCTCTGACACCATGTAAAAAGTCGGTCCTTCAGGGACAAAACGTATATTCTGCAAACAAAGGGACCAGGCGAAAACGCAGGCAGAGGGCGAGTGAAACATATCGGTACATACAGCTAGTTGGATCCATAATTAACGACCTTTGTGAATGCATGACATTTCTCCTTTGATTCAGTCAAACAAACGCACTCCAATGCGTCCAACCGTTGGCCAACCAGCGTGCATGCGAAAAACGTGTGAAGGTCCAATCAGCTTCCGCCTTTCCTTGCGGCAGCCTAACGGCTTCCTTGCTGGGCTGGCACCGCACGTTTGTTCGAGTGTATACTCCCATCACACACCCCCTTGTGACCGTATTAAATAGTGACGGGACTATAAGAATCTGTGGATACTGCAAACTTACTGTAAATCAGGCAAAACGGCTTGTCCGTTACATGCTGCCAATGACAGAATATTTTAAGCATCACTCTCTGTTGGTATTTTCACAATATGGGACCTGAGGAATGCGTACCAACAGATTGAACTCGAGGAAGGATCGCGGGCTTACACAACCGTAAGCACACATATTTCGTTACTCCGCTACAGTATGCAGTTCTGAATTAGCTCTGCACCTGCTATATTTCAACGGATTATTGACGCACTGGTGAAAAACATCAAATACATATGCCTATCTGGGTGGTATTCTAATTACAGGGCGAACCACTGCTGAAAAGCTGCGCATTCTGGATGTAGTTTCTAAAAAGTTTATCAGAATCTGGGCTGATACTGAAAAACGAGAAGTGTGAGTTTATTGTCTCAGGTATTTAATACCTTGGGTATAAACTGTCAAGTGACGAGTTGTATCCGTTAGAATAAAATGCAAAGTCGCTGAATATGGCCCTAGCTTTCAAAAATGTGAGCGAACTGCGATTTTCCCTAGGAGCAGTCAATCCGTCCTCTCTGTTCATACCATCAGCATTAACTCATTTGCACCAACTTTGTTATATACGAATGGGTACAGTCACCAGCCGAAGTAAGAACGACCGTGCGGTAAACAAAATACCGTAATCGGACAGGTGTCTAAGTTGGACGAGTACAAGAGGGAGACTAATAGAGAATAAACCAATAGCCAAGCGTTTACGTGTATGTGCATGGCTGGGGTTATGTGTACTTAGGCAGTGTGTGTGTAAACTAGCTCACAAAGCGGGGTGGAACGTATAGTGTGAATATACAACACAGTACATCATCTTTTATGCAAGAATCAATCGTGGAACTGGAGTGCAGCTCACGATAACGCTTCCAACGAAATAATGAAACTCTTGATATCAGCTGATGTGCTTGTACATTATGATTCACGAAAACCGACTGCACTGTGCTGTTACGCTTCTCCTTACGGCACTTGGACTGTTTTGCTACACAAACCATCCGATGGTTCGCAGCGACCTGTTGCTTATGCGTCACGAACCTTAACTGCGGCCGAAAAGAAGTACTCTCGGCTCGATCGCAATGCAGCTTCTGTTATTTTCAGTATCAACCAACTACATCAGTATTTGTACGGCCAGAATTTTGTGATTCACATAGACCACAATTCTCTTATCTCGCTAATGGGACGCAGAAAAGGAATTCAACAAATGGCCGCGCCCATTATTAACCCCTGGTCCCCTATCCTATCCGCTTACGCAAACCAAATTCATTATATCCATAGCCAACGGAATATTACTGCCGATGTTCTTAATCGACTTCTGCTACAGGATGTGTTTTTGGAAGAATCTACTCCGCAAGAGCTTGTAAGTCTAATTCCGTTGTTCAACAAGACACCGTCGCATCCACAGATACACGTCAGGAGACCGACAGGGACATCTAAAGCAGTACGTTCAAGTTGGATGGTCTAAAAACGCACCTGAAGAACCTAAGCCTACTCGCAATAGAATAGTAGTAGTAGTGGGTATTAATCTTATTTATTTTTAGTAGTCGTAGTAATAGTATAGTATTATAGTAATAGTAGTCATCATTATACACATTAGCTGCAAGTGGAAAACACTTCAGCTATTGTGCCGCAATAAAAAGACAAGAAAAGGAAAACAAACGGTGGCACGCCGACTGAGTCCCCAGTAACGGATGGACATCGTTCCGGAGAGATAACAACTGGCTATCGTGCCGTAAATTAGAGTCATATTATGCCTAACGAGTGAGATCGTAATTGGAGAGGGATGCTAAGCAGGAAGGGGATGGACAAAGGAACTCACAGCACAAACGTCATTGGGGCCGGCTTCAAGCCATAGCAACAAGTGTGTCCAACCAAACGTGTTCATCGTCCTTAGGACCCCAGCCAGACAGTCGGGATGCACCAACCGACGCCAACTTCGAAGTGAAGATTTTCATTTCTCTCGACCAAGTCATCGCTTGGCCTCCTCTCCTCCTCTTCCAACCGCACCCCCGGCGCGCAAACGATGCACGTCGCGGTAGTCAGTGTGCTGGCATGCGCAACACGTGGCCCAGCCATCGGAGCCTGGTGCGTGATATAGTGGTGCTGATCAGTTCACTCGCTCTTCCTGCACCAAATACGCGACGTCGAACATGCTCATTGCTCACGCGGTTCTCCCACCACACATGAGGTAAGCTGCGAAGGCAGTGATGATCGAGTGTAACCAGCCTCTTTATGTCTGTCGACCTGATGGGCCAGATTTCACAACCGTACAGGAGGGTTGAACAGACGGCTGCGTTATAAACTCTGCCCTTCAGGGTGAGAGTAATGTCGCGTCTGCGCCACAGGTGGCGGAGATTGACAAATGCACCTCGAGCTTTTGCTATACGATTCGTAACCTCATCTTCGATCCCACGGGCGCTGATATAGTTGCCCAGGTACTTGAATTCCTGAACGACTTCTAGCAGATCACCACCAAGCGTTAGCGCAGGGTTGGGTCCCTGCCAATCTTGGAGAAGTACTTTGCATTCCGAGGGAGCAAATCATAGCCCAAAGCGATAGACAGCCAGTGCTAATCGGTCCATTGCTGCTTGGCATGTTTGGGAGCTGTCACAGATTAGGGCAATATCGTCTGCATACTCCAAGTCAAGAAGCCGCTCACCGGGAAGTAGCTCCACATCTTTTAGGTCGTATCCAGCGAATGCTGTTTCCATTACATCATCAATAGAGAAGTTAAAGAGGAAGGGGAACAGCGGGCAACTTTGTCTCACACCGCTGCTGATACTGAAGGGTGGCGACAGTCTGCCATAAACCCTAACGCTGCCAGAACTATGCGCGTACAGCGCTCTGATAATGTTTACGAATCTATCAGGCACACCTTTCCTCAGCAGACAGTCTCAAAGGGTACATCGAGCGACTGAGTCAAAGGCACTTTTTATGTCAAGAAACGCGACAACGGTGGGTCACCCATAAACATGGCGGTTTAGCACCAATTAACGCAAGGTGAAGATGTGGTCGATGCAGCCCAGACCTCGACGGAACCTGGCTTGCTCTTCACAAATCTGGCTTTTGCGATTGCCAGTCAGTCTGTGGAGAATGACAGAGGCAAGTAATTTAGTGGCAAGTGAGATCAGACTGCACCCTCTATGGTTGGAGCATTCCGAACGGGAGCCTCCTTTGAAAATTGGACCAATCACAGAGTGACTCCAGTCTGTCGGGACTGTCTCCTTCTCCCAAAGTTTCATTAGCAACTCATGTAAATCATCTACTATAGCAAATCCTCCGAATTTGAAGAGGGCTGGGGGGATTCTATCTGGCCCTGCAGCCTTATGCAATTTCAACAGTCTGATCTAACATTCGATTTCTGCGCGTGAGGGTGGATCCAAGGAGACGGCCCAGGGAGAAGAACGCTCAATGCCCGAAAAAAAAATCGATAACTCAGGTTGGTTAAATTACCTTACAAAGTGTTCGGCCCAACGTTCCAAGCGTTTTGGCAGGCTGTGGATCGGCTGTCCACTCTCGTCGCGTATTGTCTCGCTAACACCAGTTCTTCTGATACCTGTTTCCGTATCAGACGGAATAACTTACGATGGTTACCAACCGTAGTGGCTGTTTCTATCCCCAAGGCACGATGAGACCACCAGGCTTCGCGGTCTTTCTTCAGGGTAGCACGTAGTTTTATCCTACGATTTTTGCGAGCCACATTGTATTCGCTTCCAGCCGGATTACGTCGGCGAGCATCCATAAGTTCCAGATACTGCGTAGAGACCCAAGATCCAGTTTGGCAATTTCATTTGCCACATGAAGGCATGCCTGCTGATAGTAACTTTTGACGAATATGCGACCAGTGCTCTTCGACGGTGTTCAGTGGACCCTTACTCATCCCGGATGTCAGCGCACTTTGATACACATTCAGAACACCTGGCTTCGCCAGCTGGCTGGTATGAACCCGCTCACTGCGACGTTGCGGACGTCCACCGAAACGCACCAGGAGGTCGACGCAGACAAGTGCGTGGTCAGAGTCCACGCTGGTGCTCCAACTCAAACGACAGTTTTGGACGCAGTCTATCCGACGGTAACTGATTATGATATTATCGATTTGCTTCCATGGCTGGTGCGAAGCTGGTGGGCGCCAAGTCACGCTTCTGCTGTTGCTGTGTTGAACTTTGTGCTCGCGAAAAAGAGACGAGCATCTTCACACAACTGTAGCAATCGCACACCGTTGTCATTACGGGAGCCTACACCATGTTGGCCGCCCAGATGAAGCTCATCAGAGGACAATTTTCCGATTTGGGCGTTTAGATCGCCATCCATCCGTGATTCTTCTGCAACGAAGGAGCTCGTGACGCTGTTGATGGAAATCATCTTTTACCGAATCAGTGCTACAGTTTGTAGGGGCGTAGGTCGCAATGGCAAATAGGCACTGTTTGTTCCCACGCGAATTCGTAGCGTGGAACGAACCAGCTAATCTAACGGCGCACATCCAACTGTTGACTGGGATCCAATCGATCAGGGCAGCTTCAGCCCGGAGACTCAAAACAATGCCGACGCCAGCTTGACCGGCATTTGAAGCTGCATCATCGCCAGACAGGCGCAATGAGAATGTGCCGCTAGTGTCGCATGTGGGGGATCGCAGGGCAACCACGGAGCTCGAAGCTCGCAGGCGGGTTTCTGATAAACAGCAAATATCGACCGATAAGGTCTCTAGCTTGCGGGCAAGTGCTGCCTGTTGGCCAATCTGTAGCAAAGTGCGAACCTTGAGGCATGCCAGTCTAAGCGAAACGCGAGGACTCCAAAGGGAAACGAATGAACTGACGTTGTCTGCTTGGTTGAACATGGACTTGTCGACCGGATTGGAACGACGCCATGCGACTGTGTGTGATTTGAAACTGGAAGACAGGCGGCTATTGAGGCAAGGTTGGGAAGGGTTAAGAATTGGAGGGTTGAAAATCGGGGGGATAAAAGTAAAGTTGGAGAGGGACGAGAAGGATGAAAAAGCATAAGAATGGGTGTAAGAAGACGGCAAGGTCTGAGCAGTAGCATCCAAACCCCTATCCACTCTGCTCGATGCAGCAGATAGGGCGCCGTTGATTATCCTCTGCGACGGCCAGAGCATCAAGAAATTGTTATGAGAATGGTTCAATGTATTGCATTGGCAGAATACTGTCCGGTTGCCCAAGCCTAGACAGGAGAACGATTAGGGTTCTCAACCAAAGCGTTTGGTACAAAACCTTGCCTCAATGCAGCGGCGTTTTAGCACTGGACTATAAAGAGCGCGTTTTATGGAATAAGGAGCCACCATCACTCGAACCCCCAACCCGGAGGGCCAAGTGACTGCAAAAAGCACCGCCCAGCATAGCACATTGGAGAGCTGAGGCACACAAACTATCGCACCACGTTAATGTCCAGTCTCGTAGTAGTAGTGGTAGTAGTAGCAGTAGTAGTAGCAGCAGTAGTAGTAGTAGTAGTAGTGTTAGTAGTAGCAGTAGTAGTAGTAGTAGTAGTAGTAGTAGTACTAGTAGTAGTAATAGTAGTAGTAGTAGTAGTAGTATAGTAGTAGTAGTATAGTAGTAGTAGTAGTAGTAGTAGTAGTAGTAGTAGTAGTAGTGAAGCGAAAAGGACACGATAAGGGGGGTAGACGTTTATTGCACACCGAAAATGGGCACATGAGGGTCTCACGTCCGCCATCAAATATCGACTAGATTTCCGTCCCACAACGCAACACCGGTACGGATGTTAGAGACGAGCCAGTCCTTTCGCCTCGGGAGCTCTGACTTGGAAGACCCGCCTTCCTGTTGTCGCCTCGATCTCCACTTCTCTGTACCCGATTTGGATCGGCCAGGAGTCGTTCGAGAGCTCTCGACTTGCTTGTTCGGGGCTGTGTCAATCGGCTCGGCCTCGGTCCTGTGGGCTGCGCTAGCGGCGTATTTGTCTGATTTATTGCGCTGTCCACATGTTCCCGCTCCGTAGTTCCGGGCCCAGGCTCGTCGCTAGCCGTCTTTCGCGATCCGCTCTCAGCTAGCTCCGAAGAGCTCCCCAGAGCCATTCTTGGAAGCGGCCCCTCTACACCCGCCCCTCCTCCAGGACCTTTCTTCCTCTCGTACCATGGTCGCAGGAGAGCAGCATTCACCCAACGTTTCATTCCTCCGCAGTCTATTAAGAAGTTGCCCGCTTTCTGGTCGATAATGGTGTAGGGGCCTTTCCAGCGTTCTCTGAACTTGCTTGCGCCCGGCCCGTCATGATCCGGCCGATCGTTGTTCCTTAACTTCACCCGTTCTCCAATCCTGAATGGCCTCCACTTGAGAGCCTCATGCCTAGCGTCGTAATTTCGCTTATTCCGCGCTTGTCGAGCTTTGGTTTCGCTTCTAGCTTTCCATCGCAGTCGCTCTTGATGCTCAGCTGGATGTTTCCACTCACCCTGGTTCGGTAGGCAAGTATCGAGCGCAATCCGTGGTTCTCTGCCGAACAGTAATTCGAATGGCGAGACCTTGGTGGTTGATTGCATGCTGGTCCGATACGCGATCAGAACCTGAGGCAAAGCATCCTCCCATGCCAACTTCGTGCAGTTTATCCACGTCTTCAATGTCCGGTTGAACCGCTCGGTCATCCCGTTAGTTTGTGGGTGGTACGGTGAAGTTCGCCGTCTCTGGATGCCCCACTTGTCCAACACTGACTTAAACGCTCTTGACTCGAAGCAGGGCCCTTGGTCCGTGATGATACACTGTGGGATCCCATACCTTGCAGGCACATTGAATTCGAATACTTGCGACACTGTCTCGCCTGTTTGGTCCTTGATTGGTATGGCTTCCACCCATCGAGTGAAGTGGTCAATCATCACTAGAATGTATCTGTTTCCTGTTCGACTCACTGGTAAGGGCCCAAAGACGTCCAGTCCCCAACACTGAAGTGGCTCACCAACCTCCATCGATCGCATCGGCGGTCTCGGGGACTCCATCTCCCGACTCGTTTGGCAGTTTGGGCACTGCCGAAGGTATGCCGCGACGTCCTTCCTCATGGTTGGCCAAAACACTCGCCTCCGCAGCAATTCAAAGACCCGCTCGAATCCCATATGGGCGCCATCATGAGTTATGCGCATCACATGTTCTCGCTGATTTGGTGGAACAAAAGGCACTTTCCGTCCGTCTATCGCCACCACCACGTTATCGTTTTCGACCTTCAACCTGTCCCAGATCTTGAGGAGTTCCTCCACTTCCTCCGATGTAGCCTCCGGTTTGGTGCCAGCCTGTAAGTGAGAGCACAACGCCTTCAGGAATTCATCTGTCCTTTGATCTTCCAGCAGGTTTTTCTTCCCCATCGCGATCGCACGCACCGGTATGGCATTGTCTGGCATGATGTCGTCCAAACACGGGCGTGACAACATATCTGGCAATACATTCTGTGTTCCATCCACGTGCTCAATGGTGAAGTTGAATTCCTGCAATCGGTAGGCCCATCGCGCAAGCCGTCCCCGCGGGTCTTTCGCCGTCATCAACCACGAGAGCGGTTTGTGGTCAGTGACGACCCGGAATTCATTCGCCAGTAAGTAATTTCTCCACTTCTCTAATGCCCACACGATGGCCAAGCATTCTTTCTCCGTTGTTGAATACTTCTGTTCCGCCCCCGTCAGCACTCTGCTCGCGTACTCCACCACCCCAGCCGGTTGAGACAAAACCGCACCGATGGCCACATTGCTTGCGTCGACCGCCACAGTGAACCTCTCACCAGGATTGGGTAGCCGTAGACATGTCGGGGCTTCTGCTATGCCTGCCTTTAGATGGTCAAAGGCCTGATCCGCTTCAGCTGTCCACACGAAGGGCACGTCCTTGCGAAGCAGCTTTAACAACGGGCTGACCTTCTCTGCGAACTGGGGCACAAACTTTGAATCATATGCCACCACTCCCAAGAACGAACGGAGCTGACGCTTGGATTTTGGTTTTGCGAAGCACTTGATCGTCTCGCGTTTCTCCGGAAGTGGATGGACTTGACCATTGCCCACGATGTGACCCAAGCATACAATTGACTTTTGGGCAATCTGCGACTTTTTACGACTGAGTTTCAGACCAGCTTCATCTAGCCTCTGCAGTACTGCTCCAAGTCTGGTCACATGTTCCTGTTCCGTCTCAGAGAAGACGATGATGTCATCACCATAAACAACCACGCCTTGCAGGTTCGCCAGGACCATCAGCAACAAACGCCTGAATGTAGCCGGGGCGTTGCACAATCCAAACGGCATTCTCAGAAACTCATACTGCTGGCCATTGACACTGAAAGCCGTCTTGTGGCGATCTTCTTCTGCGATTGGCAGTTGCCAATATCCCGAGCGGAGATCAATCAGAGATATCTGCTTGGCACTGTGAAGGCTTGAGAAAATTTCTTCCATCTGAGGCATCGGGAATGCATCCTTCACAGTCACCCTGTTTAGTTCTCTGAAATCGATGCAAAATCGATAGGTTCCGTCGGCCTTCTTCGTCAATAGCACGGGTGATGAATACGGACTGTGCGTTCGCCTGATGGTTCCTTTCGATTCCATCTTGGTCTCCTGCTTCTGTATCTCAACCAGGGTGTTCTGTGGAATTCGTCTGAAGATTGGCTTGCATTGTCCTCCTGGGATCAACGGTATTCGGTGTTCAACCCAATTGCAAAATCCGTAATCATCTTCCGCGTCTGTGAATAAGTGGGCATACCTGCTCAGTACGTTGCGTATTGCACGCTTCTGACAATCGGGCACGGCTTTGAGGGCACCAACCCGGTCGGTTCTCCCCTTGTCTATCTCGATCGTATCGTTAGCCACGATCACCACATCGTTTCTCAGGTCAATTGTGACACCGAGCCGTTTCAGGATGTCGGTTCCGATGATGGTTTCGGTCGTCTCCTCCACGATGAACATGTCATGGCGGATGAGCGTTTCTCCTATCCTGATTCGTAACTGCTGCGTGCCCGTCACTTTCAAAGAATGCCCGCCGACCGTCTGCATCGTGATTGAAGATGGGTTTACTGGAACCCCGTTGAACCTCTTCGTAATTGACACTGCCGCTCCTGTGTCTACTATGGCTCGGACAGACACACCTTCTATAGTTACCTGGAAGACTGGTACTCGCCACCGATTCGGCATGGATAGAGAGAAACAATGGGGCACATTGACGTTGGTGCAGAATCTCGCCACATGACCACTCTGGTTGCATCGGAAACAGCGGCGACCGTTCCGGATTACCCGTACATTGCGTTGTGAAGTGGTGCTTGAAGACTCTATCGACAACAGCTGCTCCACCATTTCGGATAGGCGATTTACTTTCTGTTCCAACTCAGCATGCTGGATGCTTCTCACTGTCACTCGTTCCGACAAATTCTGGGCGACCGTCACCAGATCCAACGCTTTGCTGTCTCTCACCATCGACGCCAATTTCACCTGATCACGGAGTGGATCGGGCAGACTTCGGATAAACTGCTGTTTCAGTAGGCGCTCTCTTTCTTTGCCCTCTAATTCGGGGAGTCCAATCGTTAGATGTCTGTCCAGCTGCTGGAAAAACACCATCAAATCCTCCTGTTCGTCCCATCTGGCTGCGTGAAATGGTTGCAGTGCTCGTTCTCCCTCCAGATCCTTCCCAAATTCTGCACACAAGGCAGCCCTCATCTCAGCGAACGAACAACCGGGTTTGGCCTTCCGAGTGAGCAGATACACCGCCTTGGCTCGTCCACTCAACCGTGTGCCCAAAGCCATTAGCAAATTTGCATCCCCCTCACACCCGCGCAAGCCGCAATCCCGTCGAACTCATCGAGCCACGCCTCTACGTCACCGGCCGCAAATTGCTCCAACCGGGTCAACTCCATCGCGGATGGTCACGGCACCAGTGTAGCGAAGATGACACGACAAGGGGGGTAGACGTTTATTGCACACCGAAAATGGGCACATGAGGGTCTCACGCGCGCCATCGAATATCGACTAGATTTCCGTCTCACAACGCAACACAGGTACGGAAGTTAGAGGCGAGCCAGTCCTTTCGCCTCGGGAGCTCTGACTTGGAAGACCCGCCTTCCTGTTTTCGCCTCGATCTCCACTTCTCTGTACCCGATTTGGATCGACCAGGAGTCGTTCGAGAGCTCTCGACTTGCTTGTTCTGGGCTGTGTCAATCGGCTCGGCCTCGGTCCTGTGGGCTGCACTAGCGGCGTATCTGTCTGATCTATTGCGCTGTCCACATATTCCCGCTCCGTAGTTCCGGGCCCAGGCTCGTCGCTAGCCGTCCTTCTCGATCCAATCTCAGCTAGCTCCGAAGAACTCCCCCGAGGCATTCTTGGAAGCGTCACCTTTACAGTAGCAGTACTATGATCAGCAGTCTACTGAATGTACATAGAGCCAGACAAAACCATGGAAACCACTGGAGGAGGATAGGTTTAACACCCCATCATCATATTGACGTACTGGCTGACGTTCAGCAACACACTTTATATATTGTGCCGCATTAAAATAAAAAGTGGAGCATTTTCTCTCATTTTGCACACACCACTGTTTTCAAATTTTGTTGTTTCTATTGTTAAACATTAAGCGTCTATACTTAAACAATTATGCACAGATCCTCCACTGGTTTCGATTGCGCGCCATATCCAGAACTGTTTCCATCCATCGGCATTCTTCGTCGTTTAGTCTAAAACCACTCCGACATGTGGATGTGTCAGTGGCAAGACGTGAAGTCAGCGATTTCATGTGATATCGCCAGGTGGACGACTGAGCACCAGCTGAGCACTTACAATCAAGTCCTACACGAGCGTAAAGGACGCAGTGGGGCAAACGCTCAGCTGAGATATGCCGGACGTGACCAAGCCATCTTAATTCACATTTTCTGAAACACGACGTCTGACTACGCCGTTGCAGATACGTTGGCACCACGCACGAGCAATCCTTCTCAAGCACCCATTGTGGAAGGTCGAGAACCGGCACATGCTGTCCACGCAAACTGGCCATGACTCACCTCCATATAGCAACACCGCCCGAAACGGTGTCATTGTAAACACGACCCTTTACCAAGAGGGAGACATTCCGAGGACACAACAAGTGTTTCAAATGGAGAAACGCCTACCGAGCTTTGGCGATAAGAGGGAAACTTTCTTCGCAATATTGCCACTTCCAGACACGCAGCTTCCCAGGTAGACAAAACTATGCACTTGTTCAAACTGTGTATCATCAATAGTGAGCACAGGAACGGGTGTGCCAATCATGCAGCAGCACTGTACATTGTGACAGGCGATGCACATTCCTTAGCTTGATTCTCCAATCGCCAAGTGGGCTAGAATGGTTTACATGTTCGGTGATTCGTCACCCAGTGAGGCGATATCATCGCAACTGGTGCGTGCGTGCTCTCGGTTCATTTGGAATAATCATCTCTAACTTCTCTCTATCTTCTCGTAACCTAGTCACCGCACGCTCATTCAAACCGGATTTACCAGCGTTACACAGTGATCTATCATACGTGGAATTGTCTTATACCACTAAAGTTTTAACCATCACTAACCGAGTTGATTGTCATCCGCGATTGAACACAACTGGATAACTCATCCACTTTGTGCCCATTGCCCTTCTGTGTACTACAATTCGGTGCAGAATTCTCGAGGCAGTCCGAAAAGCATAAGCTTCCTCCAATCCTGTGTTTCGCAACACATCCGTGAAGAAATTTGTGATCTCGCGATCTGTTTTCACAGCTGTGTAGTTTCATGTACTGCGTCCCAAACCAACCGGACCTAACATCGATCGATCAACCGACCAACAATACAACCTGTGCGTACAAGGGAACACTGGTGACAGCCAGCGCGCCACGCTGACTCACGCTTACTTTGACGCGGGAAGCTGAAGCGACAAACGCGTGACCTTAAGACAGCACGCCTATTGCGAACATATCTCGAAAGAAGTGCAAATGCGAATCATGTGCTAAAGGGGTAAAAAGTGGTCTGGTGTGTACCATGTGTTTAAGATCATACCACACTACCTGCATTGGGATGGGAACGACAAAAACAAAACGGTACACTAACATGGCAGAGGCGTGTTGGTGCTGCCCAGTATGCAATTCTATCCCAGCTGTGCTACTGAAGAGTTGTGAAAGACTAACAGAAGCGGTCGAGCAACCGGTGAGCGCCAGGGTTCCACCCATGGGAGGAAACGGACCTGCACCTGTATGTGAAAATAACACCCTGAGTTCCCCATTCAGGCAGAAAAAGAGAGCCAGGCGTCCCAACATTACTCCAACGAATCAGCCTCCAACAGTACCAACTACCTTCTCTCACTCTATTCCATACGTAGAAACATTATCTGAAGCGTGCCTGCCTCATCTTCTGTAGAGTGCGTTGCACATAGTAGACTGTTCGCTAGCAGGAGACCATAAGCTAGTCAACCAAAAATAGTGAACAACCCGGCAATCTACTCACCCATTGCCGCCAAGCAAACACCAGAAATAGCACCGGTAACGTATGTGCCGGACTAGAGAAAATTAAAGTGTCGCAGCACGGATGGCCTCTATCAGTGCCGTTCACAAATTCATCACAAACATATCGTCGGCTTCGAGTTGATCTCATTATGACGCGCCGGCTACTGCAGTAGGGCCACTTCGCTATGTTGAGGCCGCCGCTGCAAGTTCGCGCACCAAGTAGCACGCGCGGACACCGGTACAAACTAGTGGTACCGGATTTAAAGCACACCGCTCACCCTCAATGCTTCGAGCATCGTGTGGTGAGATATTGGAACAAATTGCCGGAGACGCTAATCGAGATCAAATTGGTGTCGGAAGTTAAGAGATCCCTTGACGCCAACTTTGCGGACTACAGGTATAGAGAGCGTACCGCACCCGGATAAGATGTAGTGCAGCCGCAATATGCTGCCACCGCGCAGGACTCAGCGACGTGATTCGGCGCATGTGCCCGATCCAACTACGATGGAGCAACACAAAATTTTCTCTTCTCGCTCTCCATTCTTAGTATTCAGTATCCGGCACCGGAACCTAAGGCTCCAAAACCAGTCGCCACAAAACGCAACCATGGTGCCTTAAACCTTGCGTGCACTAATGTCCGCGAATCCAAATCCAATAAAATTAGGGTAGGTTGACGGACGATCGAGATCAATGGGGATCCATCTGTACCCCGATCGGTGCCCACGACGTCAAAAAGAATCCCGCGTCACCCAAGCGCGTTGCACAAGGGTGAACCCCGATTACTTCGGATAACACTGTACCCGGCAGATGAAACAGATGCCATTTTGCTGTCTGCGAATCGTCTCCGCAACCACTCAAGTGGAGTGCGCATACTACCTGAAATCCGTGGAAAGAACGTGCAGCGAATCCCAGAACAGAAAGGAACAGAAAACGTAAAGATAAGAAAACTGTGATTGCTCATGGTGTCCTGCGCTTACAGATTCCTATAACGACGATGCGCATGTACACGACCACGAGCAATGGCACTACATCCGGGAGGATCTTTCGCTCGAAAATGTCGTGGCCACCTCGTTAACAAGGATCCTCATATCACCAAACTATAATTGGTGCGGTCACAGACTGTTAAAACATGTGTTGCAATCAGAACTAACAGCACAAACCCTTCTAGAGAATTGGACTAAATTCTGTAGCACATTGCTAACAGAAATTCGTCTGGAAGCAGCAGAATCATCAGCACCTTCTAATGACAATTCAGGGGAGGCACAACTCTCAATGCAAACTCCAACTGTAGGACCCGACTCGGTGACAGGTTTCAACAGTAAACATAACATCCGGAGGGACACAGCAAAGCATGAGCTAATACCGGAATCCGGGGGATCTGATGCTTAAATATATACTAAAATCGTCTCAAGAGTATGCAACCCATCCAAAAAAACGATTAGTCGCCGACCTTACATCGGTCGGCTTAAACTCACTTGCTTCATCCATCTAACCGAACACATTTTTTGTTCTTCGAGGAGCTCTCATGCATGTACAAAAATGCCCAAATTCTGCTCAGCAAATTAGCTGAAGTAAGACTTCAACACGCGTCAGCAGCTTGGGACCTCATCGCTGTCACCGAAACGTGGTTGAGCTGTGCGATAACGGATGCCGAAATCGCACTAACAGGCATGTCCGTTTGTCCGGAATGATCGCGCCAACAAAGGTGGTAGGGTAGCCGTCTACTTTCGTAACAGTCTGCAGTGCGAACCAATAAACGATTCAGAAACCGATGTACCTGACTCCATTCGGTGTAGTTTCGGGCTGAGGGAACAATCTTGGTCTAGTGGCTGTTATTTACCGCCTACCATCGTCTACACCTGTGATGGACTGCAACTTGGTGGCTGCGTTGAGGCAAATGATAAATAGCAAGTACATTCACATTCAAGTCACCGGCAACTTCAACTTACATGCTCTAGAATCCCAGGCAACACCTGGACAGCAATTCAAAGCACACCTCCAACATCTAGTCTCAGACGTTTCGCTTCATGGCCAAGTCACTTCGCCCACCAAATTCAGGGTAATATTAGGCCATCCATATTGGACCGGATATTCACTAGTGAAGAACTGATGATAGAGAGAGTGATAACCGGTACTCCTCTGGGCCACGGCGATCATGCGACACTAGTGTTTCATTATATTTGCCACGCGGGTTATCCTAAAAAGCATGCCGAGGAATATCATGTCGTAACCAACTATGACGAGCTGTCCGACCTCATTGATGTAACAAGCTGGTGGTTCTTAGCCGAACTCACACCTGAGGTATCCTGCGGAGAATTCGTAACATATTCAACAAGTTCGTGGCGAGCACATCTGGAACCAAACTCTACCGGCATAAAAGGATGAAGTCTTTTGTATGGATCAGGACACGTAAATGCATGGCATTAACGGACTTGGTATGGCGCAACTACATAGCCTCCCCGAACGACTATACCTGGGATGTCTACACAATACAAAGGAACCTCTGTGTCAAACTCGTCCTGGAGGATAAAATGCATAACCAACAAAGTCTAGTGGAAAAGTTTTGCTCCAATCCCGAACTGCTATACAGACCCGTAAACAGTTTGCGCCGTGTTAAGCGCGGTATTCCTGCTCTGCACACAGCATGCGGGTTATCGCAAACCGCACAAGAGGTGGCCAACGTTCTTGGACATCAATTTGGCCGTACCTTCCAAAGCGTGCAATCATCATATATCCTGCCTAAGCAGATAATTCTGCCATCAGGGCTTAATCACATATCGTTTACCTCCGCAGCTGTACTGAAGAGGCTGATGTCTCTGCACGAGTTCAGCTCCCCAGGTGGGGACTGCATTCGCCCGAAGGCATTGAAAGTTGCTGCCATGAGTTTGTTAGGACCGTTAGCACTTTTCTTTCAACCATGTCTGAACGAGATCCACATCCCCACGATGTGGAAGCACCGCATCATCACGCCTATCTACAAAAGTGTCCGCCGTGCTGAACCAACAAATTATCGTCTGATAACACTACTTCCTATGATCTCCAAGGTTATGGAGTCCATTGTAGCTGAGGCTTTGATGGGGTACCTGGAGAACAACAAATTCTCGTTCCGGAGCAGCATGGATTTCGCCAAAAGCGGTCCTGTACCACTAATGCGTTGATTGCTCGTGCAAGCTGGACGGAATCTGTGGACGCTGGTGTAGGAGTCGACGCGGCCTACTTGGATTTCTTAAAGGCATTCGACCGTCTAGATCATCGCATTCTACTCCACAAACTCCAGAAATATGGAATCGGCGATCCTGTTCTGGGCTGGATAGGAGACTTTCTCGTACAACGTCACCTGAATGTAAGGGTTCGAAGCAACCTATCGGAATCCATGGAAGTTCAGTGCGGCGTACCTCAGGGCTCAGTACTTGGACCCCGCCTGTTCCTGGTTTTCATAAATGATCTCGCGAGCGAGCTATCTTCTAACTGTTTGCTATTTGCTGATGATCTAAAGGTATGGCGTACTATAGCTGCAGTGGACGATCACACAGCTTTACGGGAGGACCTGGACAAAGCGTACACATGGTCCATCGAGAACATGCTGCATTTCAACGTCACCAAGTGCAAAGTTCTCAGCATACGGCACAAGAGTATGCACAAGTACCGCGTGGGACCATAAATTCTACAGCGGGCTTCTCACGCGTGCAATCTCGGCGTGCTAGTTCAACATGACCTCGGTTGTTTGAGGCAGACTGAAAAGGCAGCTAAGAAAGCAACCCAGTACCTCGGCCTTCTTCGCAGAGCTTTCGGGAAGTTTGACCCTTCAGTTTTTCCACAAATGCTTAGTGCGTACGTGAGGCCGCACGTGGAATACGCTATACAAGCGTGGCAACCCTGGCTTAAGCACCACTTCACCGCGCTCGAATCTGCACAACGTAGGGCAACGAAGAGCATCAGAGGTTTGGCCAGCCTCCTTTACGCACTCAGGCTGAAGACTCTCAAAATATACAGTGGACGTTATCGGCATCTAAGGGGCGATCTCATAATGGTGTATCTGATCCTGAGAAACGTCAACTACCCATGCCATTCCCTTCTGATACTCAGTCAAATCACTCCGCTAAGAGGTCGTCGGTTTAAGCTGGTCACGCAGTACAGCCGCCTGGAATGTCGGCGCAACTATTTCTCCCTTCGAGTGTCACAGCCTTAGAACGCCCTCCCGGAACATGTGATTAATGCTCCCACCCTGTCCCTTTTCAGAAAACGCCCTGACGATACTCTGTCACATTTACGCTACGTGCTATAGCCCATGACCACCAGATGCTGGCACTAATGCACAACAGACAGTGGACAGTACCATAACCCTACTCAAGAATGAGTCACTCCAAACCCCTTGCACACAATTTGATAAAAGCTACTACTGTAGAAACTGGATTTCTGTATCCCGTCGACCCGAAATAGCTGCACACTAGTAAATGTTGTCCTTGCTATATTTTTATTTTTTTCTCGCCTATTACGCGATCAATAATCACTCCCCTTATGGCTTTGTGTACGTACATTAAAATTCCAAACCCTTTTTACGGCAGTGCAGTTAAAGCTGTAATCGCCCGAACCGACGATTCCATTATCCCTTAATCTATCTTTTCTCATTCTAAGCACCCCACGGGACATGTCAAGCATCTGCTTTTGTATCCGTTATAAATCATTGTTCATTGTAATCTAAGTCGGCCTATCGCTTTCCCGGTAGTAAATACAGACCAAACTTTTGGTAACCTTTCAGAGCGCTGGACAGCATGTCTTCAATCGCAAAATTAAGAGGAACGGAACATAGGGCAGTCTTGTTGTACACCGCTATTGACAGCAAAGGATGACGAAAGCCTAACCTACACCCTCACTCTGCCATAGATGTGGGAATACCGTGCGTGTAGGATGTCAGTTGACTTTTCTGGGACACCGTGTCTTCACAAACAACACCATTGTGCAGGTCGCTCAACCGAGTGGAATGTGGCACGGATGTCCAGGGTTGCAACGATATTAGGTCTCTGATAAGGGTAACGGTGTACCAGGATTTGACGGAGTGTGAATATTTGATCCGCACACTCGTGCCAAGACGGAAGCCAGCTTGTTCTTCCCGGTACTGTCATGCCCGAATGGGTGATAGTCTACAGAGTAGAATGGATGCCAATAACTTGAAGGTAACTTGAATCAGACCAAGCCCCTGGTGTTGCGTACATGAAGATTGAGCACACATCTTAAAAATCGGGACTATAACTGACTCGCCCTATGAAGAAGGCACTTCTCTTTAAACCACATTTTAGAGAACTCAGTCTCTAAAACGGATACTTGCTGAAGGGTGCACGTGCAGTGGTCCCTAAAATATTGTAGTTAATCATCCTTAAAGAACTTTACGATGCACACCCATGAGTTGCTAAAATGAAAGCACTTTCCCATTTCTAGGTATGGTGGCCCGATTTGCATGGTGATATTGAGGCAAAACTTGAGGGTATATGCTTTACAAGGAATCTCGAAAAGCTGCCCCATGGGGACCGATACGACTTTGGAAGTGGCTAGAAACACCCTGGGAACAGGTCCATATGGACCTTCTCGGTCCATTCGAAAGCGAGACGATCCTGTTAGTCTTGGTTGTTCATTCTAAGTGAATTGACGCCCACCTTCTGGCCACAGCGGCATCGGCCAACACAATCATCATCATCATCTTCATCATCATTACCACCGTCATCAACACCATCATCATTAATACACGTTAGGTGAGGACCAGAAACACACCCAGCTAATGTGCCGCAATACAAAAGGGCAAGATAATAAAAATTACAGGCTGAAAAATTTCAATAATCAACTAGGAGCATGTTAACTATCATATTATTCATTTGCTAGTAGATTGTAATTGGAGGGGAATCTAGAAGAGTGGGTAATGGACAAAGAAACAATACAAACGCCACTGAGGTCAGCTCCTCTCCACGTTAGCAAGTGTATCCGACCAGACGTGTTCATCGTCCTTCGGACCACAGCCCTGCAATTAGAAGACGCCAACTGACACCGAATTCGAAGTGACTGTCTTCATTCCTCTTGATGAAGCCATCTCTTGGCATCCACACCTCTTCTTCCATCCACCCCCTGGCTCGCAAACAACGCACGACACGGGAGTCGGCGTGATGGCATGCGCAACCCGTGGCCCAGCCACCGGAGTCTGCTACGTGATATAATGATGTTTAACGGTTCACTCCCTCATGCTGCACAAAGTACACGACGCCGAATGCATTCATTACTCACGCGATGCTCCCACCATACATCAGCTAAGCTGCGTAGGCACTGTTGATCGAACGCTGACCTGATGGACCAAGTTTCACAACCGTATAGGACGACTGCCTTGTAAACTCCACCCTTCAGGGCAGAGCTGCGTTTACCAGCGTCGAATTTTTCACCTTCCTCGCCTCAAATGGAATTGGACACAACTACTGCTCCTTATCACCCATCTTCCAACGATTTAGGTGAAAGGGCCGGGCAAACCGTAATAAATATCCTGCCTAAACAAACGGATACGCCACTGCGTGTGCGCCTGGACCCTGCTCTTTTTGCTCACCGAAATATAGTGAACGACACCACTTGAAGTAGTCCTGCGGAGCTAATGTTCGGCCGTCGTTTGCGTAGGTGACTATACCTCTTCTCAATGCGTTGCATCATTCCCCCAAACGTTTGGATCGGTCCCGCTTGAAGCTGCATCACGTGCGTCATGTAACACGTCGTCCGTGTGCACTCAAATGCGCCATACTCATTGACGTTAGTCACCGTACTAGTGCAGTCGGTGGCAAGGCCATCACGTGATCTCACGTCGCAAACGCGGTCCGTGAGTATGGCTCGTACGAGTACACACGTGCAACGTGTCAACTGACGCACGCGATGCGGCTTCAAGCGTGACCGATGCAAACATTTGGGGGGAACGATGCAAAGAATTGAGAAAAGTTGTAGACTTATTGCACGGTACTTTAGGATCTGAAGTCCTCGAGTGGATGAACGCTTTGATACTCCCAGTAAACACAGGCTGATAACAGTCAGACCCAATCTACATACGTTTGCTTACAGAACCCGGATGGTGGCCAGATGTTGTGTAGATAGCTAATGGATAGACCATACTGGCGACGACTGAGAAGGACAAATTTAACGTCACCTGGATCACGTGCGTCCAAGACCGTCAAATTCCGAGTCAGTAAGTGAACTAAAATCTTCACCAGTGTTCCACCATATGCTTGCGTGACTCCCTTCCGGATAATGAAGCCGCGCTGCGTAGGTCAGTCCAGTCGACCGCTTTCAGCCTGGATAGTTGGAACCACAAGGGGAGGGAGCGATGCACCCTATGTATTACGTCTGCCGACCGCGCAGTGTATGCTTGCGTGTTCGTGTGTGTATGCATTAACACACATGTGGAATTAGTTCCCTCGTTGGCCCATGCTGTCTACTCAAAACACCAACTTGGCACAGTCCATACTGCCGCCTGCTTACCCACCAAACGCTTGTACACATGCCTGAATAATTGATCTGACGATACACTTTCATTGCCCCGTACTTCTTTCTGTTTTCACTCGAGCATAACACTGAGTCTTCGTTTGGTTGATTGGATTTCCGTGAGCAGCCGTTTGTATTCAGCTCATTTGACGACTTCACAAAGCAACGCTTTACACCCTGTTTGTTTGTAATATCCTTTTATGCCCCCACCGACTGCAGTTTTAATGCTGCCAAGGACACCTTCTACCACGAACTGAGCACTCTGCTTCGCATTATCATCAGTTCAGGTACGAATGAGCACCAGAACGTCTGGGCTGTGCAGACACTTTGCTAGGTGGTAAGTATGAGCTTAACTTCGACCGCACGGACAACGGCGAGCGTCTGTCGCAACTGTACTTGAGGCACCGACCGTTTCTTAGTAGCACCGCTTTTAGTCACAGCGGGCACCGGTGCCACTTGGTGTCCGCCTGTAGCTGGCCAGCGATGGACCCAAATTGATCACCTTGCCATAAGTTACATATGGCGAGGTTCTATTCAGGATTGTCTTTCGTTTTAGAGTACCTATGTCAACTCTTATCACGCCTTGCTTCGCTGTGGTTTTTCCATGAACTTTACAGGAGGTGCAACAAGCGTCTCTCTCGAGTGACAACTAAGAAATTACTCGTGTAGCCCAGCTAACGTCCCCCATGGCTCAGTGGCTTGAGCTGCTGGCTAGTTGACATCCGCCTGTAGCGGTCATGAGTTCGCTCCCCATTAGGGTACCGAGGTAATGCGCACCACTGACGAGCCCCAATAGGGCGAAACGCGTCTGGTGCTCCTCCGGACTAGGCTGTGCTAAGTAGCTTGTGAACTACTGGGAGGGATGCCTCAACAAAACTAAGAAATTACCCCCTCTCCGTCAGGTAAACCTACCAGGATGATTTGCGCACTTTGCTGTTTCGTCCTAACGATAATGCGCTTCAGTGGAATATGATCTGGGCCGCGATTCACAACGAGATTTCATCTGCTTGTGGCACAGTCAATCATCACAACATCAGTCAATGGATATCCAAGGGGTCGATGCAGCTGATGGAATCCAGAAGAAATCTCCCTACTGACTCTGAACAAAAGGTAACCTGACGGACTAGTATACACGGACTAAAGCGGAGTCTAGGTGCTGACAAGGAATTCTGGTGGACTTCTAAGGCCCAAGAAATGGAGAACCCTGGAGCGGTAGACAATAATCGCAGGCTCCTCCAACTAATCCGCACCACTGGGCCCAGAAAACCATGCCTTAATCAGGCAATCAGAGACAGTGAGGGTGGCATGATTCACAAAGCCAAGGCGTCCCCGCGCTCCGCGCTTAAAATGAGCATCTGTCTGTTCTAGCTCTCTAAGACTGGTAGGTCGCCCCAAGATTTCATTTGACGTTTCAAGTAGGCAAATATTCTTTTGGGTGCAGTTGTGACCGAGAATGCTAGATTCTCTTCGGACTGCTGGCGTTTCTTGATTTTTGCGGCGTTGCAAAAGTTACGCTCTTCCTTGTACACCGTGTTATCTTTATCACAATCCAAGCTGATGTACTTATGCCAAAGTTTGCGACTCCGTCAGGCTAACTGTCTATATTTTATATCAAACCAATGCGGTTTGAGAGGTCCGACTTTTAAATAATTCAGAGGAACGAACCGAGTACACAGCGAGTTACACTTTCCCTTCATTATTAACCAACAGGCCTCAAGCAACGCATCCTGTGGGAGTGTCTAATCAGTCTAACTTGCATCTTGGACAATCTTGCTTCTGTATATGTGGTAGCCAATCGCACCAACGGTTTAATGGGCTAGGGTAGATAACACGCACTATTAGTTCTGCTTGTCTGAGGCGGATTGTACACCACAATTGCTCCCATAAGTTATCCTCGCTCCGATAGGTGTTCGTAATTTTGCCAGGTATTGACGATTTTATGTACAACAGAACACCACCGTGAGCCTTTGCTTTTCGGTCGCATCGGAAATAAGAGTATACTGAAAACGCGACTTCTTGAAGTATGACGTCAGAGTTCAGCCAAGTCTCTGCAAGTCCTAAAATGTCTGGTCACTCCTAGCCAGCGAGGCGGCACATTTCATCACGTTTGTTCATTAGGCTGCACAGGTTGACGAATGCTACAACCGTATTCAGTGATTTGTCTGATGAGCGAGGTGAATAGGAGAGGGAGGGTTTTTTCAGACCATGTGGCGAAACTGCGTCGTAATGCCCAGAGCATACGAAGTTCTGCATTGTACAATTTCTTTGTATTTACTAGTGATCTCAAATCATGTCGCGAGGACACTCCTAAATCCCTGACAGATGTGTTAGGATCTTGCGACTGACCGTCCAAGGTGTATGAACGATTGGCTGCACGTCTCTTGATACTGACGAACTCTGACTTGCTTGCGTTAAGAGGGAGTTGTATTTCAGTGCACCACCATGATGGACGATGTAGTGTGTACCACAACTACAAGTACATTGGTAAATACAATCTGAGTTGGCACCAATAGGTTGTCTTTCCTTCATTGGAGTAACCGGTATCCGATTAGTCCGGTTGACAAGAATAGTTTCGGTGGCATAATATGTCCTCTGGACTGCGGAACCTATGCGCTTCGTTGTCCACATGTTGGCAAAATCTCGATTAAATGCTAGCTCGATGTAGATCTTTTTAGACACTGTCGAAACCTTCTGTCCGGGCACCCTTCGCCTGACTATTTTTGTCGATGAATCTACTTGGATAGCCATTTTTCAACAGCGTATCCTTGAGCGAGTTTATCTCATCATCTAAACTGTCGGTGGTGCATATTTTTCTTGCACGGTTAATAGCATATTGACTAAGGTCCGCTTGTGCCGCATTGGGGAGAAGCTGGTAAAGTGCAGGTACTGCCCTGACCAAGTCGGTTTTCGGTAAACCTCTCTTTTGATGGACCCATCTGCTCTTCGGCAAATCAACACGTTCAGATTTGGGAGGCAGTTGCTTCTCTCTGTTTCGCTGTTTACTTTCAGATTCGTATGCACGTTATTCAGGCGATGGACCAGACGCGCGATGTGCTCCTCTGATGACCTAACCACTAATTTATCATCCATGTACCGCTTATAGTAGGAAAGAAGCGATGTTTCTACACTCAACTTCGTTTCATTCATCGACATGAAAAAATCTGCTAGCACTGGGCCCAACGGACTACCCATTGCCACCCCATCTATCTGGCGATAAGGAATGTTTTGGAATTGGAAACCGATGTTCTCAGTGCATAGTAGTAAGCTGTCCTTTAATAATTCGACTGGCATTGGAAGAGTTAAATCGGAGCACTCTGCCATTTCACACACGTAATCAACTGTTTCATGTAGCGGAACGTTGGCGAAAAGCGATTGTACATCCAATGTGGACATGACTTTATCGGATAGGTTAAACTCATCTAAAGCCTCTGCAAGCTCGAAAGAGTCCTTCAGACGGTGTGGGATAGTCTGCTGCTTTAATGGCGCAAGAACTTCCACCAGCAAACGAGCCAACTTATGTTGTGCCGAGTTTGCCATTGACAAGATTGGTCTAAGCGGCATACCACATTTATGGGTATTCGGCAAACCGTACACCTGAGGTATGTTGGACCCTCCCGGTTTTAGTCTGTTATATACCTCATCATCAATCACACGGTGTAAGAGGAGCAACTTTAGGTGTTCCGTGATGCGTCTTTCCACTTCATTAACATCCTCTGTTCTTGTAAGGAGTTTAAATTTGCTGGCATCACTCAGTAAATCTTGCATTTTCCGTGTGTATTCTTTCTTGCACATAACAACGGCTCCTGAGCCTGTGTATGGCTTAAGTACAATCACTCCCTTCGTCCTCAGCTCTCGTAGTGCACGAAGGTGATGGCTTGTAAGCAAACATTTACGCACTGGCGTCATTGTGACCTCGTGGGCACTATCAGTTAGTTTGCTTCTAAATCAGTCTGACATCCGGACTAGACGCCTGTAATTCTGTTAACTGGTCATAAAAGTTTTCAAACTGTGCCTCTATGAACAAGCGGCTTAGCTTACCAGGTGGGACTTTGTAATCCATTCCGAGCGATAATGCTTCCAGTTGTAAGATATCGAGCGATACATTTGACATATTTAAAACATACGTATTGCAGTCACGACAAGCAGGCTCCTCCCGGTTGTCAACTAGTAAATTATGCCATCGAATCTTGCATTTCTCCTTTGTACGATCAAGAGTAAATTTGCAGTTAGTAAACACAATCCTGCGACATAACAATAAGCCATCCATGACTGACATTAGGCGGGAATGCGTCTCCAGTAGCACAGTGAGACGAGTCTCAGTAGTCTCCAATTGAGCAGAGACAATTCGCCAGAGATTTCCATTGGACGGCTTTAGCTTATTTTTACGCAAAACCTTCCAAATCGAACGTGGATATAGAAGTACGGCGACACCGTTTGAAAGAACAGATATTTCCGAACGACAGCAAAAGTTTGCACTTCAGACTAGCAATATGACGAAACTGCCTGACGAATTTAACGGGAATTCGTCTTTTGAGAAATTTGAAACAAATAGATCCATTTAATAATTTGCATAAAGCGGTAAGAAGATGAACACTGGCAGAAGGCAACGTTTCGTATTGTCTCTTCGTTGCCCACACAATAACATGAAACTATATAAGACGACAGGTAAGGTAAGACCGGAACAACTCAGGACAGGGTAAGGGGAAGCCGTGACATCCCAAGTAGATTCATCGGCTAAAATAGTCAGGCGAGGGTGCCGGGACAGAAGGTTTCGACAGTGTCTAAAAAGATCTACATCGAGCCAGCATTTAAGCGAGATTTTGCCAATGTGAGGACAACGAAGCGCATAAGTTCCGCAGTCCAGAGGACATATTATGCTGCCAAAAGTGTCCTTGTCAGCCGGGACTAATCGGCGATACCTGTTACCCCAATGACGGAAAGACAACCTATGGGTGCCAACTCAGATTGTATTTACCAATTTACTTGTAGTTGTGACGCACACTACATCGGCTGTACCAATAGACTGTTGCATTTCAGAATAAGGGAACATGTACCTAAATGGTTGCAGCGTCAAATCACGCAGTCGTCGGTCGCTCATACTGTAGAGGGGCCGCTTCCAAGAATGGCTCTGGGGAGCTCTTCGGAGCTAGCTGAGAGCGGATCGCGAAAGACGGCTAGCGGCGAGTCTGGGCCCGGAACTACGGAGCGGGAATATGTGGACAGTGCAATAAATCAGACAAATACGCCGCTAGTGCAGCCCACAGGACCGAGGCCGAGCCGATTGACACAGCCCAGAACAAGCAAGTCGAGAGCTCTCGAACGACTCCTGGCCGATCCAAATCGGGTGCAGAGAAGCGGAGATCGAGGCGAAAACAGGAAGGCGGATCTTCCAAGTCAGAGCTCCCGAGGCGAAAGGACTGGCTCGCCTCTAACATCCGTACCTGTGTTGCGTGGTGGGACGGAAATCTAGTCGATATTCGAGGGCGCGCGCGAGACCCTCAGGTGCCCATTTTCGGTGTGCAATAAACGTCTACCCCCCTGTCTTGTCGTTCTCGCTACATTTGGTGCCGTGACCAATCGCGATGGAGTTGACCCGGTTGGAGCAATTTGCGGCCGGTGACGTGGAGGCGTGGCTCGATGAGTTCGACGGAATTGCGGCTTGCGCGGGTGTGAGGGGGATGCAAATTTGCTAATGGCTTTGGGCACACGGTTGAGTGGACGAGCCAAGGCGGTGTATCTGCTCACTCGGAAGGCCAAACCCGGTTGTTCGTTCGCTGAGATGAGGGCTGCCTTGTGTGCAGAATTTGGGAAGGATCTGGAGAGAGAACGAGCACTGCAACGATTTCACGCAGCCAGATGGGACGAACAGGAGGATTTGATGGTGTTTTTCCAGCAGCTGGACAGACATCTAACGATTGGGCTCCCCGAGTTAGAGGGCAAAGCAAGAGAGCGCCTACTGAAACAGCAGTTTATCCGAAGTCTGCCCGGTCCACTCCATGATCAGGTGAAATTGGCGTCGATGGTGGGAGACAGCAAAGCGTTGGATCTGGTGACGGTCGCCCAGAATTTGTCGGAACGAGTGACAGTGAGAAGCATCCAGCATGCTGAGTTGGAACAGAAAGTAAATCGCCTATCCGAAATGGTGGAGCAGCTGTTGTCGATAGAGTCTTCAAGCACCACTTCACAACGCAATGTACGGGTAATCCGGAACGGTCGCCGCTGTTTCCGATGCAACCAGAATGGTCATGTGGCGAGATTCTGCACCAACGTCAATGTGCCCCATTGTTTCTCTCTATCCATGCCGAGTCGGTGGCGAGTACCAGTCTTCCAGGTAACTATAGAAGGTGTGTCTGTCCGAGCCATAGTAGACACAGGAGCGGCAGTGTCAATTACGAAGAGGTTCAATGGGGTTCCAGTAAACCCATCTTCAATCACGATGCAGACGGTCGGCGGGCATTCTTTGAAAGTGACGGGCACGCAGCAGGTTACGAATCAGGATAGGAGAAACGCTCATCAGCCATGACATGTTCATCGTGGAGGAGACGACCGAAACCATCATCGGAACCGACATCCTGAAACGGCTCGGTGTCACAATTGACCTGAAAAACGATGTGGTGATCGTGGCTAACGAGACGATCGAGATAAACAAGGGGAGAACCGACCGGGTTGGTGCCCTCAAAGCCGTGCCTGATTGTCAGAACCGTGCAATACGCAACGTACTGAGCAGGTATGCCCACTTATTCACAGACGCGGAAGATGATTACGGATTTTGCAATTGGGTTGAACACCGAATACCGTTGATCCCAGGAGGACAATGCAAGCCAATCTTCAGACGAATTCCACAGAACACCCTGGTTGAGATACAGAAGCAGGTGACCGAGATGGAATCGAAAGGAATCATCAGGCGAACGCACAGTCCGTATTCATCACCCGTGCTATTGACGAAGAAGGCCGACGGAACCTATCGATTTTGCATCGATTTCAGAGAACTAAACAGGGTGACTGTGAAGGATGCATTCCCGATGCCTCAGATGGAAGAAATTTTCTCAAGCCTTCACAGTGCGAAGCAGATATCTCTGATTGATCTCCGCTCGGGATATTGGCAACTGCCGATCGCAGAAGAAGATCGCCACAAGACGGCGTTCAGTGTCAATGGCCAGCAGTATGAGTTTTTGAGAATGCCGTTTGGATTGTGCAACGCCCCAGCTACATTCAGGCGTTTGTTGCTGATGGTCCTGGCGAACCTGCAAGGCGTGGTTGTTTATGGTGATGACATCATCATCTTCTCTGAGACGGAACAGGAACATGTGACCAGACTTGGAGCAGTACTGCAGAGACTGGACGAAGCTGGTCTGAAACTCAGTCGTAAAAAGTCGCAGATTGGCCCAAAAGTCAATTGTATGCTTGGGTCACATCGTGGGCAATGGTCAAGTCCATCCACTTCCGGAGAAACGCGAGACAATCGAGTGCTTCGCAAAACCAAAATCCAAGCGTCAGCTCCGTTCGTTCTTGGGAGTGGTGGCATATGATTCAAAGTTTGTGCCCCAGTTCGCAGAGAAGGTCAGCCCGTTGTTAAAGCTGCTTCGCAAGGACGTGCCGTTCGTGTGGACAGCTGAAGCGGATCAAGCCTTTGACCATCTAAAGGCATGCATAGCAGAAGCCCCGACATGTCTACGGCTACCCAATCCTGGTGAGAGGTTCACTGTGGCGGTCGACGCAAGCAACGTGGCAATCGGTGCGGTTTTGTCTCAACCGGCTGGGGTGGTGGAGTACGCGAGCAGAGTGCTGACGGGGGCGGAACAGAAGTATTCAACAACGGAGAAAGAATGCTTGGCCATCGTGTGGGCGTTAGAGAAGTGGAGAAATTACTTACTGGCGAATGAATTCCGGGTCGTCACTGACCACAAACCGCTCTCGTGGTTGATGACGGCGAAAGACCCGCGGGGACGGCTTGCGCGATGGGCCTACCGATTGCAGGAATTCAACTTCACCATTGAGCACGTGGATGGGACGCAGAATGTATTGCCAGATATGTTGTCACGCCCGTGTTTGGACGACATCATGCCAGACAATGCCATACCGGTGCGTGCGTTCGCGATGGGGGAGAGGAACCTGCTGGGAGATCAAAGGACAGATGAATTCGTGAATGTGTTGTGCTCTCACTTACGGGCTGGCACCAAACCGGAGGCTACATCGGAGGAGGTGGAGGAACTCCTCAAGATCTGGGACAGGTTGAAGGTCGAAAACGATAACGTTGTGGTGGCGATAGACGGACGGAAAGTGCCTTTTGTTCCACCAAATCAGCGAGAACGTGTGATGCGCATAACTCATGATGGCGCCCATATGGGATTCGAGCGGGTCTTTGAATTGCTGCGGAGGCGAGTGTTTTGGCCAACCATGAGGAAGGACGTCGCGGCATACCTTCGGGAGTGCCCAAACTGCCAAACGAGTCGGGAGATGGAGTCCCCGAGACCGCCGATGCGATCGATGGAGGTTGGTGAGCCACTTCAGTGTTGGGGACTGGACGTCTTTGGGCCCTTACCAGTGAGTCGAACAGGAAACAGATACATTCTAGTGATGATTGACCACTTCACTCGATGGGTGGAAGCCATACCAATCAAGGACCAAACAGGCGAGACAGTGTCGCAAGTATTCGAATTCAATGTGCCTGCAAGGTATGGGATCCCACAGTGTATCATCACGGACCAAGGGCCCTGCTTCGAGTCAAGAGCGTTTAAGTCAGTGTTGGACAAGTGGGGCATCCAGAGACGGCGAACTTCACCGTACCACCCACAAACCAACGGGATGACCGAGCGGTTCAACCGGACATTGAAGACGTGGATAAACTGCACGAAGTTGGCATGGGAAGATGCTTTGCCTCAGGTTCTGATCGCGTATCGGACCAGCATGCAATCAACCACCAAGGTCTCGCCATTCGAATTACTGTTCGGCAGAGAACCACGGATTGCGCTCGATACTTGCCTACCGAACCAGGGTGAGTGGAAACATCCAGCTGAGCATCAAGAGCGACTGCGATGGAAAGCTAGAAGCGAAACCAAAGCTCGACAAGCGCGGAATAAGCGAAATTACGACGCCAGGCATGAGGCTCACAAGTGGAGGCCATTCAGGATTGGAGAACGGGTCAAGTTACGGAACAACGATCGGCCGGATCATGACGGGCCGGGCGCAAGCAAGTTCAGAGAACGCTGGAAAGGCCCCTACACCATTATCGACCAGAAAGCGGGCAACTTCCTAATCGACTGCGGAGGAATGAAACGTTGGGTGAATGCTGCTCTCCTGCGACCATGGTACGAGAGGAAGAAAGGTCCTGGAGGAGGGGCGGGTGTAGAGGGGCCGCTTCCAAGAATGGCTCTGGGGAGCTCTTCGGAGCTAGCTGAGAGCGGATCGCGAAAGACGGCTAGCGACGAGCCTGGGCCCGGAACTACGGAGCGGGAATATGTGGACAGCGCAATAAATCAGACAAATACGCCGCTAGCGCAGCCCACAGGACCGAGGCCGAGCCGATTGACACAGCCCAGAACAAGCAAGTCGAGAGCTCTCGAACGACTCCTGGCCGATCCAAATCGGGTGCAGAGAAGCGGAGATCGAGGCGAAAACAGGAAGGCGGGACTTCCAAGTCAGAGCTCCCGAGGCGAAAGGACTGGCTCGCCTCTAACATCCGTACCTGTGTTGCGTGGTGGGACGGAAATCTAGTCGATATTCGATGGCGCGCGTGAGACCCGGAGGTGCCCATTTTCGGTGTGCAATAAACGTCTACCCCCCTGTCTTGTCGTTCTCGCTACAATAGCACTTTGAACTTCAGTAGATAAGTTCCAGTCCGCACAGACGGGTCTTAACAATTTCGCTTGGCGGTTTAGGTGATGCAGTAGTTATATCACAAAGCAGTCCTCCGCAAAAGCTTCTGAGTTTTCTTTCAAAATTCCTTCTAACCCAAGGACTTCAGGGACTGTTTAATAACAACCAGTGTATATCTGATCCTTTCCCAGTAGGCTTGCTTGACCTTCCGACATTACCTTCACAGGAAGTTTGTTTGTCTCAGTTTGTATTGTGTCTGGATAAGGCATTTACCGAGAACGCGATTCGGCTCACTTGTGCACGTCAGAAGGTTGAATGCATGATGGCGAGGGCGATAGGTGCGTCACAACGTTCCCCCTAGTTATTGTCACGGATGCTCCTGTGGGTTTGGCGCTGAAGCTAGATTGGTTACGGTATTAAAACATACCCCATGTAACTCATGTTCATTAGGTTCACAACCGTTTTGATTACATTTGCTCATGGTTTAGACAATTTCGGATGAAACTTGGCTGACTTGCGCGCGCGCTACGTGGCCGACCTTCCCACAACTTAGACACGCTGTTTCCTACTGTAGACATACAGCTGCGCATTCGTCTGGATCACCAAATCAATGACATATAAACTGTTTTGCTTCCACAGACTTCCATGTTAGCTGTGTCGTCCTCTTCACCAACAGTACACTTCCGGGTGGAGATGTACGATGGTTGCAGATAGTAATTGTGTCAGATTTCCCCTTTGACGGCAATGGAACAAGCCGTCTCTCAATTAAGTGCACTGTCTTCCTATGCAAGTAGGTTACCCCGTGTATTCCGGTCTGATATACCAGCTAGCCAGCACTGAGTTAGCATCGTTTTTCAAATTTCGCCGGATCAACTTCATTATTCTACGATCAATATTAGTCTAGTGTATGCGAGCTATAAACTTGATTGCATTCTCTTCTGGGTTCTGGAAGAGCTTAGAACAACGTTCCAGGCCGTAAACAGGCTTTGTAGAACATCCCAGAGAGCACTGAACGGATCCAAAGCACTGATTGCGGTTCTACAGACGTCGTCAATACGGAGGACGTCCAAGTATCGCTGGCCTTAGTCATCAATTGTCATGGTAGCTTGGCCTTGTGTTGCTCGGTAAGATACACTAGCGGATTCAAATTGGAAGTAATTCCATCTAGTCAGGTGATGTTTTTCGCCATCTATTTCAACTTGCCATATTTGTTCTTTTGCAGAACAGATCCAGTGATGCATATTGCAATCACAATGTACATCGTAATTGTAATTTCTGTCTGCAAAGGATACGCCCTACTCTCGGTAACTAAACGTTCCAGAGCGTAAGCTCTATAGTAAACGTCGCGCTAGGTTAAATAAAGCCCATGTGAACGGTACGCTGTGTAAACAACAACCTACTATACATTCTAGATGGCTTTTACCGTTAACACCAGTAGAGTGGTGCGTGTGCGTGCGTGCGTGCGTGCGTGCGTGCGTGCGTGCGTGCGTGCGTGCGTGCGTGCGTGCGTGCGTGCGTGCGTGCGTGCGTGCGTGCGTGCGTGCGTTTTTGCATTTATGTATGTGTTTTCCCGACGGGAGAGACTATGGTGCGCTGAGGATTGTGATGGCTAGATCCTGGCAGATGATCTACCCAGTGCTGCTAACGTTGTGCCGTTGGCTCATATCCTGGACGCCTCCTCGTGGCGACCGCTGGGTAGGAGTTGGGTTACGCCCTTCTTCTAGTTAGGAGCCAGGACATACCAATTCGCATAATTCAGGGAAGTGACCATGTGCTAGATCTGCTGCCTTTCGGGTGTGCATTTAATCGAAGACTTTGGTTAAGGACCCTAGTCGTTCTCCTGTCAGGTGTGGGCCCCCCTGCCAGTATCTTAGTCCAAACTGCATCCTCTTGGGAGTTCAGGAAGTGGTTGATAACCAGCTTTCCTTAAAACCTAGCCATGGGAGATGACAGGTCTACGGGTTATCAGCTCACAACTCAATTGGCGTAGAGCACAAGTGCCACGCATTGTCTCAGACGAACCCCATGTAGATCTCAATGGTTCTCTGAAATCACACTCCCGAGCTGGATCTAATCCCCACTGCTTTGTGGGTCAAGCTATTGAGTCAACGGCTTCGGTCGGAGTCCCTCAAGCAAACCTCCATACCACCCATTGCCTTGTGGGTCAGGTTGTTGAACCAAAGGGTCCGGGCGCAGTTCCTAAAGCATACCTCCGAAGCACGACCACTACCGTGCGCGCGATTGCCCACTAATGCAATCGCATGCCTTCGCGCAAAACACTCAACATCGGGTGCTGGAACCTGCGCACACTACTGGACCAAAACACGAGTGAGCGCACCGAGCGACGCACTGCACTCATCATCATCATCCTTAGTATACACGATAGCTGTTGATGGAAAACACCTCGGCTACTGTGCTGCAATACAAAAGATAAGCATACAAGAAGAAAACTGCACTGGCTGCGATTAAACTGGAACGCTACCTCAATATTTAGGCGCTCAGCGAGACCCGGCTCGCTGAGCAAGGTAAGTTGCATGAGGCTGTTGCTGGCTATATCTTCTACTGGGTGGGAAACGCCATCTCAGTACGAGGTGAACGTGGGGTCGGGTTTACACTAGCCGATCGCCTAAGTGCTCAGCTGGTGGGAGCCCAATTACATCAGCGTGAGACTAATAACTGTTCGTCTACGGCTCGGAAGAGGTAAGCTTTCCACTTTTATGTGCACGTACGGTCCGACCATGTGTTATTCTGATGACCCGCGTGATCACTTCTATACTCAGCTATCTTTTGTGATACGGTCTGTGCCCAGCCGTGACCGACTATTTCTGCTGGGTGCTTTCAACGCGCACGTTGGGCGTGATGCATCGGTGTGGACAGATGTCATCGGTCCACATGGCATTGGTTCAGCGAATGCGAACGGTGCCTGGCTGTTATCACTGTGTCACACTCAGGGTCTGATGATCACGGACACTCAGATTGCACTGAGTGCGAGTGACATAGCAACTTGGACGCACCAAAGGAGTGGTCACGCTCACCTGCACGACTATGTCATTGTACACCAACGTGATATACATGAAGTTTGCTTGACACGTATAAGACGTGGACCTGAGTGTGGCACTGATCACGGGTTGGTGCGGACCAAATCGTATACCTATTTTTGCAAATATATCATTACACTTCTTTGTGAACCGTCGGAAATATAACTTGCTTTCCCTAGGTACTGTAAAGAAGAGGATGGAGCTGGAGAAGGCGATGACTCCATGCCTGTGTGATGCGGAATGCATAGCCACAGTGGGCGACCTGTGACACCACACTCGCGATCAGGTAACAGTTGCTGCCGAACAGACAATCCGGCGCGCAAACTGTAAGCAGCCCGATTGGTTTGATTGAAACAATGCGATGATCGGCCCATTGGTGTCTGAGAACAATGCAGCATTTACTACACATATGGCAGAACCCAGTGACTTGGAGAAGAAGAGTCAGTTTTGCAAACGTGGACCGCGACTAACTCGTGAACTCCGTCGCATTAAAAGTACATGGTGGACGGAGAAGCCAAAGCAGATGGAATGCTACGCCTAATGCCGCCAACACAAGGAATTCTTTGAATCTTTGTAGGCGGTGTATTAACCGAGGTTGGAGCCGCTGCGGACGCTAATCGATGATAGCTCAGGCGCTGCCTGCACGCAGACTGCAGATATGATGCAGATCTTGCGAAATCACTTTGTTTCTCTCCTGAACAACCGTTCAGAGATTGACTGACATACGTTGAACAGCCTGAAGCAGCACGATGTGATGGCGAGTCTGGCGGACACGCCGACACAGGATGAGACGCAGAGAGCACTTGCTCACCTGCGAAACAGCAAGTGTGCCGATGCCGGCGGAATCCCGCCTGATTTATTAAAACACGGTGGACCCGCCTTGCTGACTGCGCTGCATCACTTGATGCAACGCGTATGGATTGAGGAGGAGGTGCCTCCTGTGCTGAAGGATGCCCTTGTGCTACCACTGTACAAGGGCAAAGGGAGCAAGCAATGTTACACGAATAATCGTGGCATCAACTTGCTGAGTTGTGTGGGCCAGGTAATTTCCCGAATCCTGCTCAACCACCTCGTCAATCAGGTTGTGGAACTTGACGTGGCGGAAGAGCAATGTGGATCCCGTTCGGATCGCACGAATATCAATGTGGTGTTTGCGGTTTGTCATTTCTAGAGAATTGCCGGGAACGACGCCAACCGATGCACTTGCTGTTTGTTGATTTCAACAAAACCTTTAATACGGTGAACCGCGAGGCATGGTGGCTGGTGTTAGGTCAGTTTGGCTGTCTGTGCAGTGGTATGCGGGCAAGGGCGCAGCTGAGTAGAGTGACCTCGGATGGCTTTGCAGTTGTTGCAGGTGGGAGGCCAGGCTGTGTGTTGGTTCTAGTCATGTTTATTATTTATCGTCACGCCATGATGTCGTGCGCGTTTGATGCCGCTTGTGCGGACGGTGTTCGTGTGGAGCACCGTATTGGTGGTGGGTTGCAGAACATCCGTCGTTTTGGTACGAGAATCCTAGTCTGTGAAACAACTATCCGTATGTTGCTGTTCGTTGACGACTGTGCGTTGTTTTCACACAGCGCGGATGAGTTGCATCAAATGACTTGTGCGCTGGCTTCGGCAGCGGCCTAATTCGGGCTCACCATCAACACAACCAAAGCCGTCTGTTTCTTTCAGCCTTCACCGGAGGTGCAATCTGCAATGGTGCCGCGAATCAGCCTTGGTGCTGAAGTATTGGAAACCACCTCCCGCTTCTGCTACCTTTGGAATTTGATGTTGACTGACCAGCAGCTGCGCAGTGAGCTTCATATCCGCGTCTCGAAGGCGGCGGCGGCATTCGGGAAGCTAGAGTACCAGATATCAGATAACTATCAGCTTACCGTTGGCACGAAGCTGATGGCATACAAATCCATGGTGCTGTCAATTATTCTATTCAACAACGAAACGTGGACGACGTACCGGCGGGCTGTGCTGCAATGCGTCTAGAGGTTTCATCAACAGTGTCTGCGACGTATTTTGTCTATTGCTTAGTGCGAC
The DNA here is from genome assembly GCA_944474145.2 of Dicrocoelium dendriticum. NCBI lineage: Eukaryota > Metazoa > Platyhelminthes > Trematoda > Plagiorchiida > Dicrocoeliidae > Dicrocoelium > Dicrocoelium dendriticum. The sequence continues at coordinate 220,190,780 of OX104063.1, forward strand.
AGAGTTGCAGACAAGGAAGTGTTGCACAGAAGTGAAACGTATGCAGTGGAGTGCTTATTTTTGCTGAAACACTTGAGGTGGCTGGGCTATGCGTAGCGTGTGGATTTGACGCGGATACCGAAGCATCTATTATATGGTCCGCTGCGTTTGGGGAAGCTGCATGTGCGGAAACCGAAACTTCGTTAGGAGGACTTGATCAAAGTGAGCCTCTTACGTTCTAATGTTGATTGCAGGCCACTGGAATCAATAGCGGTTGATTTGATCAAGAAGGCCATTGCCGATGTACAAGCGATATTCCTTGTGCATGTAGAGTAGAAGCGGCAGCTGTGGAAGTGACAGTCGCCGATATGGTGTACTCCATGGACGTCGAGCGCATGGTGCTGTAACGCATGCGGTCGCGAGGGCCTATCTTCTCACACAAGTGGCTTAAACGGAAGGTGTTTATGTTCGCTAATGTTATTCATGTTTGATATCTTTTCCCGCAAGTTTGAGTTTATCGCAAATATATTGATAGCGAGTTTAGTTCATATGATCATTTTGTGAAGAGTTAAGTTGGCATATTCGTATGCCTTATCTATTTTATTTGTTATCGTCACTCCATGTGATTGGCGGTTGCTTGATAAGATCCCTGTGATTGCGCTTGATATGCATGTTATCAAGGTACCTACCTGCCTATTACCCACAACCTCGTCTACACTGGCTCCAAGAGATAGTTGGTCGTTGCTGGAGGGGACGGGGTGCACGGTCCCTGTGACCGTGGTTCTATACACTCAGTGTGGAGCGGATTAGGATTCAGCCACCGCATTGTGTGCGCTTGATTCCCCAAATAGAGCGTGATTATGTTCGTCGGGGAAGAAGTATGGGCCGGCTCCGTTGATAAAGTGTACCTCCTATCCACATGCCTCCCGGTCTAATTCCTTCAGGTTTACACTGGATTTGAGGTGTGTGGATGGAGCTGTGGGTGGTGCGGCGCAAGCCACCCATGGTCCCTCTTTAGGCGCGGGCGTCCTGTGGATGTCCTATGGAGGCCATAGGGACAGGCGAATCTGGAACCGGATAGTGCCAACCATGTGTGGTGTGCGAGTGGATCGTTAGCTGACCTTGGGTGAAGATGCGAAAACTACGAACCATAATTTGTGCAAGCACCTTAAGGCTTCTCGCACACCCACACACACTTTATTTTAATCATGCCCGCGCTGGGGCGATTATGGAGTGATCTCCATAAGTTTGACACAACCATCTGGATCACACTTTACAGTGGGCAACTGGCGCTACCTTCCGTTGCAAAGGCAAACTGGAGAGGCGAACTTACCGCTGAGAGAGCTACCGCTACCCATCATCTTTATACGTGTACTGCTCCATTGAAACATCAAGTTCCTGCTTAGAAGTTGTGCGTGTGGCTCAGTCCCCTTGTGTTTGCATGTTCTTAGAGGTATGTTTACTATTGGGAAGCATGTTCCCTGACCTTTCTCCTTAGGGGTTATACTGGGTGTGAGAGGTGAATAGGCGACTGTATGCAGTCTAGCACGTGTTATTTTTTACCCCACATATAGTCAGCACTCTCATTTACACGGCCTAGGTCATACAGGCGGTCAGTTTCAAAAACGCTTAGTGAAACGGTGCTAAAGGTCAAAAGTATTACTGAAACCCGCAATTACTTCGTTTGATTTAGCTTCTGTCAGTTGGTTATGGCTATTCTCCGCCATCTGGTAGTCTTCATGAAACGCGACCAGGTATTAGGGCTTTTCCTTGACAGAGATAGTTCGTCACAAATCTCTCCAAAACTATAAGTTCGCCTGGTGATTAGTAAAGTGTCTGAGTTGGTTCTCTGCTTCCACTGCCTCATTTCATCCAATCTATTTGTTTCACTTTCAGTTTCTCTCTTCATAAAGCTACATGGAGGCTTCGATTCCTCTAATGAATATCACTTACGTTAGAGCTGACTGTAGTATAAATAATGTATAACCACTGGTTTAGAAGATGCTGTTTCATACATCGTTCAGGCTATATTTCTGTCGGATATCGAAACAATCGATATCATCAGATTTCGCGAATCTTACTGGCAGGCAAACAACACCTAACGTACTCTTCTACGGTTTATACGGCATATGTGCGTGCTATTCATGGAGATCTGATTTACTTTTATCAATTCTCCGATGGTTCCCTGTAGTCCGGACCTTTCTGCTCATAGGTATTTGTTCTCTAGTATCTTCGCCTCATTGCGACTCGCTGACATGGGCTCTGTGGATGTCGCGCTCATCTAGACGGTACCCTCGTGATTCCCTCTTTAAATGGTTAGATCATTTTTCCTTGCAGATACCCTGAAACAACTCGTTCGCTTTCCTTATCCCTCCGTGATTTTTATCCTTGAGCATCTCCCACGTCCTTCAACTAATGGGAACTGACATTGCTTCAAACCGTTGCTTATTTGAATCATTTGTCCTTAATATTGCGTGGTCCTTTGCAATAAGCTAAGCCAATAACAGCAAGCCATCTACTCACTGTACGACCCTACGCTTTCCATAGTATGCTGGTTTCAGCTGCAAATCAAATCGACTGTCGTTTCTCTCAAACCTGTCTATGCTTCAGTTAGTGTACATGTTGGGGGCTTTGAGGTTAACTTAACGAAATGTTTTCATCTATTGGTAAAGTCTGTAGAGATTGCACGGTTTTTGAGTTATGCATAATCTGTACCGAGAAAGACTACACTGAATTACCGTGCTTCATTTCTAAACAGTTATGGACTGGACAAGGGAGTGCTTATTTCATTTCGTCAGTTTGAGGAAGCTTTCACCTCTCGACCGTTGGGAAAGCATGCTCCTCCAATTTTGTTTCACGGACTCGGAGCTGAACGATGTTTGTCCGTCGCGCACGCGTTCAAATTACTACAGGAGGTTGCTTGTGATCCATCATTTGATTTGAAACGCGTGCTACCCCCAAGCTGCTTTGAACCAGGAGGGCGGATTCTGTGCCCACAACTACGCGAAGGGATGAACTTGATGCGAATAAAACTGACGGATGAGAACTATCGGCGCCTTTGGCGGGAGTAAGTTACCAGTGCTTTGTCCCATTCGGTCATCACCTTTTCAGCCTCGACCCTTCTGTAGACAAATAAGTTATGCCACAATGTAAGTGTGCCTCAAGTTCCGAGCAAGATGTTGAAACGAACGCACGGAGATTTCATTCAGCAATATTTGCATATATGATGTCCCTATTAATCCAGCACGTCATCCTGCTCCTGCAGAGAAGTATATTTGCATCACCACCGATGTGCAACGATGATGAAATCGACATATCTTCGGTGCATCCGGTACACCAAACAGTAAAACCCAGGGAGATAGTAACTCGGTTTCCACTGAGTGTGATCAAAGTAATTTTGGAATTGCACATCAAGTGAATTTTCGACTGCGGCACATAAATATAAGATATATATATAAACTTTATTGGAAATATGGTAAGACATATTATCTTCAAAATACCTGCTTTCGGCAAAGGACAAGGATCGGTGCTTGTGGCCTGTGTATACTGTATAGGCACAATGATCAGTGTGCATGGAAAGAGGCCGGTTTGTCAATTCATAACGAACAGCTTTTTGCCGAACGCGTAATAGTAATTTTCCCCTGAAAGCCATATGCAGTCCACCGAAGTGCCGCTGGTTTACAGCCCTTACCGCAATTTCTAAGTAGCACTTGTAAATGGTAATAAATTGGATAATTCAAAGCAAGCTAGTTTAGCAATGTTTGTGGTGGCATTCTTACGTCCGGTTAAGGAGCACTTGGTGTGCGCCAACTGTAGTTGATAAAATGCGCATAACAGCAGGTGGCTTTGTAGTATTTATTCTGTGATCAGTTAATCAGGAACATACATGGCAGTGCAGTCACAGCTGACCGAAACAGCAGCGATGGTTCATGCTTTCGGAGGAATTCTCGGATAAACACCCTTGTGAGCTATGTTTATCACTACTAGTTATGTGCTAGTGGACCACAGTGCACAATTGCCAACTCACCATGAACCAGTCGGATTGTCCCGTTGATAGCTCAGGCCAATCTGACGTCTTTAAACGTGTGTCTGCTTCATCGTTAATTCATGTGACGAGTCGAATTCGCACGGGTAGTCGCTCGGTAGCGTGGAATTCTTCTACCCCAAGAACTTTGGAATGCGCACGGTAGATCAGAGAACGGCGGACATCCAAACTGAAAATTGTTGTACCACGGATTTCCGGAGTACGGCAAAGAATAGGAGCAATTTTATGCCGTAAGTGACAACAAAACATCCCACAAAGTGCGGGAAATAAACTGCTTATACCGTGTAAGCCTCCATAATTATTAAAGGCCACGAAAGCAATGTCGCAGCCTGCTAATCTTACGATTACTACATAAGGGAAAACTGGCACGCAAAAAATCTCCTAAGCAATCCTGCTCATAAGTGTGCATTAGTGTGCAACACTAACAGAATCATATAATGCAACCTAATGTAATGACGTTAAAATGTATCAGCATTCTGTAGAGGAGAAGGTGTACGAGCATTCAAACGTTACATTATGAACTCCGGCAATAAGCATTAGCCATCAAAATCTTCTCGGTATCGTTCCCATTATGCACCATTTCACAGGCATCTTAGCGCATTGTACCAAGCTTTTAGCGTGGCACATTTTCGAAATCGCGTGCTGTGCATTTAACTTCGCGATGCTAAAAGGCTGGTCTGGCGGCGTTGACAATCTCCTTGGCCATGAGACGTTAGCCAATGGGACACCGGTTAGAAGCCCGAGCATAAGCGACAGACAGTCAAATGAAAGTAAACGAGCATCATCTTCTGTGCTGCCCTGATGCGCGTCTGAAGAAAACCCCGATGATTTCTCTCCAAAGTGAAACCGTCCAATAGGCAACTTGTGATGCCTGTCTAAGTAAGAGATGCTAGCTGCCACATTATCCGGAGATTACGCCGTAGCCAGTGCGGACGGACTTGCAAGCCATTACATGAAGCGGTCTATGCTTATTGATCGCTAGCCGCTATCTGGTGGTGGCTTATTTCAGCAGCCTAACCATGGTTTCGATGGTGGCGTAGACAGCCATTCTTCCAACTGGTATTCCGCAGTCCATTATGTCTGGGCGGGTCAGCCAGACCTGTATTTGCGGTTGGTCAGGCATGCGCCGTGGCTAGGACACTGCACACCTTAAGCTGGATCAGCAATGGCTGCTCGGCGCTTGGACCATTTTGTGAGATTGTTATTGCAACGACCATGGGGGACATTGTTCCCATTGAAGTAGGTAGACCAACCTGAAGCTTAACAACGAATGTTCTGTGGGTGTTTACTTCTATCACACTTGATGACTAAACACAAACATTGTTCCAACTAGGAGGATTCCAAGGGTGACGGTGACATGACATTAGTGAGTGTTCGTTGATCTCCACAACCATGGGCGACTTTGTTAACCAGTTATCGCCCCAGTGTCAACAGTTATGGCGTTAGTTAAAAATTATAGGAAGGAGGCAAAACCTATGTATTCATAGGATAATTCGGCTTTACTTCCATGTGGTCGCCCATAGGTGTGGAGACGCTTTGACAAAGGGCTCTCCTAATGGCACCATTACAAGCACAGCAACTACGGATGGAACCTCCCTATGACTACCATGGACTGGAATGCTATCCTTATGGAATCAGCATTGCTCAACAAAGAAATATCTAAATGGACTGCGAAGACTACCGTATTTATAAATGCCACATCGTCCAGCAAGGAAAAACGCGATGGCCGATAATTAGTGGCTGCGCACGCATTTTGTTCTGGTAATTCAGCTGAATACTTGGAACAGGTAAACACTGTTGTCTCACCCAAGAGCGTTCCTACAGCATGTTTGCAATCACTTACCAAGGCAACCGCGCCCACTAATCCTGTTATGGACCACTGTTTCAGCCAGTCTTAGAAGCAGTCATGTGTGCATGCCGTGACACACGTTGTTATCGACTTGGCAACTACTCGGCAACATTTTGTCATTGGAAAGTAGGTAGTTCCGGAAGCATTGTTGAAGGAGGGAAATTGCTCCAAACCTTATGCTTACAATGCGTACTCAGTGCTTGTTAGCGGGTCATATCAGGGCTGTAGGGTCACCTAGTATTGCAAACTTGCCAATCACATGGAAGTGCAGTGTGAATATCATGTCAAAACGCAGGATTGACATGCATCTTACGACCTTTACATAACGGCAGATCAATGGGCACTGCAGTGGTAACTAATTACCGAAGTAGTCCATAGGTGTGGGGACGAACGAACTCTCACTAATGTGACACCGGCACACTGGGAATCCTTCTAATTGGAACAATGGATACAGATTAAGTGATGATCTTACCTACCCAGCGAACTTTCCCTTAGTATACAATGTGCCGATTACATCAGAAGTACGTGGATACACTATTCAAATGAGTGTACGGTCCACTGAAACAACACAGTATGGAAACTTTGTAGCTGTAAGGGGTTTAAAATTTTCAGTTGCTAACAACTTCTGAATTTACCCCTTTCATAAGAATTATTGTATTAGTTCTAAATTCCCCCTCTGCCTTAACAATCACATGCATTTTCTAAACGAAATCGTACACGTATCGATCACCAGATTGCTTGCAGTGGCACGATTACATTATGCATACTGTATCACGTTAGGCCAGATAGGCAAGCGAGCAAAAAAGGCAACTGTGCAGTCCACCCGTAAGCCTTCAACGCTTCTCTTCCAACAGCCTGCAAGCGTTGCAGCCTCAACACAAACAACCAATCTGCTTCTTATTACCACTCACTTAAATGTTATCTCACTCGGGTGGTAGTGAAACATGCTTACACCAGACTTCAAGCATAGCCAATCACCTATTATGTCTCCGCTTGGCTGGTCGCCGTCGACACCGTAGAAGTTTGCTGATACACCAATTGCGGTCAACAGATAGGCGACCGACAATCCGAGAGAATCGTACATCGAACCTGCAAGCCTGCTACCAGATTGCAGGTGGTTTTGTACTACATGACAATCGTTCCAAAATGTGATTTTGTTTAAAACCACCGGCACATTCTGTGTCGCACAAATGCGCGTCTGAAGAAAAGCCGACGCGTTCTGTCGGAAGTCAAACCGTACAGTCGACATGACCGCAAGCATCCCTAGGACAGCACGCGCGCACTACGTCATACTTGTTACTCTTCCCTTTGGTGTGACCGCAGACTCGATGCCAAAATGTTTCGCGTGTTAGGAGTATGGACGAACAGGTAAAGTACCAACTGAAGCGATCGGTAGTATTGTTTTACCAGCCGTTTTCTTGTCGTGCTATCGTTCAACAACCTGGCGATGGGTACGACGGTCCCCTACTGAGCCATTATGGCAGTTCGTATTACAGAGTGCATGAGCTGTGGCGGAATTAGCAACGCGTGCATGCGCGGTTGGCCTTCCGCACACGCTATAGGATAGACGGCGCGCACTCAGCGTAGGCAAGAAAGGGCACGCGCTGGGCTGACTTATCAATTCCTGCTCTGCGGTTGGCTAACCCATCCGTAGAGAATTCCAGGGAGCCCTTGGAGGAAAAGGTTTTTAGGGGGGCCACAGGGGACATGTTGTGGAAAGTGGGTTACGATGACACGAGTAACGAAATTCAATTAAAAATTTTCGGGGACTTAGACTGGATAACTAACAACCGATTCTTCCTCAGGAATTTGTTGCCTATCTACTGTGAACCAACTGAGCTTCCTTCGCAACACTGTCGTCAGAACACTGCTGCAGTTACCGCACAAAGCCACACTGATACTAACAGAATTTTCCTAAGGACACTACAACTACCTGACAACTCAAGTGCTGAGAAAGTATTCTTCTTGAGTCTCACTTTAGCTGGGTTAGGTTACACGTTTTTCGTCTACAGCCTCGGCCCGCGCGCACGTCTGTCGGATAGGTCAGGTTAGCCCGATACGTTCCGAATTCGAATGGCTACTCTGCTTGCGTGGTGTACTAATTCCAAATAACGTTGGTTCCGTCCATACATTAATAAGCCGATTTATGGTACTTTCTCTGTTTGTTTATATTTTGTATATTTCCGAGATCGGAAGTGTGGTAGGCGGATATTCACGTGCCAAAGTGTATGAAGCAGTTTCTGTGGTGCAATAAGGGCCATCATCTGCCGTGCAGTAGGTGCTCACTGTCTTCTTCATGTCGGACACTTTCCTATGACTCGTTTCTTAGGTAATTTTTGCTGAACAGTCCAGTACTTGCAACATTTGAAAAGCCTTCAATCAAGTGGTAGTAACTGACTAGCATCTCGGGTATAATAGTGAGCAACTTCGCGTAATGTTCCAACCTGCTACAGCACAACCTGCTGCCAGCAGAATAGAAACCGTTACGTTCGGGCGTTATCGGTGGCTGCGTTTACCGTTTGACTTGAAGGTGCGGAGTGAAATAAATCAAAAGCGATTGATGCAAGGGGTAGAGGATTTACATGGTTTCACATCTGTGGCAGATGATGTTTTGCTCTATGGCTCGATAGCAGACAAGCATGATGCTAACTTCCACCCTTTCTTACAGCGTTGTGTTCAGGGTTAAACGGTCATATTGTTGTAAAAGAAAAATGGACCCACGATTTTTTGACCAGTTAGTCCAGCTCAAACCATGACTCTGGGCTATGTAACGTTCGTTAATCACGGTAACCTCGTGACTTCGATGCTGTCCATATATACTGCTTCTCTATTCCGCTCAAATGAAGCGCTTATTCGTCGGTAAAAGTAATGAACTGAATATCCATGTGATCCAATAACCACGAGCTAAATGCATACCGTTTCTCCAGATCGCAAGGGCTCAACACTTGCACTTTAAGCACTTGCACCGGCGATATTTGTTTTTCTTTAAAATCCGCTGAACAGCGTAACTAGTGGCGTCACAACGCTGGACGATTGTATTGAGGCTGAGAGCAGGATTTTTGGTTACTTCGCGGGTAATATCGCAAACCGACCAGTATTACTAGCTATGTAGACATTACCACTTTTCTCAGACTTTGCACCAGTTCCGGAGCTTAAACCCCATTTACTGGTCGCAATCTCACGTTCATGCTTTTGCCTCGTCGCGCAGTTCTTTGCAGCATTTAAACCGCACAGACCATACAGCCGAAGAATCAACACACGCTAACCCACAGTCACGCATTGTAACTCCAGTTGCTCGGACCTCATGGAGGAACGTGCTTCACCATGGTCCATCGTTCAGGCACTGTTCTCAAGCGGAAAGCCTCCTCCGCAGTAACCTGATTTGGTCTGGCGAACTAACTATTGGTGGCTGGCCAGAAAATATTATCGATTATCATTGTCGCACTATCCATATTTATCCATCATCTTAGCGGTCGGTTCGTCTAACGTGCGCCGGTCTGTCCACACCCAGTTACCCAACGGGGCATTTCTGTAGTCTGAAGTACAGAATTCATGTGTCCTAGTCCCTTGGGCTAGAGGATCTGCACGCACAAGGTGCGTTGGTAGTTGCATATCCCTGTGCCATGAGACGGCTTTCGGCCCCATATTCCCAATGGAACTGTACACTACCGCTCGAGGGTTCCATATATACCTACCGAACTTTGGGTAAATCATGTCCCGAACGCTTGGAACCTAATTTCCATTACGGGAAGCTGGTTGCACCAAGAAGTTTCTGATGCTGATGTTGAGAACGCAGCAATATCATTCATCCGGAGCGAACATCCCATCGTGCAGTGATCTGCAATGTGCGATAGTTGGTGCTCCGGAAACGCATGCTACTGACTCACTCTGGTGCCGTCTCCGACAGACTTTACGACACATGTCTCTTAACTGTTCTGCGCTCCCCCAACATCTAATTCGGTAATGGATGCCAGTTTGATACCTGCCTCGAACAGTGTACTACGCCCTAGGTACAGCCCCATCTTCATCACTGGTGACTTCAATGTTCACCATCCGTAGGTATCGGCATCCCAATGAGCAGCTCAAAGCAGACCTACATGAAGTTGTCACTAATATTCCCTTATACCATCATGTCACCTTGCCTAAAATATTCGGGACAGCAAACAAACCCTCCACATTAGGCCTTGTGCCCACAAATAATAGACACATGAGCAGAGGCATAGCAACTACTCTTGCCCCCGGGGCGGACTTAAAGTGCGACTCCCTAACGGTTGTAAACCCGTAAACCCGTACAATTGCGGACAGCCCTTAATACTTCGTTTCATATAACAACAAACAAAGATCTAATTTTAGTGTGCTGCTGTAAATTCAGGCTTGTTGTGGTTACAGTACTCGGGGACAAGATTTACAGACACGCTTGTCGCGTCTTGCTTGAGGCAGTAGCATTGAAAACGCTATCCGAAGTCAAGTTCGCTCCCCATGTTGAGAACTGCCAATTCGCGAACCTTATCTGGTCCAATGATGATTGAAGGTACTTCGTTAGGTGGTTGCGTTTTGTGAACACGCTCTTCACAGCTGACAATGCTAATAGTTCGAGTACGAAATATGCGCAGCATATTCCCCGATGTGGTATTTCTGTATGAGGCTCAAAAGCTCAGAAGGTCCATAACTTTTTTCCTTTTCTGTTGTTTTCACGAGATACTACAATCTGCTCCTTTCGGCATGTTAATCCTCTTTTTCTATATCTTCAATGGTTTCGCTAATCGGACAACCATAGTTATCATCAAGCCGATTTCACGATGTAAGAAAACCATATTTGTTCGCAAGGTCCTAAATTTGCTGAAATCCATAGCATTTCACCAGTCAACCTGTCTATGAGAGATAGCATTTCCCGTTTCAATTCGACATCAAATCCCATTGCTATTTCATGCAATGATTCACCGTCCATTCGTTTCTTTTGGCGCATGCGACGTTTCATGCACACCCACAATTTAGCGTGCTGCTTTTGGATCCATCTGTTGCAACGTGCACTACGTTCTTTCTATTTTGTGGAAGGCAAACTCCTAACGCTGTAAGCTTGACAGAACACCGCTGCAGATCCAGCGCATTTGTTCAGACATGACTATGCATCCCTGATTTCTATGAAAACAGATCCCTAAACGCTCCAAAACAAAATAAGCGGGAACGGCAGCAACAAGGTGGGAATTAGAGATGCATCTGACTTTGTGGTTCCAGTTCCTCCTTATTCTGCGAACTGCCTCAGAGAAGTGACGAATTCGATTATTTTTTCACCGAACTATTTACAGCAATGGCTCAACTACTCCAACTAGATTTTACATTCCCCTTATCCATATACCGGTAACTTGAGTCCATGCCGGAAAAAGTAATGTCTTCAACCTATCTGGAGTTTTCCCCGCCCTTTATTCCCCAAACATGATAAATGCCTAACAATTGACTCCTTATTTACCTTGCATGTTGAAACCCCAGTAACTTTGAATTTGACTCACATTATGAACATTGATTACCCACCCGAGTTTACTCGTACTGCCTACACTCAATTGTTGCTCAAGCTTGCTATGCCAACACTGTTTTACTCTCTGTGTTTTAACACAGCCAATTCCACGGTAGACACGGTGAGGGTCTCGCCAGTTTACCTACTCGTGACAGCCAATCAGCTGCTTAGCCTGTCTCTCCTGTTACATTCAATCGATCAGCACAACTGCGCAATTGGTGCGTTTTGTGCTGTCCTGCCTCAGGCTAACTTCTGACACAAAGTATGTGTATGCGTTTAGTCACCCAGTTTGTGACTTGTCTTGTTTTGAAGCGGTTCTTGCGGTCACGTCCACCCACTTAATTGTATATTTTGTGGTCGCGGACACTGTTTGAGGTTTGTGATATTTGGCACTTTATTGTATCTTATTAGCACCGCAGTCAATCCGTACTTGATTTTTGACTTATTTCGGAGATCGTGAGTCAGTTCCGGCTCGTGAATTTGTTTCCGGTGATCTGTGATCTGTTCCGGCCTTGGTTGAATTTGGACATCCGGAGACTGCGCGTTCTGCTCAGGGTTCCAAAATGTTTTGACGTTTACAGAATCAGTGCATTGAAGTAATACATAAATAAAAATATGATAATATCTGGACCATTATAGCCATAGTGTAACAGAATGAACCGTCGCAGAAGCTGCATGAACACAGAGTATGGTTAGGGCATGACACAAATGTAGACTTTTGGGCTGATTTTATAGATACGTCTCTGGACACCCAATCGTTAGTCTGCCGTAAAGCACTATCGTCGAATTCTCGGCCACGACAGTCTTAAAACTGAATTCCATCCTTCTCTGATTCTCTCAAAACCAGACCAGAATTTTCCGCTTCCCTTTTACTGTTAGACTCATCGAAGTTGAGAAACGACTCCTCTGCCGTCACTTTATTTTTATTCCTCTGATTTTTTTGATATACATCTACAGTGCTATCGAAAATTTAGCAAACGTGATTGCTTTCCTTGACAAGATCTAGAACTTTCTTTCTCACCTGGTTCATCAAAATGCCCACTAATTCATTTTGAACGTGTGGAGACAAAGAAAAGTTGCTGATTTTGCTCCCCACCTGAACTGTCACCAAATGTGTACGAAGCACAGACAAACAGGTCCCATTGAACCCTGCAAAGTGCCACCTGATGACGGTGCGCAGCAGCTTCGTCAGCACATATCTTTTGGGGCAACACCTGCAACAAATGACTAGTGAGCCTGACTTAGGTACCATCGTTCAAGAATGCCTGGGCAATTCGCTCTAATGTGCGAAAGCAGCAAGTGTGGCGAACTTGAATTTGAGGTTTCTGAGGCGAGCTCTTGACATTTTTGAGCGACGGCTAGTACCATTGCTGATTAACTCGTGTTATCGTCCTCACGTTGAATATGCAATTCATACCTGGTGTCCACGGTTAAAACGGGACATTCGTCTTTTGGAGCAACCCCAAAGAATAGCCACCAAGGCAACGCATGGACTATTCGGTCAGTTACGAGCTACGCCTTCATTTACTCGGTGTGCTCTCCTCCGAATGCCGATGGCTCCGCGGAAATCTCATTCTCACATACCGGATACTAACTGAAAGCGAGCATGCATACACATCACTGCTGACCCCAGCATCTTGAAAACAGGGTCAAAGCAACCACCTGCTACTAATGACGCAACACTCACGTTTGAATGGTAGAAAGTATCTTTACTCTTAGAATCTGTTTCCACTGGAATGCACTACCAACACATGTGGTGAACGCACCAGACATTACGACATTCGAAAGACTATTGCACTTTCACCTTAGTCATATACGGTACACAACGGTTTTATAACATGCGATAGCTTAGTCGTTGATAATTTACGTTCTAAATTGATACCTTTTGATTTGAATTTTCTTTTGCATATCCATCCTGTGGGTCGTAGAAAGTTATGTTTTGCTCCCATGCTACACTATTTAACCATCGAACTTTGCCAACAAATGTACAAATTCAGCAAAATGCCCTCCATTTTCCTAGCCTCCTTTGTAATCCTGGATGTCTTCTCGGTGACCACATAGTGTCAGCCACCGCTAGGTGAGAAACCTGTTGATATCAAGTGATACCTAAACGTTCACGCCAACGCTATTCCGCAAATATTTACTCCATTTTTTCAAGTGCCTTTCCTTCAACTGGCCAGATCGCTAGCTCCTTGCGCTCAAGGAACGACTGAGCACGCGATTCACTAGATTCGTGTTCACATGCTTTTGTATATAGTTCCCACCGGTCGAAAATGTAGACTATCCTGTTGAAGACATTCTGGAGTCAAAGTCAAACGGTGCATCTTTTGAAGGAGAATACACCATCCGTGTTCGCAGTCATTGCTCACCGTTTCGCAAATCTCGAAAAAACAGTTCGTTCTAGACTCTTGGTCTCAGCTTTGCATTTGTACCAGGTAGCACCACTTATTATGTTCATGATCGATATGCTGCAAAACAGTAGATCCGAACCGCACAGACATAGCAAGAATTCCATGAACAGTCTTAACAGCTCACTGACAGACATCCATATAATCGGTTGCTGTACGTGTTATCGGGCAAAAGTGTAGTTGCATTTCCAATCCTTCAACTTCGCGCGCTTCCTCTGAATTATCACGACAAAACGTTCCGACTGCATCCATGCTGTCAATATCGCTTTCTGGTTCCCTGATATCAACGTGTGTAGTACCAATTTCATCATCAGTCTCAATATGGTTATTATCGTTCGTTCTACCCCTTCAGTCATGGAAGTAATTTTGATGAATTCACATTGGGCATTGAACAACCATCCGTACTAAAAATGCCGCTCCCTGTCACTTGTCGCCATGCAACACTACTGTGACGAACTAGCCTACCAGATGTCACTATGGTATCCTCCCAAGCGTGTTACGCAAACTGCTTTTGACAACAGTTGTACGTTTAACATTAGATATCCTGTCTTTGAACGGATCTGATGGAATCATGCAAACAGGCTTTTGGGTATATGCTTAGTCATGTTTGTAAAGGTTGTGGAGGCCTCATGGTTCACAAAACATCACGCCGGACAACTTTTCCTCTCCTCCAATTTTGCCAGTTTAGCTCGAGCCCAGATAGCGTTTTTAAAAGGCAAATCGAGTTGCATGAATACTTTTATTTGTGCAGTAAAAGATTCTCTGTTGACTTATCTATAAGGAACACCGTTGACGCTGCTAGCGAGCTCGAACGAAAAGCTGTACAGCACACAGGACGTATAGCTGTACGTGAGGTGGAAGATAATCATATTCCAACCATTTGGCCGACATACGAATCACACAAGTCAAATATGATCGAGATAGACAGAACAGCTCCCGGATGGAATGACATATTCACCAAATGAGGACTATATGAGGACTATATATGTTTGATTTCAGCCTTGCAATTTCCTTTCAAATGCTATGTTAGACCGTCAGCTCTCTTACTTTCCTCATTGTTTTACAAGTATGCACACAGCGAAACACTTAGCTCCCCTGCAACAGTTCATTTAAAAAGGGCAAAATTGTAATTAGCTGGTCTCGTAGGATTGGGGGTAGGAGAAAGGTTAGTGGTCAACTTTTTATTGCGGATGGAAAAGGCTAGGCTTAACTTGTTCCACAGGAATAACAACCATACCCAGTGAACAAATGAAAACTGTACACGTGCTGCATCGTGGATGTCCACAGCGGATTAAACTGCGAATGGGCTGTTACTATCTTATCCGACATCAAAAACAGCACTGTAGCTGCTATATAGTTGAGGCAGGTCAGAAATGCAAGCATTCGTATACCGCAGACACAGACTGAGCGTGCGCCGAGTATGAGTCTAGGGAGCTGCGTCTCTACCGATGACACAACTGGAACAGAGGTATCCCTACGAATCGCTAAAGCCCGATTAGCGGTTGCCAACTTAAAACATCTGTGGCACCGTCATGACATTTCAGGCAGAGTTTACAAAGCCTGCGTACGCAGGACATTGCTGTACGGATGCGAATCCTGGCCAATCCGTGTGGAGGACATGCTTAGTCTTTCCACCCTCGACAGTAGCAGTTTGCGGAGGGTTTGCCTGAGTGCGTTGACAACACCAAGTGTGTTATGCTGACGTTAGACATCGCGTCTTGGTTAACGCAGTTGTTCCCCATTAATATGCCGTCCGGCTGCGTCAATTGAGATGGTTTGGCCGCATCCTGCACATGCCTAAGGAGCGTTTACCACGCCATGTCCTGTTGGCGCACGCAGGGTTACTTTGGAAAGGCCGCGTGAGGGTCAACAGTCCAGCTGGTGACAATGCACGAAATCGATGACACCTTGCCTGGTCATCGCCGGCCCCGTTCGACTCCCTGGCCGGGGACTCAAAGATGAAGAATTCCAATGGCTCACAACGCTGAAAACGATGACGCAAAACCGGTCGCAGCGGAAGCAGTGCGCACGAGTCTGCCGGATTTCACGTTTAGAAAATCACTAAATGTTGGCCATGTCGCGGAATCATAGAATTTGCGGGCGCAACTACCTTAGGTGAAAACGGATGTGTTTGCTAACCTACTGCATTTGATATTAAGCGATTTTGGATTTTCTGAACATTCCTCTTTGCCGAAGAAGGCGATAAGAAAGACAAACAACTTTGCCTACGTTCTACAATGAAGCATTCCGTGAGGAGCAGTAACTTCGTATTACCTAGGCTAAAACGCGCCAGACGGTTGCGATATCTGCCAAAACGTGCTCGGCGAGTACAGCGGAATCTGTCCATATGATGCAAGTCACCAGTCAATTAACGTACCATCACATGCAACTGCGTACAGCACGGGGACGCTTTACAGAGCGTACAGCTGTTTTTGAACCATCTGGCGATTGAAGCATCTAAGTATGGTATGCGCTTTTCTCCCTTGAAGTGTAATGTGATACTCCAGGACTGGAAGTCGTCTGCCCCTTCACTTACCACAGAAGGAACACAACTAGAGCTTGCAGATAACTCTGTCTACCTCGGAAGGTGTATTTCTGCTGATGACACCATTTCGAAAGGGATATCTCCTCGCATCGCCAAAGCCCGGTCGACATTTACCAATCTGTGTCATTTTTAGCGTCGTCGGGACATATCCCTTTTTAAAGGGAAGCGTATACAACGCTTGTGTCCGCGCAGTCCTGTTGTACGGAAGTGAGTTCTGGCCGATTCGTTTGGATGACATGTGTAAGCTTTCGGCCTTAGACAACACATGTTTGAGACGGATAGCCCGTGTGTGATGGCAGCACCGGGTGCGCAACGATGAAGTCCGGCTTTTCATCTTTGCAAACATGGGCCTTCCGCTTGATCGCCTTGTCACAATACGTAAATGGAGGTGGCTTGGCTACCAACGTATGTCATGCTAAAGTTTACCCCGTCGCGTCTTATTTGCTCTCATGGGATTAAACTGGAAGAGAACACGTGAAGGTCAGCCAATCACTTGGCGGCAAACAATAAAATCTCTGAACTCCTCTCTCGTAATCGTCGTCCCATTACGTCTCCCTGCATGGGTTCCCAAGTATGGGGACTGCCATTGGGTCGACACACGGCAATATGGCGCGAAACCAGACGCAATTGAAGGACTTTATATTACAATGCTTTGAACAATGTGATTAGAGCTATATCAACCAAAATGCCAAGAAAAACAAAACAAAATAGCATGTAAACGAACCAAACAAACACAAAGCCAATGGGCTCAAAATATTTACTCGCTGTTTCTGATAATTGTATTATTTTATTTTGTTCCTCATGGTTTTTCGATGGCACAATGTTTATCTATGTACGGATGTATATGATTGGCGGCATCCGGTTTCGGATTTGCCTGTCACTGTGGCCAGCCACAGGACGCCTGCGTCTACAAAGGGACCATGGGTGGCTTGCGCTGCACCACCCACAGCTCCAACCACACACCCCATATCCAGTGTAAACCCGAAGGAATAAGACCGGGAGCCATGTGGATGGGAGCCACGTTTCATCAACGGAGCCGGTCCACACTCCTTCACAGGCAAACACAAGCACACTGTATTTAGGAATCAAGCGCATCCAAGGCGGTGGCTGGACCGTAGTCCGCTCCACACTGAGTGCATGGAACCACTCTTCGAGCCTAACACGACCACAAGGACCGTGCACCCCGTCCCATCCATCAACGACCAACTGTCTCCTAGAGCCAGTATGGATGAGGTAGTGGGTAATAGACATGTAGACACCTTGTCAACATGCACATCAAGGGCAGCCACACCGGGGATATCAAACAACAGCTAATCACTTGAGAGAAAGATAACCAAGTAAATAAATCGAGTAATGTATTAAGAAACGGTGACATAATTCTTAAACTAGTGAGCATATGAAATAAGTTGCTTACCAACGAATAAGAGGTAAGTTCACGAGGTCAGGAAGTTTATTTTATGGAAATGCTACAAACACGAAAATGTTATCGAAATAACTACAAGTGGCTTAAGCGACGTGTTTAAGTGTATAGAAGTATATATATATTATACACAATCTGTGGTACAGATATTGTGCCATCGGAATCATAGCTGAATAGGAAAACAATATGAATAATAAGAAAAGAGCAACAACAAATGCTTTTTGTCTATTTTACCACTCACAGTTTTTGAAATTTTCTTTCAGTTTGTTCTTTTTTTAGGAGGAGGAAGAAGGGACATGGCAACAAACCGATGCACACGTCCGCCATTGACATCGATCTTGAGCCATAACTTCCAAGGTCTTCAACCAGCAAGTATCCTCATCTCTCGGACCCCAACCAGGTAGTCGACAATAACCGACCGAGGCCAACCGTTTCGTCAACTTTTTCATGCGGCTTCTCCCTGTTGTAGGCTGTCCACCAGACCGTCTCTTCCAGCCCTGTCCAGCAAGTGCAAACAACGCACGACGGGGGTAACGCTGGACAGGCGTGCGCAATACGTGTCCCAGCCACCGCAGTTGATGCAGTGGCATAAGCTCCTCGAGCGAGTGGCTTCCACGTCCCAAGACATGCTGTCTAACTTCCACATTGCTCCCGTGGTGCTGCCACCCCACACGGGCAATGGACTGCAGACAGCGGTGCTCGAAGACGGATAGCCTGTGCAAGTCATCTTTACGAATGGGCCAGGTCTCGCATCCGTACAACAGTACTGCACGAACAGTTGCACAATAGACCCGCCCTTTGATGGAGAGACGAATGTCGTGGCGACGCCACAAATGCCTCAGCCTAGAAAAAGCGAGGCGTGCTTTCGAGATGCGCATCGAAATCTCGTCTCCAACAGCCCCGCCAGCAGTGATGCAACTTCCCAAGTAGACAAAGCTCTCCACAACCTCTAGTGTCTCACCAGCAAGCGTGAGTGCAGGCAGAGGCACCTGCCAGTCTTGGAAGAGAGCCTTGCATTTGGATGGCGAAAAGTACATACCATACTTTGATGCTTCAATCGCCAAGCGATTTAATGCAACTTGGACGACGTGTGGGTCGTCACCCAGCAAGACGATATCATCAGCATAATCCAAATCAACAACTCAACTACCTGGGAGGAGCTCAACGCCAGCATTCAACGAATCGCCTAGAGCGTTCTTCAAAACATCCTCAATGGCAAAGTTGAATAGGAATGAGAGATATGGCATCCTTGTCGAACTCCACTGGAGACCACAAAGGTAGGCGAAAGCTTGCCATAAGCCCTAACCCTGCCCGAGGTCAGACTATAGTGGGCGCGGTATAGAGACGAACTTCTCGGGGACACCATTCCTCAGTAGCTAGTGCCACAGTACCGTACGATCGACGGAATCGAAGGCTGCACGGATAACCAGGAACACAGCAATCGTTGGCCTCTGGTACACATGGCGGAGCTCGAGGATCTGGTGGAGTGTGAAGATTTGATCGATGCAGCCGCGACCATGACGAAACCCAGCTTGTTCTTCTCGTTGCAACGATTCGCGCGTTGGGGGTAGCCCGCGAAGTATGATGGACACCAGCAGCTTGCGAACGACGGGGACTAAGCTTATGCCTCTGTAGTTGGAGCAGATGGTGCGCAAGCCCTTTTTGAAGATGGGCACGACTATCGATTCACTCCAAGATGATGGAACTTTCTCTTTCGATCAAATTTTCGAGAATACAGCAGTGAGTTCTCGAACCAGCGAAGCGCCATCATCTTTAAATAGAGCTGGGGGAAGACCATCATGGCCGGGAGCTTTATAGCTCTTCATGTGCCGGAGCTCCTGCTCGAGTTCCTGGTAAGAGGGAGGATCTGTGGGGGTAGACCACTCGGCCCCAGCGCGAGCGCCAGAGGTAGCAGATAGAGCTGGGGGCCAACAAAACTGCGAGCCAAAATGTTCGGCCCATCGCTCCAACCGTCGTTGAAGATTGGTGATTAAGGTGCCATCCTCTTCGCATATTGTTTCACTTATCCCGGATAGAACACCTTCGGTGACTCGGATAAGATGGAAGAGTTTTCTGGTATGACCAGAGAGACTAGCAAGGTCCACCTCCCTAGCACGTTCACACCACCAAGCTTCGCAGTCCATTTGCAGACTCCTGCACAACTCTCGACCTAGGTATTGGCGTTCCTCACTGTGCCTGGAATCCGATGGGATCAAGCGGCGTCTGTCCATCAGCGACAAGGAGTCGGCGGAAATCCAATGTTTCGGTGGGTGATGGGTAACTCCACAAGTGTCGATACTGGCGGAAACTAACGCATCTTTGATATGCGCCCACTGCGAATCGAGATCACCGTCAATAGTTGAACCAAGCAAGGTTGACAGTGAGGCTTGGTACCTGGTTATAATCGCAGCGTTTTGTATATTCGCGACGTCCGGTCGGTAGTGAGCGCGCTTAGGTAATCCTCCGAAACGCAAGCAAAGCTTAGCACGAATCAATGCGTGATCGGAGTTTAGAAAGTTGACCAGTACGATCGGCAGTCCGTTACACTTCCGCGCCATCTGTAGCTGATTGCTATGTGGTCAAGCTGGGAGCAATCTTGCGTTTGTGAGAGCGGGCGCCATGTAGCAGCGTGTCTCCTCGGGTGCCGAAAACTAGCACCTAGCGTTCGAACGAAATAAGCGATGATCAGAACAAAGAGCAATCAGTCTGTCTCCATTGTCTGATCGACTGCCACCGAGACCAAAACTACCCCCAAGGTGGTGCTCGTTTGGTGGAAGGCGGCCAACCCGTGCGTTAAAGTCCCCGGCAAGAATGACTATATCCGTCCTTTTGGAGGAACGCAGAAGTTCATGTAGTTGTTGGTAAAAGCTATCTTTAACTGCATCTGGGCTGCAGTCTGTAGGGGCGTTGGCGGAGACGACAAACAAGGCACGCTTAACATCTCGACGCCTGCTTACGTTACATGAACCTCTTAGTCTGACTGCACATAGCCGACTGTTGACTGGGATCCAGTCAAGCAGAGCTGATTCAGCCCTGGTACTTAATACAACTCCAGCACCAGCTTGACCAGTGGCGGCAGATTCTGGGTCTCCGGAAAGCCGCAAGTAGTATTTGGCGTCAGAATTTACCGGAGAGGCCATTCTGATGACTGCGCTAGAGTCTTGTAATCTGGTCTCTGAAAGACAACAGATGTCTACCAATAGCGTTTCAAGAGTACGGGCCAGACATGCTTGTCGTCCGACCTGCATCAAATTTCGAACATAAAACGCTGCGAGGATGAATGGAGAACCAGGTCGAAGAAGAGCTGGAGCTTCGGTTGAGTGAGAGGCGGTTGCGATCGCAGAACATTGAAAACCGGGAGTTTGGCTATTACTTCCATCAGCTGCGAGACGTGGGTCGTTTATGACGGTGACCGTAGAAGACATAAGAGTACATGTAGGTGAAGGACGGGAGGTGGGGTGGTCTGTGAGTGGAGATTGAGCGGTTGAGTTAGGACAGAAGAGCGGCATAGCAGTAGCAGTATTGAGCGGTGCAGTCCTTGATTCGTCAGTGGGCGTGATACTACCCGGTTGCCCAGGCCGAAGTAGAGGGTTGTCTTAGGGGGCCCTACCCCGAGCCTTTGATCAAAGATCTAACCTACAAGGCAGCAGGGCGATATGAGAGCGTCGCAACCCGTTGGGAGCCGGTGACCAAATAGATGGTCCATACGCCTTTCGGTCCGTGAAGGACCAGGGGCCCAACGCACCCTTAAAGTACAATGCCTCTCAGGGAGGGGCAAGGGGCAGTGACTTTATTTAGTGGCGAGTCACATCCGCCACGTCGCAGTGTTGTTAAACGGACATATGTGGTTTTTCATAGGGGGGACGCTTGCCAGGCGAAAACCCACCACGTCCTGGAACCCTGCCGCCGAACCATTCGCTGGAACGGGAAAATCCCGAACCACCCACCTGGCACCACGAGGAGGTTGTTCGGCAAGCCAGCCAAGTGTATAGAAGAGAGCATAAGTAGGCATTTATATGGGAAAGAAAAGCAAAACGGAAAACCCACCACCTGAAATAAAGAGACTTAGCATGCAAGCAAGTGGTTAGTAAATCGAATGCAGCGTACCTACAAACGCTGCGCCGGTTCTGCCTACGTTCTCTGCAGGACCCGTCGTCACTTCTCTCATTTTTCCGATTTTTCCTCTCCTCAATTTCTCACAATTCCTTTCATACTCATTCACTCTCTGCTATTATCAACCATTATATATCACAATCTCACTCTCTTATCCTCTACATACTTCCTATATCTCCCAATCGTTCTATGCCAACGTTTTCCACATTCCTAATATACTCTTTACCAATCCTCTACCTACTCATCACCTTCTCCTCTAAATACTTACCTCATCCAACCCTCTAAACAAACCCCAATCTATCAATTAATACACAAACAAACATTATTATTTAAACTATATCAAACAACCCAACACATCCATCCAAAGATCAATCTACAAATACTCATGTTATTCAATCCCTAAAGACCTCACCCCACACTTATTAGTCCAATTATTTTTAACTT